>CM076967.1:8346098-8383598 GCA_039105355.1 Benthosema pterotum
TGTTATAAAGTAAATTGCAAAAAAAAGTCGGGAATTCGCGGCAAAAAAGACAGGATCGAGCAAACTGAATCCCCGACAGTTACATTTTTCTCGATCCCGCATCGTAGAGAAGACCTACCCACATATTCTATACAGTATCTGAGAGAGTGGCTTTTTTCCGTCGCGCTGCATTTTGAAATGTAAAAAATGGTCCACAATTGACAGAGAAATTAATGATCAAAAAAACGTCTATTTTGCCGCAAATTCCTGACTTTTTTGCAATTTACAGAATTGCGTCACAAGTTAATTAATGTATTTAATTATATTATATACTGTACATTACCTAAACACAAGGAAGTGACCGACAGCAGGCAATCTACAGCTGTTTATAGGACAATCCATAAATAAGGAGATGAATTGAACTGGCGCCTTTCCACGTGGAGTCGTGGACATCTCCAAGGCACACAGACGCCCGCACCGTGCGCACGTGGCTCTGCCTTCTCATATCGGTTAGCGGGTGCTTTGAAATCGCGTTATCTAGTTCCCAAATCTATTTGACGAAATTAGCAACTTAAGGGACTGCGCGACAAACACGCCCATGACCACACCTCCAGTCACAAATAACGGTGTCGGCATAAAGAATAGTGGCTAAGGGAAGAGAAAAGGTGACGAAAATACCAATAAGGGAATTCGCTGCGGGTTTCGGGTAACGTTAGGGACATCGTGTGGAGCGAAAATCGAGCCAAATAGGTGCTAAGTGCTAAACCCTTTGTCCCTTTTCGGATAGTTACAACCCTTCAGAACATGTATGTGGCTCATTGGACTATTCAAATATAATTTTCAAAACAGTACAAAGGCAAAAGACATCAGGGGTTTAGCTTGTAAAAAAAAGTGAGCCCCATATATCCTGCCCCTAAACATCCTTTCTGTATTATAACTCAACAGGAACTGCTAGACATCACATCCCTCATATCACATGTGCCAACAATTCTGCTGATACGTTCTTGCAGGGTACTTTGGGATTCATGTTTTTGTTCTAGAAAACTTTAACTAAATGAAAATATATTAACATTCCAACATAATCTGGATAACAAAAAAATCTGAACAGGGAATTTAAATCCATTTGTGGTCTTGCAGTAGCTAGTATACATTCTTTATGTCAGAGGTGAAAAGAACACACTGCCAGTAAACCCTCTGCTCTCAACTGTCCGATGAAATGCATGTCTACAGGAAACGGCTTGTTAAAAACGGCCATCCTTATCTCCCACAGTATGTCCTACCCACAGGACTTTAAGCGGACTTCCCCACCGCCTGCGCCATCATCTCTACTGTGGAGCTACAATGGAAAGCCTGTTTGAGGCACAGTGGTACAGTGGTCCCATCTGACCACAGGATGGACATTTCTCATCAGAGCAGTTAGCCAATATTAGTCATGACACTGCATTAACACTCTACCATACGGATGACACATTTAAACACAAAAACCAAAAAGACATGTACAACTGCTAACTGACGCTACCAGAGTGAACTTTAATATTCCCATATGCACACTCCCATGTATCCTAATTCTATTCCTCATCAGCGCATGTTCATTATTGTGTGAATATACAGTATAGTACTGTACCTTGGCGGTGGAGTCTCTCTGGTCCAACAGTCTCAGCTGCATCAGAGCAGGAACGTCTTTAGGCTCAGGGACCGGCTCAGAGGATTCCTGGAACCACAACAGAAACTAACTAAACACAAAGCAACGGTGAAATCACAGATGAAAGCACAGTTATTAACATACCGCAAGAACCAAGAGAAGGTCCAAACATATACATTAGGCAGTAGACAGGGCTTGACACCAACACCCGCTTGCCCGGGGCAAGTTAAAAAATAAATGCCGATGCTTTCAGAATAATGGTGCTTGAGTGGCTCCCTAAAAGATGAGGGAGAACCCGCTTTCAACACAAAAACCATGTAGCAAAATCTTCCATTTCTAAATCACTAGCCCAAGTCTGATTTATCTTTAGAAGCATGAATAGTGAAGCAAGAAATTAGATCCAAAGAAAATATGGTTTAAAGGGGAATTCCACCCATTTTCAATTTTTCCCTGAGAGGATACAAATGTGAACCAAATGGACCCTAGCGGCATCTGAAAGAAAAATCATTAACATGATGAAATACATGATGATGTCATCAGATGTATTTCACCATGTTAATGATGATTTTTTTTTTTTTTTTTTTTTTTTTTTCATTTTTAGGAAATACAGAATTGGGGGAAACTTTTTCATCATGTCCACACAACATCTAAGGTATATTAATGACATATTAAAATGTTGAAAATGGGTGGAGTTCCCCTTTAAGTAGTAGTAGATGCTTGTACCTGTGTGTGTGACAGCGGCATGCTCCATCCATGGATCTGCCGTTTCCCCAGAGTTCCCCAGACGTGGCTGCGGATCTCCCTGTAGATCTCCTTCCTCCTGAAGCGAGGCGACAGAGCAGCAGGAGACCCACACCTACAGTAGACACACAACTTATTATTATTATTATTATTATTATTATTATTATATACGACAGGAGTTTTCAACCTTTTTGACACCATTGACCACCATTTATTCAGCATTTGAGCCACGGAGGATCACCATTCAACGACATTTTAGCCCCAAAAGACCTAAACCTAAAGAATTATTTTGGTTTTGTTGACAATTCCAGGCTGTTTTTTTGCAAAGAAAACAGTGTAGACTTCTTAAGTAAACAGTGCTAATTCACATGATGAATCTTTTAACTCTTGAGAGTGTGAAAATGAAACCAAATGGACCCTTGCGGGTCCATTTGAGTTACATCTGGTTAACCAACTTAGCTGGGGACCACCTGGAACCCTCTCAAGGACCACTGGTGGTCCCCGGACCACTGGTTGAAAACCCCTGATATACAACATTAGAACAAATACAGTACGACATTTCACCCATGAAGTACAATGTCACAGAAAGTACAAGTGTTATCTGTATACCAACATAGTATTTTTTTAAACATTGAGGGGGAGTAGAAATGCACACACACACACACACACACACACACACACACACACACACACACACACACACACACACACACACACACACACACACACACACACACACACACACACACACACACACACACACACACACACACACACACACACACACACACACACACACACACACACACACACACACACACACACACACACACACACACACACACACACACACACGGTTCACATTCTGGCAAATGGACTATATCTGGCTGATTTTTAATTGACAGAAAAATATGCTGAGCAAAGCGTGATGCAGGCAATCTGCCTGGTCAAGTTATGAGACGAACGTAATACAGTGGTACTCAAAATGACAGATCTACAAGCTTGCGTCAACTGCTACTTTTTAATTTTAATGAATATAGTGAAATAAAACGTCTTCTAATGTGGATTCAATTATCAATTTCCAAAATAAATACAAACGTACATGGCTAGAAGTATAATAGTGTACAGACTGGGAGGACAGCATGTGAGATAGTGTTGTCAGAAACAGTCTCTTACTCTGCTTGTGTTTGAGTGACAGCTCGTAGGCGTGGGGAGCCCAATGGGGAGTGGCTCAGGGACGGTGGGGGCGTCGACATGCCGCTAGGGGGCGGGATCAGAGGCTCCTTGGACATGCCGAACAGCCGGTTAAACCTGAGGACAAAAGACACGTCTGTCTGGTCGAATCGTGGCCGTGATGGATCCCATCATAAAATAACTAACTCGTGGGGCGGATGTAACCTGTCCCATTTGGGGGGGGGGGGGGGGGGGGGGGGGGGGAGAAATGTTGGAGGGGCAAGAGAAAATGGTATAGGGGCGGCTTCATCACCGCACCCATACCATTTTCAGTTACAGGACTTTTATTAGTCAAGTAAAGCATCAATAATAACATCAGTTGTTGTTGAAGTTGCAACAGACACGCAGCATGCATAAAGCTAAAGGTCTGACTCAGAGAGTTTTCTGTTTTCAATGATGAACTGCTGTTGGTTTAGTGGTGACACAGCTGTAGTTAGTTAGTAGCAGTAGTAGTGTTTCAAATCATTTTAAATATAAGCACTTTAATTTGAAATATCTTGGGTTGTTTTGCATGGCATCGTGTTTGGGGAGGCAGACTTTGTACCCCCCCCCCCCCCCCCCCATACCCATGCCTAGATCCGCCCCTGAACTAACTGTCCACACATCAATGTCTATAGAGTAGATGATTTACCATAAAACATTCCTGATTAGAGCAGCCTCACGTCATGTGGCTCAGAGCAGCACAGGGTTGTTAGAGACGGCTGGTTCTTAGTGGACTACTGACCTACTCTGGAAATATCCTCATCATAAGGCCATATAGAGAATGTTTTTCATTTACGGTTTTTCGGCAACTAACGACACACAGTTCAATCTCTCCCACAAAATAATTCAATTCATTTGTATAATTGATTCATTTTCTCAACTGCTGAACCGCTTAACCCATTGTGTCCTGACCCTCGATTCGAGTTTCTGACACCAGATTATACAGTAGTTCCTTACACCAGATTACAGCTGCAGCAACATTCTAGCTTTTGACGCTAGATTCTACAGTAGTTTCTGAAACTAGAGTCTAATTATTGACACTAAATGATTGTTTCTGATGCTAGGATCTACTTTTTGACACAAAAAAATCTAGTTTCTGATGCTAGAATCGAGTTTTTGACACTAGATTCTATAGTTTGACACTAGATTCTATTTTTTTCTGAAAAATCTGTGTTCCTGTGTCAGTGATGCTAACATATTTCAAGCCAAGGACCACCAGAATTATCCATATTTGTCTGCAGACCCCCATCTGAAAACATGTTGTTCTAGGGATCCCCCAGAAGCAAAGATTTGAGTTAAAAATGTTTGCTTCCAAAATAATGTATTCAGAGATTTGTAGCACATTTTCACAATTTTTAAAAAAAATAGCCGAACTACAAGCTCATATCGCACCACTCGGTGGTGCGATATGAGCTTGTAGATCTGCTATTTTTCAATAGCTAAAACACCAAAATGCGTACAGAAAGGGTAAATGAGTATTACTGAGGCACTGTAGGTTGAAAGTGGTAAAGTGAATAAATCTATGGAACAAAATGTGATGATAAATAATTGATGGGTGTCCTTTAGCCAGTGAAACCCTGGGGTAAACTCTAGCAGAAAATGGCAGATTTTTACAACGTGTCGTAATGAGACACATTGTGAGCCAGTAGTTCTGCTATTTTCTGATATAGGATAACACATTCACTAGTACAGAGCACACATTCAACCAACTTGGTCAAGAGGAACTGCAAAACACTCACTTTCTCCAAACTGTTGTCCTTTTCTCTTCAATAAACCGCTCTTCTTTGGTGGACCTGAAAAAAAAAATAACACTTGAAATCCTGTAGATCAACGTTTCAATGAAGTTATTAAAATGAACGCTTGCAGCAAAGAAATAAGTATACAGTCTCAACACAAACATGACACTCAAGGGAACATGAAGTGTACTTTGCAACTTGTGAACTTACTGTGTGACTGAAATGCGCATAAAATGTTGAACTCACGCACAATAGATGGTAAATATTGCATACATTTACCATCATATCTAATCTCACTACCTGCGCAGAGTACACAATGACTAAGAATTACTATGCAACAATAATGTGACATGGCATAATGATACTTTCTGTCCCAGTCTAGTATCCTAAACATTGGAGCAGGGCTGTTGAATGTTATTTTGGGGGGTGTTCAGCACCGTAGGGAGGGACACATACAGTAATGATTCTAAGATACATAATCAGTGAAGTGCCTAATATCATGGAGGGTTTCAGGTCTTTCATCATACCCCTCACTCAGGCGACCTAGCCGGGGTTGAGATCAAGTCCCGACTTACGTCCCAGTAGCTACTCTTGGTCAGTCGTCCACTAGGGAAAGACCCAAGGCCACAAAATCCACTGCTCTGCCGGTACTGGGAGAAACCAAACTCTGGCACATGGAAGGACTAGGCTCTGTGAGTTAGTTGACTCCTGTCCAGACCCCTCTTACGTCTCACCAGGTCTGCTCCAGAGCCTTCTAGTGGGATAGTTAGGATATTGGTGTACCCGGAAGCAGAGCAGAACAGCTAGGTCACGTGACCATACAGAGCCTCTTAGGGTGCGTTCCGATACCGCAGCTTTAACACTCGCTCACTCCCCTCGCGTCCTCCACTCGCCACCTTAGCTCCGCCCCCAGCGAGGAGGAGAGGAGGAGATGCGAGGACAGAGTGGTCAAGTGGATTTGACATGAGATTCGGAATGTACTCAAGATGTCATTTCAAAGCGACGGCACGTCCGCGATTGCTTATGACGTTCATTACTTCAATTCAATTCAATGGGCTTTATTGGCATTGGAAAACACATGTTTACATTGCCAAAGCAAAGGTGGAGCAATATACTGTGTACACAGCTGGATCAGCTGGAACATAGAGCCTACAGTAGGCTGTATAAATGCAAGATAAACAATTCATCAATGCTGCCCACGTCATTATATTCTGGGGTAACATATGCAAAGCATTTAATCCTTCACAGTTTCACTTATATTATTATATTGTGAAGGAAATGCGACCTGCCCGCAGCTCACGCCCCCCCCCCCAACCCTACACAGTCCCGCAATTAATAACAGTGATTAGGATGGTAGTCTCTCTGACATGTAGTTCAGTCCACATGAATAAATACATTTTCGTTTCCGTCATTCAGAGCAGTCTGTGCATTCAGGAATGCATAGTGGATTTAGCTTTTGTGGAAGATTAAATGGATATATCATTTATATAGCTTTTATTTATTATCCTTATATCACATATCATGATGCAATAAAGCCACAGCCACTGCTTTGTTGTTGTCCTTTCACTTTATATAGGCTGCTTTATCATTCTGGAGGTCTATATTTCAGCGAAAATGTGTCTTCAACAAACATAAAAAAAACAAAAAAAAGTGTAATGTGTGTCCGTGCGTACGAGCTGCAGCGCCAGTGGAGGGGGGGGGGGGGGTATCGGGTTTCAAGCAGTGTTGTCTGAGCGCGTCTCCACATGTGGAGTGGAGGAGGAGGGCTTATGTCACTGGAGAAGGAAAAAACGTGTACACGTGATGCGGACATCCGCCGAGAGGAGACGAAATGCTGCATCGAGGGAACACTCGACTTATCCTCGCTCTATGTGGCCTCAGAAGCCTCCTCAACTCCTCCACTCGCCTCCACTCGTCTCCTCGATGAGAATCGGAATGTTAACCATTTCCGGTTCACGGCTGAAATGACCCCGAGGAACCGAGTGGGAGTGAGCGAGTGGCCGAGATTTTGGGTATCGGAACGCACCCTAAGAGTCCCATCTGAGCATAACGCTCTGAACTGCAGTTGGAAATACATGGTTTTCAACGAGAACGGCGCAAATAAGCTATTTTAGCTAGTACGCAAAACTACACCGTCTCTGTAATGTTTATATTTTACTATTATTAAAGAACGACTAAAAAAAGGGATTTAAAGTCATTAAATGCCTGGGTTTAATGCATTTTTGCATAGTCCTACTGCTACTCCTACTTCCCCGCTACAGTCTCGCGAGACATATACTGTATCGCGAGACTTCCGTTCGTAACAGTTGAATGGAAACACTAGTAAAATCATATGGTAAAATCCCATTCATTTCAACAACTTGCGACCGGGCGCATAGGAGTGAACGGGAATATCCTAACTCTCGCACTAGAAGGCTCTGGTCTGCTCCTGCTCTCACCACATACCTGAGGGTCTGGCTGCGTCTCACTGCTTCCTGCAGCTCAAACAAGCGCTCCTTGTACTGGTTCTTCTCCATCACCACGCGGGCCATCTCAGAGCGGGAGAACCGTCGCATGGAGGTGGGCAGGGAGGTCTGGGGGAGAGGGAGACATTACAGACCGTCACATTATGACCTGTGGTTCTGAAAAAACACATTTCATCCCATATGTCTTCTAAATTTCATTATGCTTTAAGTAGCACCTAAAAAAACAGCCATAGCCGTCTTGGTACATGTGATGCCGTCAGACTCAGCACCTTTGGGCAAGTTGATATATGGCGAGATTTCGTCCAATGAGTGATTTTGTGCAAAAATAATGCTTGGAATGGATGCCATGAAAAAAACCCTAGTTTGATGATATTAATATGCTACTTTCATAATGAAAGTGACAACAGTGGCCATACTGTAAAGGCTATTTCAAACCTTTCCCTTTCAAGCAAATCTAGACAACTTTCTTTCCGTTATTCAGGAAATTATTGTTGATACAAAATCAGTTGAGTTTGGTTCTTTTGCAATTAGTTAGAGGTCAAATGACATTCTTACTGGACTGCATATACAGTACGTAGCTTTGGGGGGCACAGGGGTAATGTCCCCAGACATCGAAGACAAGGAGACACAGGATTATACGTCTGTGCTCTCTCGCTACAACCAACAGTGTAATGGCAGTGGATAGGGTATCATGTCTCCCTCTATTATGTCTATTAGTCTGGCATGAGCAGATAATTGCAATTTGTGCCATTCTGGGGATTTGGTTTCCATTTAGATAGGACAGTAGAACTGTAACTGGTATGTGGTTACAGAGAACAGGAAGGTTGCACCAACAGTGATGGCATTATGGAGAAGTTGTTGTGATTATGTGGTTGATATGCTGTCCTATCTGCTACATACACACCCTCACATGTCCTAATTCTAATCTTTATCGCAGTGGGAGGTAATTTTTTTTTACAGTGTTACGCAGTGTAGTCAATTTAGTAGTCAGTTTGTTAACTTATAACTCCGGCATCTCTGAAAGAGCTGTTGTTACGAGACAATGTCCTTCACTGCAAAAAAAGGGAAGTTTGGCTTGATTACAGCAAACACTTTCACTTTACGTAAGGAAACACACGGTGGTCTTGCACAGCAAAACGTCTGTGGCCTTGTTAAGACCAAACAGTTAGAACACTGCAATAATTATGACAATCAGACAACACCGTTGTAACATCATAAGACCTTGTCTTACAACTGCTTGATAAAATCAGTAGTTTTTGTGTCAAGGAACTCCAAAGACTATGGGCTCCATTTTCGTCACCGCTAAACCCCTTATCCCTTAACTTCTTTGTCTTTTTAGACTATTAAAAAAAAAACATTTTTCAATCATTTAAATGGCCAGTCTACAAGCTCACAATGTGTCAACAGATTGGCAGTTGAACTATTCCAAAACGTTTTTCAAAATAGTAAAAAACATAATAATAAAAAAGGTAAGGGGTTTAGATGGTAACGAAAGTGGAGCCCTTGATATACACTTGGCCAAGGAACCGTCCCTAACCCTCCCATCTGAATATGCTTTGTGTTCAAAAGAATGAGAAGTTATAGTATTCTGAAAAGCATCCAGTATGTTGCTAAATAATCAATAATAAATGACATAGATATTTTCCTGTTTTTAAGTCGTTAAACACCAGCAATGCTTTCCCGACAATAACAGAACACTGAAAAGGCACAACACAAGTTCAGCCATACAGCGGTTAAAGATTTCTTACATCAGGGTCTTCAGACTGCCCAGCTTCCAGTTCTTTCCGCTGTCTGTGGGAAACAAACAAACAAAAAGCATATTCATAAGATGAAATTACACACTCATGCCGAAAAGCTAGACACCAGATTTAATAAGTAAACACACAGCGCTGAAGTCTGACGTAATTTCAAATCCTAATCCAGTTTTTTGTTCATTCCCCCACCGCCATTCTGAAATCCCGTCCTTTCATTTTAAATTGTGTCAAACAAGAACTGTGTTCCCAAAATACAGTAAGTAAATTAACTCTTAAATTAACTCCCCAACAACACTGCAGATACAGTTAGTTTATTGCTTATATGAGACGATTTTAAGATGACCCAATATTATTTCTCCGTAGAGAAATGACTTCTGCAAACCAGGTAGAGCACGGGTTTTCAACAGGTGGCCCGGGGACCACCAGTGGTCCCTGAGGAGATTCCAGGTGGTCCCCAGGCTAAATGATGGAAAGTTCGTTAACTAGATGTAACTCTTTGAGAGTGTAAACATGAAACCAAATGGACCCTTGCGGATCCATTTGTTTTCATTTTTACGCCCTCAAGAGTTAAAATATTCATCATGTGAATTAGCCCAAAGTCTACACAACTAGAGAAAGTAGAAGATGAATGGTTGGACTGTTTTGTTTTCTCTGAAATCCAGCCTGGAATTGTGGACAAAAGCAAAAGAAATCTTTAGTTTGTGTGGGGCTAAAATGTCATCCAAAGGTGCTCTCCCGTGGCTCAAATGCATAATGAATAAATAGTGGGCCCTGGTATGAAAGAGGTTGAAACCCACCGAGGTAGGGGATGAGTGAGTTAACTGAACGCGTTTCGGTGTTCAAAGCATTATGTTTTAACTACTGAAAAATAGCAGATCTACAAGCTCATAGCGCGCCACCGAGTGGCGCACTATGAGCTTGTATCTCTGCTATTTTTGAAAAATCGTGAAAACGTGGTGCAAATCTTTGAATATTATGTTATTCAGAAACTAGAAATCTAGACAGGACACAATGGGTTTAACAGGGCAGTCTATACAGAAGCAGGATCTTCCAGACCTCTTGGCCTCCTCCTCCAGCTCCTTATTCCTGCCCTCCAGCCTGGAGCCGGTCTCCTGGAGAGAGGTCACCTCCATCTGCAGAGCAGAACGCTCACTGGTCAGCTCCTCAACGCGAGAGATCAGAGCCTTACGGGCTGCGTCCACTAACTCACTGAGAGAGAGACAGAGAGAGAGACAGAGAGAGAGAGAGAGAGAGAGAGAGAGAGACACAGACAGAGAAAGGGAGGGAGAGAGAGAGAGACAGCAAGAGATGGAGAGAGAGCAGGATGGAAAAAAAGAGAAATAGATATGATAAATAGTGCAATTATATAGCTAGCGCCTTCATCCAAAGCACTTTACACACATTCACCCACACACCCCCCCCACACACACAGGGTGGATGAAACCATGCAAGGTCACAACTAGCACATTGGGAGCAATTTGGGGTTCAGTGTCTTGCCCGGGGACACCTCGACATGTAGACATGGAGAAGCCGGGATTCGAACCACCGACCCACAGAAAAGAGACAGAGAGATAGAAAACAAGATAATCAGGTAGACAGACAGACAGATGGAGACAGATAGAGAAAAGGAAGCAGTGGATCAGAAGGTAATGGAATAATGATGCATTTATGATGCCTTTGCAAGAATGAGATTAATCCTCCAAATTATGTCTTTACATATTTTTCAATACTTATCTGCACAAGATGCAGTATATATACAGTACATACATTTGTACCGGTATTTGTCCATTGCGAGCATTATGCCGTGCTCCTACAAAACCTAATTTCCCGTTTAGGACATTTTTTCTTAACTTGAACTAAATAAGTCATAGTAAAAAAGGTAATGTTCTTTTTACTATTAAAAAAAAACTTTTTGGAATAGTTGACATGTTGTGAGCTTGTAGACTGGCCAAATGTTTTTTTTTTTTTATTAGTTTAAAAAGAAGTTATGGGATAAAGGTTTTAGAGGTAACGACAATCTAGGCCTTAGTGTTCAGATTATGCACAGCAGGCTAGTGGGAGCAAGCAGGGTCACACAGCAGCTGAACATGAAACTCACTGGGTATGTTTTAGTTCCTCGTACTGTGAAAGAATCTCCTCAAACTGGTCCGCACTGCCTGGATAAACACAAAGACACAGAGACAAACAAACACTTGAAAGTGAAACCTAAAAAATGTATGTACTGCACTTTTTCATTTGGTCATACTGTAATTTGGTCAGAAAACGTTTGGCTGCCAAAATATGTCTTTACTTCTTTGTGGGGGGAAATAATAATGTTATGACTGAACCAATTCCAAAGAATAAGAAATAAAGAAACAAATAGCACAATACGTAAGGTGGAAATGTTTAGGTGTTATCATTGTAAAGCCTACTGTACATTGCTGCTTTTCAATATATACAGCTAACCAGGTGGGGAAAAAAAATCACAGATTGAGGCTTTGACCTTTTGACCTACTTTTATAAAACAAGTATTCACGTTTCATGCAATATTCTTCTTTCATCTTACTAATGGCAACCAATGGCAGAAGAAAATAGCCTAATCTATAGAGGGTATGGGTCTGACATCATCACAATGTTAAACTCACTTTGCCACACGGTGTGTTACTAAATTTGCCACTCACTTTATGCAGGCACATACCCTCTCTCTATACTGTACGCTCAACATGTCACACAGGGACATGTTGTGAACTTCTATCTATAGACCTTCTATATTCAGTGTGAATAAAAGACACGACATCTGAGAACTTTAATCCATGCCTGTTCAATATGCATTAAGTGTTTGCCCTTGAGGAAGCTGTACCTAAAAACCCAGACAATGTAACCTCTAGAGCAGGGGTGGCCAACGTGAGGCTCGCGAGCCACATGCGGCTCTTCAGCTGGTTTCATGCGGCTCTTAAGGTGCTTCCACATGGAACCATCAAAAACGCTCCGCCTGGCGCACTCATGCATTCCCTATACCAGTGGTTTTCAACCTTTTTATACCAGGCCCCACCATTTATTCAGAATTTGAGCCACGGAGGATTACCATTTGATGACATTTTAGCTCCACAGACACCAAAGCTAAAGATTTTGTTTACTTTTGTCAACAATTCCAGGCTGGATTTCAAAGAAAACAAAACAGTCAAACATACAGATCAAAAATACCATTAATCTTCTACATTCTGTCTAACCAACTTTACATCATTTAGCCTGGGGACCACCTGGAATCCTCTCAGGGACCACTGGTGGTCCCCGAACCACCTGTTGAAAACCCCTGCCCTATACAGTGGTGCCCAGCCACTCGACCAAGGACTGATTCCTAGTCCACCGGGGAGGTGTAGGTGTATGTTTTTTGACTTGTCAAATACTTTTTTGGATTGTAAACCGTGTTTCTAAATATACATGTATGTCTATATGTTTTAATAGTGTGTCTTTGCATTGCGCACCTGCACACAAACGCACATGTCTTATGGCAGGAGAGGGGAAACCTATTTGCGACCGTGACGGCCGTCGCGGCGGTTTTATAACCGTTGTGATGTGGCTCTTTGCAGTAACACAGTGAAAAACGTGGCTCTTAGTCTGTGACTGGTTGGCCACCCCTGCTCTAGAGTGAACGGAGAGTTTATGGAACATTTATAGTACTTTATAGTTGACAGGATGACAGGAATACTGCCTGGATAGCAAGAAGAGCCCGAACTTTGTAACCTCAACCCTTGTGGAATTACATGTTGTGATCACTGGGAAGTGAAGATTACACTATGGGCCCGATTTTGGTTACATTAGCCCTTATGCGTAATTAACGCACATAGCATTGGGGAAGAGGCGTTCCCCCACTAAAGTCGCTAATTTCGTACCATGCCATCTCCCTTAAATACCTCCTTTACCCGTTAAATTATGCATAGGTGTGGTTTGGGCGTTTTTAGCTTTCATCCAATCCGTGTTGGTCTTGCCATTCCCTTTAATTCATCCCTTATCTATTTCCCTTATCCCTACTGCTATGTCTGACCCTCCGAAGCACGCAGCCTGGCTGCGGGCTTAGGACACACACATGCATGAGTAGCCTATTCTCAAAGATTATGCTCTCATTTTGAAACAATTATAGCTCAGTCAATTCTCAATCATTTCTTACCATTCAACATGTTATGTTGAAAAAACATGTTCCATGTTTTTTTTGCTGTATGTGGCGTGCATTTATCCCAAGTCTGCGAAATGTTATAAAGTAAATTGCAAAAAACTCTGGAATTCGCGGCAAAAAAAACGTTTTTTTTGATCATTGATTTCTCGGTCAATTCTGGACCATTTTTTACATTTCAAAGTGCAGCGTGACGGGAAAGACCTTCTCTCTCAGATGCTGTATAGAATATGTGGGTAGGTCTTCTCTACGATGCGGGATCGGGCAAACTATAACTGTCGGGGATTAGGCGGACCGTTTCCGCCTAATCCCCGACAGTTGCAGTTTGCTCGGTCCCGCATCGTAGAGAAGACCTACCCACATATTCTATACAGCATCTGAGAGAGAAGGTCTTTCCCGTCACGCTGCACTTTGAAATGTAAAAAATGGTCCAGAATTGACCGAGAAATCAATGATCAAAAAAACATTTTCTTTTCCGCGAATTGCCGACTTTTTTGCAATTTACAGCATTGCGTCACAAGTTAATGAATGTATTTAATTATATTATATACTGTACATTACCTAAACACAAGGAAGTGACCGACAGCAGGCAATCTACAGCTGTTCATAGGACAATCCAGCATAAATAAGGAGATGAATTGAACTGGCGCCTTTCCACGTGGAGTTGTGGACATCTCCAAAGGCGCACAGACGCGCATCGTGCGCACGTGGCTCTGCCTTCGCGGATCGGTTAAGGGGTGGTCTGATGTGGCGTTATCTAGTTCCCTAATCTATTTGACGAAATTAGCAACTTAAGGGACTGCGCAACAAACACGCCCATGACCACACCTCCAGCCACGAATAACGGTGTCGGCATAAAGAATAGTGGCTAAGGGAAGAGAAAAGGTAACCAAAATAGCAATAAGGGAATTCGCTGCGGGTATCGGATAACGTTAGGGACAACGGGGGGAATGAAAATCGGGCCCTACGTCTCCAAACTACGTCTCTTGTACTAGTGGTGTATTCGTTCGATTTATATCTATTGTGATATATTGAGTCGTCTAGATTAAGGGCAGTTGATGCATTGTCTTGGCTGATAAATGTTGCTTTCTCTGAGTTCCATACAGGAACTAAGGAACACCATAACCTTCAATATTCTCCTGTGATCCTAAAGCACTGGGTGTGGTTCTCCTGGTGACAGTGTTGTGTCATCAACAATCTGCCTAACTAACTATTAAACAAACCATTAAACAAACAAATAAGGAGAAACAAATATACGGTGTCTAGTGTTTGTTTTACGTTCTATTGTCCTGGAAAGAGAAGCTCTGAAAAGTGCAGCCGGTGTATTCCAAATGATTTCCATCTCTGTGTATGCCTTTGTTATGATAACAATCAAAGAATTGAGATAGCAGGTTGATGTATGTGTACTATTAATCTGCAAAGTCTGTAATGCATGATAACATCTTTAGGGGTGAAAAGGCATTGTATTTCCAGGAATATGGCATTTGTCACAACTGCCTCTAGTCTGAGGGCAGAAAAGGTAACATTTTTTGGGCAGATCAACTAAAAAGCAGGGCTGCCCAAAAGGTAGATGGTGATCTACCAGTAGATCACACAGGCCATGCAGGTAGATCACATGACAGTCCCCCCAGCACTTGGACCCTTATAGATCTGTAACTCTTGAGAGTGTTAAAATGAAACCAAATGGACCATCCATTTGGTTTAATTTTACACTTGCAAGAGTTGAATTATATTTAAACATCTGAATTACGTAATTTTCACACAATTAGAAAATGGAGGACAATTGTTACTTTGACCAACGTTTTGCCAGTTCTCTTTCCCAATTGTGGACAAAAACATGAAGGTTCTTAGTTCACAAACTGTCAACTCAAAGAAACCCCAAATACTGTTTTCAAATGTCAGTAATAGCATATACAGGAAAACCTTCCAATCCTCCCACTTTATTTTTCATTAGAAAATTATTCATATTATTATATATTCATTATTCTTAAGCACTATAACAGTAAGTAGCAACATCACCAACTATTTCAAAGCTCAAACTTTCTAGGGACCTTGAAATGGATTTTTAGTCATGGAACAATCACATTTTTGATGTGTAGATCTTGTTGAGCCGGTCATTTTGAAAGTAGCTCTCAAGTCCAAAAAGTGTGGGCACCCCTGAACTAAAGCCTATTTAGTTCAGACCAGTTTGGTTTGCAAAGACAAAACGGTCTCCAAGTTCATTGTACGATGGACCTGGTGTGCTCTGCCAGCAGCAGTGACACAGCAGCAGTATACCTGGAACTAGTGGACAAAAACAATTGGCACAACAGCACACTGTATGTAGGCCATAAAGTATGGCTTTTAACCCTCTTAACTTAATATTTGGAATTCCAGCGTAGCTCTATAAACTAATACACCCACTGCTACACAAAGGATAAGACCTCTTTGAATGATTCATACTATTTCAGGGGTAGGTGGAGTAAAGATATCCTGTATTTGGGTAAAAACATTAACCAAACTCGAAAATGCAATCAACTAATCAATCAATCAACACACAGAAAGCTTTTCTGGTAAAATTGAACCTACTGACTGACTTAGTGAATTAGTTTTGTGAGTGACTCATTCATTGGACTGAAATTAGGTTTTTCAAATAAATTAATAAATACATCTCACAGGATCAGACAGAATTTCACAACTGTGATGTGAATTAAGTGAATACTAAACTATATTGCTGTATAGAAACTGCTACAGGAGACAGCAGTTCTTTCTGGGCTGTGTGTAGTGGGCAAACACTAAAAATACACCACAATTACACACTTTTATTGCATTTTACTATGTTGTGATTGAGTTTTATTAGCAGTCCATCTATGTGAACCACTAAAACTAAAGAGGAAGAGAGAGGATTTAATGTGCGTTTGATGGTTAGTTATGGCTGGCATGTAGGCAGATTGTTGATGACACAACACTGTCACCAGGAGAACCACACCCAGTGCTTTAGGATCACATGAGAATGTTGCAGGTTGTGTTGTTCCTTAGTTCCTGTATGGAACTCAGAGAAAGCACCACTTATCAGCCAAGACCAAGGGTGGGCAATTATTTTTCCCAAGGGGCCAAATGAGATATAAAATATTGTGGAGGCCCAAGACTAAAGGCTGAACTAAAGTCTGTGTAATATTAATTTAATTTCAAGATAAAAGTAAGAGTAAGACCAACCATTTTGACACCAGGGCCCTCAATTTATTCAGTATTTCAGCCACGGAGGACCAACATTTGGTGACATTTTAGCCCCACAGACCCAAAACTAAAGATTTATTTTGCTTTTGTCCACAAATCCAGGCTGGATTTGGGAAACAAAACAGCCAAACATACAGATAAAAATGACCATTAATCTTCCACATCGTCATCTTGTATACACATATATTTGCCACTTTCCCACTGAACTTACTGCAGACCTGCTTTCTAGTCGCCGGTGACCGGCGCCTGTCCATGCGCAAACGAGTCTAATGACACTATTTTTTGTATAATTGAAGATTTGTCTGCGAGCCAGATGCAGGCACCAAAAGAGCCGCATATGCCATAGGTTCCCGACCCCTGATTTAGTCCAACCAACGCTGTCCTAGTGCCTGCGCTTGAACGTGCATTACAACGGGGTCCACCCACGGTTCCGACGGGCCACGGTTCCGACGGGCCATGGCTCCGAAGGGGCACGGCTACGAGGGTGCACGGTTCCGATGGGTCACGGCTCCGAGGGGGCACGGTTCCGACGGGCCATGGCTCCGAAGGGGCACGGCTACGAGGGTGCACGGTTCCGATGGGTCACGGCTCCGAGGGGGCACGGTTCCGACGGGCCATGGCTCCGAAGGGGCACGGCTACGAGGGTGCACGGTTCCGATGGGTCACGGCTCCGAGGGGGCACGGTTCCGACGGGCCATGGCTCCGAAGGGGCACGGCTACGAGGGTGCACGGTTCCGATGGGTCACGGCTCCGAGGGGGCACGGTTCCGACGGGCCATGGCTCCGAAGGGGCACGGCTACGAGGGTGCACGGTTCCGATGGGTCACGGCTCCGAGGGGGCACGGTTCCGACGGGCCATGGCTCCGAAGGGGCACGGTTCCGATGGGTCACGGCTCCGAGGGGGCACGGTTCCGACGGGCCATGGCTCCGAAGGGGCACGGCTACGAGGGTGCACGGTTCCGATGGGTCACGGCTCCGAGGGGGCACGGTTCCGACGGGCCATGGCTCCGAAGGGGCACGGTTCCGATGGGTCACGGCTCCGAGGGGGCACGGTTCCGACGGGCCATGGCTCCGAAGGGGCACGGCTACGAGGGTGCACGGTTCCGATGGGTCACGGCTCCGAGGGGGCACGGTTCCGACGGGCCATGGCTACGAGGGTGCACGGTTCCGATGGGTCACGGCTCCGAGGGCACGGTTCCGACGGGCCATGGCTCCGAAGGGGCACGGCTACGAGGGTGCACGGTTCCGATGGGTCACGGCTCCGAGGGGGCACGGTTCCGACGGCCGGGTCTGTGATACGCGGCCCGGCAGGACAAGGTTTTCTGCGCGCAATTATCGCGCTACACGCGCTACCCCCCCCCCCCCCCCCCCCCCACACACACACACACACACACACACACACACGCGTGCAAACACTCTGTGTAATAATAATACACTCAACAAAAATATAAACGCAACACTTTTGTTTTTGCTCCCATTTTTCAGGGGATGGACTTAAAGCCCTGAAATTCATTCCAGATATACAATATAACCATTTCTCTCAAACACTGTTCACAAATCTGCCTAAATGTGTGATATTGAGCACTTCTGCTTTGTTAAGATAATCCATCCCACCTCACAGGTGTGCCACATTAAGATGCAGATGTGACATCATGATTAGTGCACAGGTGTACCTCAGACTCTCCACAATAAAAAGACACCCTGAAATGTGCAATTTTCTTTTGCCTTATTGGGTGTATGGGCCTCCGAACCAGTCAGTATCTGGTGTGAGCACCATTTGCCTCATGCAGTGCAACACATCTTCTTTGCATAGAGTTTATCAGATTGTCAATTGTGGCCTGTGGAATGTTGGTCCACTCCTCTTCAATGGCTATGTGAAGTTGCTGGATATTAGTGGGAACTGGTACACACGGTAAAAATGGTAATAACACAATATTACCACATTATTACCATTTCAACAGCGCATACCAGTTCCCACTAATATCCAGCAACTTCACATAGCCATTGAAGAGGAGTGGACCAACATTCCACAGGCCACAATTGACAATCTGATAAACTCTATGCGAAGAAGATGTGTTGCACTGCATGAGGCAAATGGTGCTCACACCAGATACTGACTGGTTCGGAGGCCCATACACCCAATAAGGCAAAAGAAAATTGCACATTTCAGGGTGTCTTTTTATTGTGGAGAGTCTGAGGTACACCTGTGCACTAATCATGATGTCACATCTGCATCTTAATGTGGCACACCTGTGAGGTGGGATGGATTATCTTAACAAAGCAGAAGTGCTCAATATCACACATTTAGGCAGATTTGTGGACAGTGTTTGATAGAAATGGTTATATTGTATATCTGGAATGATTTTTAGGGCTTTAAGTCCATCCCCTGAAAAATGGGAGCAAAAACAAAAGTGTTGCGTTTATATTTTTGTTGAGTGTATTTGTGAACTTGCAGAGCCGCTATGCACTGATCTCTCTCTCTCTCTCTCTCTCTCTCTCTCTCTCTCTCTCTCTCTCTCTCTCTCTCACTTGATTGCTATCGTCAACCTATAAAATTACTATGCTGTTCTATATGCAATGCTATACAGTTTATAGATCTGTTATATAGTTTATAGATCCATTATAGGCAGTGGGTGCGAAATACATTTGGGTGATTGCTTTGCTTTGAACGGACGACATTGAATTTAAATAGCGCAAAAAAAAGTACAAATAGGCCTACACAGCATAGCCTAGGCCTATATGCAATTTCATTGCGTAATAGCGTAGCTGATTGTCACTATGGCACGGGGTTGTAATTCATGCCGTTGTTGCGTACAGGACAAATATATAAACATCCCACTGCGTTTAGGTCAGGCTTGCTTGCACAGTTAACTTTGCAGTATCTATTGACATTTAAACAAGATGAAGAAAGACAGACAGACAGACAGACAGACATAGGTCTCCTTTCTATAGCCTAATAACGGACCATCTTACCGCTGCGTAAAATACCCCTTCTCCAACTTCACTCCTCGCCACGGTTCTCCTTTATTTGCTATGTGGAATGCATTTCCACCTGCACCATATCAAAATCAAGAAAAACCGTCTTTTTGTTTTTAGGGGAGCCGCCTAAAATGCGAGTCTTTGTTGCATTTTGGGATTTGAATGAGGCCTGGCTTCACATACCTGACAAAATAAAGCAGCGCTGTCCGCGTCTATAGCAATAGGATTATGGCCTCCTGTTGTGATAGCGACATTTTCTTGCATTCTCGATTTAAGCAAATAATGTGGCCGATAATAAGGAAATATGCAATTGGAAATGGAGAGGCACATTTTACGCAGTGCAAGGATGTGCCGTTAGTTGCTTAAGGTAACATAAATACACTGCAGTGTACAGAATTGTCCCTGTTTTGGCCGTGCGTAAAATGGTTCCAAATGCCGAGAGAGAGAGAGAGAGAGAGAGAGAGAGAGAGAGAGAGAGAGAGAGAGAGAGAGAGAGAGAGAGAGAGAGAGAGAGAGAGAGAGAGAGAGAGAGACTCTGTGGGGGTATTTCTCATGATCAATTGCAATGAAATACTTAATAAATACCTATAATAATTATGTGGAAAAACAACAAAAAGTATGATATATATTTTTTTATTATTATTAATTAAGGGGTTAATGTTGCCAAAAAGCTATATACTCGGCCTTTTGGTGGTTCTGCTTAACAAATCACCTCAATATTCTGTAGGGGTAGTGTTAAATGGCAAGCCTCCCAGCTTCTAAAACGTGTCTAAACCCTTGATGGATTGACTGACTGATTCAAGAACTTTATTGCCGACAGGGAGGCGGGGACATTCAATACGTATTTGTTTACAAAATTATTAAGTGATTTATTTTGGTATAATATATTTCGCTCCTAACAAAAGTCAGAAAATTACATCTGGCTGCAAAGGATCACAGGATCTACTGAATGTAAAGGAGGAAGCACACCACACTGCGCTATACACTGGCTATAATAGGCTCAATCTGGCAGTTTGTCACATTCAGTAGATCCTACAATCTTTTGTGGTCAGATGTAATTTCCTGGGGACTATTATTGCCATGTTAACAAGTTGATAGGATTTTGTCTTGGATCATGTTGGATCAAGTGATTGATTGATAATGTATTAACAGTTTGCAGATTTCAAGCGCAACTCAGAACATGTTAATTTGTGAGAGTCTCTCTCTCTCTCTCTCTCTCTCTCTCTCTCTCTCTCTCTCTCTCTCTCTCTCTCTCTCTCTCTCTCTCTCTCTCTCTCTCTCTCTCTCTCTCTCTCTCTCTCTCTCTCTCTCTCTCTCTCTCTCTCTCTCTCTCTCTCTCTCTCTCTCTCTCTCTCTCTCTCTCTCTCTCTCTCTCTCTCTCTCTCTCTCTCTCTCTCTCTCTCTCTCTCTCTCTCTCTCTCTCTCTCTCTCTCGCACGGCCAAAACAGAGACAATTCTGTACACTGCAGTGTATATCCTTAAGCAACTGATGAATCATATAAACTGCTGGTTGAGAGCTCCAGGGCCCATGCAGTCTTCTAGGATTCGACCATGTCTATCAGCTGTAAACTGCCTGGTAACGGCCCTAACCACACATCCTTGCACTGCGTAAAATGTGCCTCTCCATTTCCAATTGCATATTTCCTTATTGGTTCTGAATGTGCTGTCCTTGAGGGAGTTCCAGGGGGTCCTTAGCAAAATGTATAAATATAAAAATGTATAAACTTAGGGATATTTTTGTGTGATGCAATGGGCTATTTGCAAGCCCATCTGCAAGCTCACACAAAAATATATTTCAGATGGGCATCCACACAGTCAAATATTCATTTAGGGGTCCATGAATGGGTAGAGCCTGCACGTTTCATGATGACAACCCACACCACTCTGACAAACTCCCCTTGTCACCCATTGAGTTACAAGTAAAATAACAGGATTTCTCCATATTAAATAATGAATCGTTTCAGTATCAAATTGGCTTCTAAATCTAGTCAAGCAGACATATAGCCGACTATGCTCTGGACAAATGTGCATGACATCACCTTTAGAAATACGATGACAACATTGAAACAGATGTAAACTTTAGGCTATAACGACTGCCCGTTCAACGGAGCTTTTTGATGCTTTAAGAATACACTGATTAGCATTGCCATCACCTGGGGTGAGTCTTGGAAGCCTTCCCGACGGCAATATAAACAGCGTATGGATGAATTCCACAATACAGAGACGCAAAAAACAGCTAACGAGCCAATGGATATCAGGCTGTCTTGAAACAGTAGCGCAGCGCGCGCACGCACGCACGCACGAACACACACGCGCGCGCTGCACATTGCTTTGAGAGAGACAGAGAGAGGCAGGCGCTCATCACCACCGCGCTTCTGCGAAAGTGTGAAATGAGTGAGGTTGTAACTTTATAAACTTTATGCGAAAATATGCCTATACTGCAAAGTTAACTGTGCAAGTCTGACCTAAACGCGGTGGGATTCTTATACATTTGTTCTGTGCGCAACAACGGCATGAATTACAACCCCGTGCCATAGTGACATTCAGGTACGCTATTACGCAATGAAATTGCATGCAGTATTATGCTGTGTGTGCTATTTGTATTTTTTGCGCTATTTAAATTTAATGTCCGTCCAAAGCAAAGCCATTATCCGACTGCCTATAATGGATCTACAAACTGTATAACAGATATATAAACTGTATAACATTGCATATGCAGAACACTAGAACAGAGAGAGAGAGAGAGAGAGAGAGAGAGAGAATCAGTGCATATGGTAAATGGTAAATAGCGGCTGTGCAAGTTAGAGTGGTGGTCCCAGAGTGGTGTAGCGCGATAATTGCGCGCAGGACAAGGCCTTCCCATAGGTCCTGCCGGGCCGCGCATCACAGACCCGGCCGTCGGAACCGTGCCCCCTCGGAGCCGTGACCCGTCGGGTCACGTCGGAGCCGTGACCCGTCGGAGCCGTGACCCGTCGGAACCGTGACGCGGACCCCATTACAACTTGCGTTTTGCGGTAGTCTTACCTCTGACGTTGGCCCCGTGGTCCACGCTCTCCACGTAGTCCCGGCTGAGCTCCGACAGCTCAGAGAACAGAGAGTCCGTGTTCCTCAGCTCCCACTCCATGCTCTCGTTGTCGTCGTCGTCGACATCCTCAGCGTTCGGCTGCTGCTTCTCCTCCTTGTTGTTGTGTTTGTCCTTCTTCTCTCCTCTCTCCTCCTCCTCCTCCACCTCCAGGTGTTTGCTGGTCTCCTCCTCGTCCTCCTCCTGTCTCTCCCCGGCCGTGGCCTCTCTCATCTCCTCCTCCATGCTGCTCTCGTCCTGGGACGACGCTTTGGTGTCGAACGGGATGCTGGCTCTGAGAGGTAGAAGAACCAACATCGTTGAAACCACTTACATCCATATTTTGCCATTTTTTTTGTGTTGACACCTGCTGAGGACGAATTGCCACAGGTTCCATCAGATTACTTGCAAGCTATCGGCAAAGTCAGAAGAAAGCCAAAACACATCTTTTTAAAAGAAAGAAAAATAACAGCCTATGATCGTGAAAAGCATCAAAAGTAGTGTGCAAGCTCGAAACGCAGCTTGAAACAACGAGGGATGATGACTTTTGGACACAAGGAGGCAAACACAGAGAGCAATGACCCTGACAGATGGACCCCTGAAGGGTCCATTTGGTTTCATTTTAACGCTCTCAAGAGTTACAGATCTATAGTGCTGGGGGGGGACTGTCATGTGATCTACCTGCACGGCCTGTGTGATCTACTGGTAGATCACCCCATCTACCTTTTGGGCATCCCTGGTTTACAGAATGATAGATGACATACCTGGCATCCACCAGAACATGGAACTGTGCCAGCTCAGGGGTGGAGCTGATGATGTCATTGATAAAGGACGGGGAGGTGGCTGGCTTCACCGTCATGTCAGTCACCTCCGTCACGTTGACTCCAGAGTCTTCTGATGGAGTGGAGACCGGCTCTGGCTTTGGAGTACAGCTAGGAGCCTGAAAGAGACACGCATATATTACCCATTCAGAGGCCCATTTGGTAGAAATAGGAACAGTCAATCTAAGACTTCAGGGATTTTATAGCTAACTAAAACTAACGAAAAACCGACTAAATTCTTAAAAATATATCGAAACTAAATAGAAACTACAAATAAAAACTATAACTAAACTATAACTGCATTGTGGGTTCACAAAACTAACTAAAATCATACTCAAAATACCCCTATTTTGCGTTTTCAATCAATATGTACAGTATATGACTTTCAGACATTTATAATATGAATTTTTATTCATTTATTTTTATTCACTTTTTTTTTCATGGCAGTTTTCAGCACCATACGGTACCACACGACACCAAACAAAGGACAAAAAGTACAGTATGAAAAAAATGAAACTAAAAATAACTAAAACTTTTTACAAAAATAAAAACTAACTGAAACCTAATTAAAACGAACTAAATTAAAAAAGAAAGAGTAAAAACTAACGCAAAATAAACTAAAATTTAAAATCCATAACTATAATAACCCTGCACTGAAAAAGAAATTGCAATAATAATAGTTCAAGGCTTTTTTTTTAAGATCCTTACAGTCATCCGAATAAAAATAATATACTGTATATATACAGTATAAATTGTGGGTCAAATTTTGAATCATGCTTTAAGTAGCATGTGACATTGGTCACATTGTGAATCAATTGCAAGGATTAGTTTTGCATCAGTTAGCTAAAAAAAAGTCCATAGTCGTCTTCACAAATGTGAGTTGTGAGGTCATCACATTTGGGCAAGTGGCTATGAATGATGGAATTAGGCCATTATAGGCCGTGTGCTGAAGGCTTAGAAAATGAATTCCGTTCCCATGTCAGGGGGACTACAAATGCAATGCATTTTTGCATAGACCATACCCTTCTGAACATTGGGTTAAAAGTTCTACTCATAATATCCTGCAGTATTTTGTCAGGAGCCAGATTTGAACAACAAGTCTGTAACTAAAAAACGAAAATTGTATGTTGCTCTTTTTGCTTGTAAAATGTGATCTATTGATTTTGGCAACCCAAAATCTTTCCCAAATGTCATAAATACATATACCTAACATCTAAAACAATTATTGGTGCTATAGTTTACTCATATGTGAATTTAGATCATGAAATATAGCAAATTTGTTAAAAAAAAAAAACGCTTCACCTTAAGTGATTGTCATCCAGCACAATGTAACATGCACATAGTAAATTTAGCCAAAAACTTATGTTTCATACATAAAAATGTTCTCAACCTACTGTGTAATGAAATGCATTAAAGAACATCAACACATCCTACCCCAAAATGGATGATAATCTATGAAAATGTTACCACGCCCCTAAATTGGAATATGGCAAAAATGCACATGACTACAAATGAATGCACTGAAAGTCAGAATTATTGCAGCAAATGGTATGAAACATTTATTAAAGTGTCACAGCATCTGTCATTTGTGTGTGTGTGTGTGTGTGTGTGTGTGTGTGTGTGTGTGTGTGTGTGTGTGTGTGTGTGTGTGTGTGTGTGTGTGTGTGTGAGAGAGAGAGAGAGAGAGAGAGAGAGAGAGAGAGAGAGAGAGAGAGGGGGAGGGGGCTTACCTGCAGACAGTGTTTCTGCTCGAGAAAGTTGATCCTTCGTCCGTTTGCCTCCCATAGTAATATATTTGTCCACTTTTTTACAAAGTATGCAGATGGCTGGAAGCACAGGGCCAGCAGAGCGGACGGGAAGACCCGTCCGAGACCGAAGTTTTTTTCGGGGGGTTTCAGAAGTGGTTACGTCGGGGGTGCTGCTCTCGGGCGGACCAGCGACTGCTTCTGGCTCTTCTCTCTCCTCCGTCTGTGCACAGCGTTTCTCGGCCAAATCCAATCGTCTTTTGCAAATAAAACGACGGTAACACATTGCGTGAAAACCAGCATCCTCGGGAACATTATTAAACTCCACGTCCACGCAGTGTTTAAAAGTTTCGGCGATAGCTTTACTTTCGCCGTCCAGACAAAGCCATTGTTTGATGACGGACCTGTAAGTGTCCCACCTTGTTTTAGTAAAATCCTCAACGTCCTCATTCTGTACGGTCAAAAAGTGCATATAGCATCGTTTTGAGTCGCTTGACTGCTTTTTACGTACTTTTCTTCTTTGTTTTGGTTTGTTTTGCTCTGTTTCGCTACTCGAACTGCTCGTCGCCATGTTTCTAAACTTATTATGGCCCAGAGAATAAACCTAGTCCCCTATTGGTCCCCGTGACCAAAACCGCAGCACTCCCCTCGCAGAGATTACTCCGCGCTGAGTGCGCCTTGAAAAAAACAGTGCTGTCTTTGACGACCGATTATAAAAATACTGCAGGATAAAACGAGTAGAACTTTTTTATCTGCACTTTCTACCTATAGATCTATTTTATGAGGTGAAAATTATTTAGTCCGCCTGCCTGCCGTCGGCTTAGATGGTGACATAATGGTGATGTAAGTACGAAACCTTAATAACTAATGTCATGAGTATTGGCTCGCTCTGCTTACACACGAGTAGGCCATCACCGGCTACTTGTGTGCAACGCTCAAGTTTGCACTCTACTGAGTGCTGATCTAGTGTTATTAGTGGGGTTGCTTGAAGGGGAACCCGACTATTGTTATTGTGATGAGTTTTTTCTGTAACATTTTTTCTCTTTTTTCACCTTGTGATGACAATAGCCTATACGTTGTATAATCGAAATGATTTGATTGGCTGAGCGAGGAAGGTGATGTATGATGATGTAAAACTTTATTTTACTACGTCACCATGTTTTCTCTGTACCATATGAATCCATGTATGATGGATGTCACCCACATGGTGATCACTGATGTTGTAATGTTGAGATACATCATACATCATGTTCTTTGCTCAGCCAATCGAATCATTTCGATGTTGCATCCAGGAAATAATGGTAACCATTACAATATCATCGGGGCAACCCCACTTTGCAATTGCATAATTCTATTTCTAGTTTTTACATACGGCCTAGCCTAGTTCATGTTTGACAAAGCTGATGTCAGAGACTACAGTTCATTATTTCCTGCTATGGATATAGGCCAAATAACAGAACCTTATAGCCATTATGCCTCTCCTCAGACACTCTTCTACAGTATATGGCCCCTGTTCTATTAATTAAATGTTTTCCTTATTGGGCAAAGGGTGCTGCAAATGAATGGGCTGCATGAATACATTCCCCTTGATTTAATAGACAATATATATTCTTTATTCATTGGATAGGCTGTGTCTCGCCATACACACATGCATAATTGCTATTCCTCATGCAGCATAATATCGGAGAGTAAATTGTAAATTCAGTTAGGGCCTTACACAATGAATCCACACTTTTTCTTTTGATAGCCTTCCGTATCTTGTTTAATTTTCTGTCCTAGGAATTGTAGGTCTATTAATGAATCATGGGTATGGGGAGGAGTGGTGTGGTGCTTGTAATGGTGAAGAAATTGGGAGACTGATAGACCATATTGTGATCCACAGCAGGCGGACTAAACAATTTTCACCTCATAAAATAGATCTATAGGTAGAAAGTGGAGATAAAAAAGTTCTACTCGTTTTATCCTGCAGTATTTTTATAATCGGTCGTCAAAGACGGCACTGTTTTTTTCAAGGCGCACTCAGCGCGGAGTAATCTCTGCGAGGGGAGTGCTGCGGTTTTGGTCACGGGGACCAATAGGGGACTAGGTTTATTCTCTGGGCCATAATAAGTTTAGAAACATGGCGACGAGCAGTTCGAGTAGCGAAACAGAGCAAAACAAACCAAAACAAAGAAGAAAAGTACGTAAAAAGCAGTCAAGCGACTCAAAACGATGCTATATGCACTTTTTGACCGTACAGAATGAGGACGTTGAGGATTTTACTAAAACAAGGTGGGACACTTACAGGTCCGTCATCAAACAATGGCTTTGTCTGGACGGCGAAAGTAAAGCTATCGCCGAAACTTTTAAACACTGCGTGGACGTGGAGTTTAATAATGTTCCCGAGGATGCTGGTTTTCACGCAATGTGTTACCGTCGTTTTATTTGCAAAAGACGATTGGATTTGGCCGAGAAACGCTGTGCACAGACGGAGGAGAGAGAAGAGCCAGAAGCAGTCGCTGGTCCGCCCGAGAGCAGCACCCCCGACGTAACCACTTCTGAAACCCCCGAAAAAAACTTCGGTCTCGGACGGGTCTTCCCGTCCGCTCTGCTGGCCCTGTGCTTCCAGCCATCTGCATACTTTGTAAAAAAGTGGACAAATATATTACTATGGGAGGCAAACGGACGAAGGATCAACTTTCTCGAGCAGAAACACTGTCTGCAGGTAAGCCCCCTCCCCCTCTCTCTCTCTCTCTCTCACACACACACACACACACACACACGCACACACATGCGCGCGCATTATGAGACAAAATAATAACAATAATCAATATGGCCAACTATGTAAGTCATGAGCATTGATGGCGCTGGGCCAAGTGAGAGGTTGTAAACAAAATATGCATGCCCGTTTTGAAGTGAAATATTTATTGTTAATATACAATCGCCATTAAAAATTGTAGTATTGTTAGTATATGATAATTCTGCTATTATAAAACAATTCCGTCATATCATACAGTAGGTCTTTGATACTCGGTGTTTGTCACTCCTCCTTTGAGTATGACGTTGTCTGGCTGGTGGTGTAGTGAATTTATATTATACTGTATTACTTACAATTCAGGAAAAAAAGTTCTTATCTGTTTAAAACTACAGAACAGACCCTAAAATACATAGCTGCTGGTTGGTTCAATTCTTTATCAGCAGTTTGGGGGAAAGTTTTAGGTAGGAATGCTGGGAGGTCACACCTTTCAGCTTGCCATCAAGACGCCTTTGTTCACTGTTATTTACAGCCCTCCACCACACACACACACACACACACACACACACACACACACACACACACACACACACACACACACACACACACACACACACACACACACACACACACACACACACACACACACACACACACACACACACACACACACACACACACACACACACACACACGACAGATGCTGTGACACTTTAATAAATGTTTCATACCATTTGCTGCAATAATTCTGACTTTCAGTGCATTCATTTGTAGTCATGTGCATTTTTGCCATATTCCAATTTAGGGGCGTGGTAACATTTTCATAGATTATCATCCATTTTGGGGTAGGATGTGTTGATGTTCTTTAATGCATTTCATTACACAGTAGGTTGAGAACATTTTTATGTATGAAACATAAGTTTTTGGCTAAATTTACTATGTGCATGTTACATTGTGCTGGATGACAATCACTTAAGGTGAAGCGTTTTTTTTTTAACAAATTTGCTATATTTCATGATCTAAATTCACATATGAGTAAACTATAGCACCAATAATTGTTTTAGATGTTAGGTATATGTATTTATGACATTTGGGAAAGATTTTGGGTTGCCAAAATCAATAGATCACATTTTACAAGCAAAAAGAGCAACATACGATTTTCGTTTTTTAGTTACAGACTTGTTGTACATATCTGGCTCCTGACAAAATACTGCAGGATATTATGAGTAGAACTTTTAACCCAATGTTCAGAAGGGTATGGTCCATGCAAAAATGCATTGCATTTGTAGTCCCC
This sequence comes from Benthosema pterotum, assembly GCA_039105355.1. Lineage (NCBI taxonomy): Eukaryota > Metazoa > Chordata > Actinopteri > Myctophiformes > Myctophidae > Benthosema > Benthosema pterotum. Next base: position 8,375,630 of record CM076967.1, read on the forward strand.
CTGACATGGGAACGGAATTCATTTTCTAAGCCTTAATCTGGAATCAGCACATGGCCTATTAAAAGAGGATAAATATTTGCAAAAATATTCATGATGTCAAAAACAGCAGATCTATAAGCTCTACAGAATGAGGTCTAAGAGCTTGTATATCTGCAATCTTTGAATAGTCAAAAAGAATGGTTGAATTGGTTAAAATCTAAAATGACAGGTGCTTTCCTGGTTTTAAACATCATCCGCGGGGATGAAAACCATGTTCAACAAAGTCACGAAAGAGTTGAGTGTAAGTCATCTTACTTTATCATTAAGGTTTGGTTCTGATGACGACATCATGTCGGAGCTCTTGGGATGTGAATGATTCCTGAAGACAGAAACGTACTGCCTCAATACAACGATGTGAGCAAACACTACATGAACACTAGGCTATATACACCAGATAACTAGACGAAGGCTTCTGTCTGCAAAGACAACATGAAGAATGTTATACTGTATATATAGTACATACAGTGGTTCTCAGACTACGGGTCAGGACCCGCAGGGGGTCCCCATACACCTGCTTTTGTGGAGATCACCAGATGTGACAATTTAAGGTCTTAGAATATAAAAATTCTAAAACACATGCTTGTGGGTGGGTGTATAACAGCCTGAAAAGCTCGAGAACCAACTGGTATTCAAATGGAATTTCCATCACACCTGCAACCCGTTATATTTAAGTGATTGCATGTGTTCTGTTATACAGTATGAATTACAGTAGAATAAAGTGGATCAACCTTAACGGAGACTCTCTTTCTGATTTCTTTTCCAGTAGTTCCCGATAGGACAGCGTCAGCTACAAAGCAGAATGATATGAGAGAGAAAAAGTGAGTGAAATAGCAAATAAAAACAATCCTAAAACGGGACAGCAGCAGGGTTGACGTTAAACCGGTGCAACCTGTACCTTGTTGTGAGTGTGCTTCAGTGTGTTCAGTTCTCTGCCCAGAACGGCTCTCTGCTCCTCCAGTGCCACCACTGAAAACCCCAAAACAACAACAAAAACAACACACTAATCAGTCAGGAAACACACCCAGCAGGGCACTGGTTATAGATATAGTGTAGATTATACATAGAATCGGTCTATCGTATCGGTCACATTGGTGGTTCCCCCTTCTATCGTAAAATTGGAACAGATAGAATTTTTAAAAGTGCACAGTGTAAACTACTAGCTCCTACAGCATACCTGGGCATTATGCGTCCCGGGGACCAAATGCGGCCCTTTGGCTGACTCTGACCGGCCCGTGAAAGGGTACCATGGTTTTAAGCCAGTGATCCAGGGACCACCAGTGGTCCTTGAGAGATTTCCAGTTAAATAATTAATGTTGGTTAACCAGATGTAACTCTTTGAGAGCGCAAACATGAAACCAAATGGACCCTTGCGGGTCCATTTGCTTTCATTTTTACACTCTCGAGAGTTAAAATATTCATAATTTTTCATCTATGTTTTCCTGTTTTGCTTATGAAATCCAGCCTGGTATTGTGGACAAAACCAAAAGAAATCTTTAGTTTTGGGGTCTGTGGGGCTAAAATGTCATCAAATGGTGGTCCCCCGTGGCTCAAATACTGAATAAATTGAGGGCCCTGGTGTCAAAATGGTTGTTTTTACGCTTACTGTTATCTTGAAATTAAATTAATATCACACAGACTTTAGTTCAGCCTTTAGTCTTGGCCCTCCACAATCTTTTATGTATTTCATTTGGCCCCTTGGGAAAAATAATTGCCCACCCCTGTCCTACAGTGTTTTTTTTTTAGAATCAGTCTATCATATCAGTGGTCATATCGGTGGGTCCTCCTTCTGTTGGTGGGCTTATCTCGTCTTGTCACTCTAGACAGCACCATGGACAGCAGCTCACTGACACGGCTGGCTTGCAAACAATAGGCACCAGAAATGGAATGACCAAATGGTTGTACACGTCCTGAGCAAGCAATTATCGCAACTGCGGCAACCAAAAATATGCCTTTTGTGCATTATATTCACTCAGACGAATATCCAAGCGAATTTTACAAGGCATAAAAAGGGAAAATCTACTTTTGTTTATGTCAATCACATATGTACAATGCCGTTGAATATTTCGTCCACATAACGTTTTTTTCCGAACCAGAGGGCGTTTAGTAGTGGGGCGTGCGACAAGTTGACAACTAGTGATAGCCTACTACTGTGCTGCCACCTTAAACTGGGAGAATGTCAGGCAGAACGATGATGCTCTGAGGTGAGGCAGCCATGTGCCTCCACCATATCAGGGGAGAGAATGAGAAAGAGAGAGACAGAAAGTGACATATTAAGTACTACTCACACTGGTCAGCCTGCTCTCTGGCCTTCTTCTCCAGATCTCTCTCTCGTCGCTCTCTCTCCTGGTCTCGTCCCCTCATGGCTCTCCTCTCCTGCTCCATTTGGTCGTCCAGCTCTAGATACCTCTGCACACAAAAAAGGTGCATCCGTTGATCGAACACATTGATGCGATGGGTGACAAGAAAGTATGGAAAAGTGGCAGATCCAGAAGATCACAGTGTGATGTTGTGGTGAAAAGCTTTCTGTCTACCAAGCAATGTTCGTCCCTATGCTCACCTGCAGTCATGAAGTGTGGGGTCATGACGGAAAGAATAAGGTCGCAAATACAAGCGGCCGAAATTAGTTTTCTCCGACGAGTGGCTAGCATCTCCCTAGACCAGGGGTGGGCAATTATTCTTCCCAAGGCACCAAATGAGATACATAAAATATGGTGGAGGGCCAAGACTAAAGACTGAACTAAAGTCTGCTTAATATTAATTTAATTTCAAGATAAAAGTAATTCAAGACCAACCATTTTGACACCAGGGCCCTCTATATATTCAGTATTTGAGCCACAGAGGACCAATGACATTTTAGCCCCACAGACCCCCAAACTAAAGATTTCTTTTGCCCACAATTCCAGGCTGGATTTCACAAACAAAACAGTCAAACATACAGATCAAAATGACCATTAATCTTCTACATTTTCTAGTTGTGTAGACTTGGGCTAATTCAGATGATGAATATTTTAACTCTTGAGAGCATAAAAATTAAACCAAATGGACCCGCAAGGCGGCAAGGGTCCATTTGGTTTCATTTTTACGCTCTCAAAGAGTTACATCTGGTTAACCAACTTTCCATATTTAACTGGAACTCTCTCAAGAACCACTGGTGGTCCTCGGACCACTGGTTGAAAACCACGGTACCCTTTCATGGGCCGGTCAGAGTCAGCCAAAGGGCCGCATTTGGCCCCCGGGCCGCATAATGCCCAGGTATGCCCTAGACACTGCTTCTTCCCGAAAAGGAGCCTAAAAAGCTTAGTTGATTCTGGTATCTGGTTAGGATGCCTCTCGAGTGTCTCCATATGCAAGTCCCACTGGGGCGAGGAGACCTCGGGGCAGACCAAAGACCAGATGTTGGAAATTACATCGACTCACTGGGTGAGTAAAACAAAACTACTGTATGTTATGTAGTGTCTCAAATTACATCGACTCACTGACCTTGGACTGCAGACTGTCTCGGGATCCCCCAGGCTCGGGGCATGAGTCTGGAGCTCTCTGGTGGAGCTGTTGCTCCTGCGATCTGACTACACTACAGACAGGACTAGACAAATCGACCCGTAAGCTCTCAAGAGTTACAGATCTATAAGGGTCCAAGTGCGAGATCTATAAGGGAGAGCCTAAAAATGTCCTATGTTCTATATTTTAGGGACTGTCATGTGCAGGTATACAGGGACTGTCTACCTGCATGGCCTGTGTGATCTACTGGTAGATCACGATCTACCTTTCGGGCAGCCCTGAGATAAGTGGTTGAAGTAGACAGAAGGTCACAGGGTGGCACAATATTGTCGATTAGCAGTCTGGATCTTTGCACATCATTGCACGACAAAGTGTGAAATACGTCTGTAGTAATAGTATGTCACACACTCATACATATTCCGGCCTCCTGTTTTTGCACACACACACACTTCACATTTCTCCTCTCACCTCCTGGTTCTCTCTCCTCAGTGTCTTCTCAGCCTGGTAGCGCTCCAGCAGAGCCTCCCGCTCTGCCTTCTCCCTCTCGGCCTCGCGCTCCGTCTCTCTCAGCTGGGCCCTGCAGCCGGCCAGGCCCTCCAGCACCCACACCAGGATGGGCACCAGGGACTCCACCACACCTGCCCCATGGGTCTCCACCACCGTCTGGGAGGACGAGGAGGAGGACAGCGTGATCCATCTCACTGGAGCACTTCTTAGTACTCAGTGGTTCCCAAGATATCATCCCTCCCCCCAATAACTGCTGCTATATCCTATCCTCTTGCACAGGTATACCTCACCTTATATAGTAGGCTGTATGTTGTTTTTGTTTAGTTGTGGCTTTATACAGTCTCATATATAGTATTTAGATTTGTTGTAGTATATTGTAGTTTCTAGTAGTTGTATATACCTGTATGTCCTGTCTAGTCCTGTCTAGCTGTCTGTTAGCTTCACACTACTGCCACTTTATCACACCTGGTTAGCCAAGCACCTTCACCTCAAGTTAGGTCTACAGTTTGCACTTTACTGGTCTGCTGCACTATTGTTTGTCTTGTGTATATTTTGTCTCGACTTGTCTTATTGCACTGTCTATTGTCTTGACTATTGTCTTATTACACTGTCTATTGTCTTATTGCACTGTGGAAAATGGAAACGCTATTTCACCCCTGTATATGTCCTGACATACACTGGAGTGACAAATAAAAAACCTTGAACCTTGAATCATATTAGAACTGGGCACCCCCACTACCAGGGGTGTAGTGGTGGGGGGGGACGGCGTCCCCCCACTTCTCACATCGTAAATTTTTTTGGGGCAAAAGTAGGCCTATGTTTTTTGTCTTGTCATTTACTTTTACGGATACAATTATAAACGATGCATTGCAAACCACCTTTCTCAATATGCTATACTTGTTTTAATAGCGTGTCTGTGTGCGTTGCGCAGGTGCACGCAAATGTGCATGCAAATGCAAGTGCAAGTGTGCATGCACGTGTTTTGAAGGGGGCTTTTGCTCATTTTCAATATTTTATTATGTCATTAATATACGTTAGAGATGTTGTGTGGACATGATAAAAAGGTTCCCCCATGCTGTGTTTCCTAGAGATGGAGGTCTGAAAAAAATCATTAGCATGGTGAAATACATCTTCATAACATCATCAAGATGTGTTTTACCATGTTAATGAGTTTCCTTTTTTCTGAGAGTGTAAAACTACAAATGGAACCAAATGGACCCGCTAGGGTCCATTTGGTTCACATTTGTACACGCTCAGAAAAAAAATCGTGGAATTCCCCTTTAAGAGAACTAACTACTAACTATTTTTATGAAATACACATCAGTGATAGCAGTTAACCTGTTAAAGTTGTCAGTATAAAGGTTGATAAATCACCTATCCCTAGTTAAATGCACCGGTATCTGGCTGCTGGCTAGAGATGGTATTGGTTTCACCCTGTAAATTATTAACAGCGTTTTATTATAGGCTTCTAGAGTACTTGAATATTGAGACGTGATATTCATTGCAGTCTTTATTTTACCATGCACGCTGTTTTTTTTTTATCAATTTAGATTAACGCTGGTGTGGCATTCTGGAGTGAACATTCAGCAAAGATCTACAACTATTAAGAACATAGGGTTTAAAGGGGAATTCCACCTATTTTCAATTTTTTTCTGAGAGCGTACAAATGCAACCAAATGAACCCTAACGGGTTCATTTGGTTCCATTTGTACGCTCTCAGAAAAAAAGAAGCGTCTAAAGAAATCCATTAACATGGTGAAAATACATCTTGATGATGTCATCAAGATGTTTCACCATGTTAGTGGCTTTCTTCAGACCTCCATTTCTTGGGAAACACAGAATGGGGGAACTTTTTTTATCATGTCCACCCAGCACCTCTAGGGTATACTAATGACATATTAGAATGTTGAAACTGGGTGGACTTCCCTGTTAAGTGTTCATTGAAGACACAAAACTATAAGCGAGTCAGCGGGCATGGTGTCACGTTGCAGTTTTCAGTAAGCATGAATATGTATTAATAGTATTCATTCTGCTGCTGCATGCATGCATGAATTGTATGAGCTGTGTGGGGTTATGCAAGACACACTTGCTGTGTATTCCCCTTGAAATTTGCACCTTCGTGAAACCCAAATCACCCAGAAAGGTGCTGAAAGGATTAACTTTTTTACCTGTAGCTCTGAATAGAGTTTTCCGGCCTCCTCGCTCACAATGTCAGGGTCCAGATCCAGCTCCCCGGCCCCGCACAGCACGCTCTCCCCGCACTCCATTTCACTCACTACTACTACTACTACTACTACTACTACCCCCTACCCCGCTCCGACTCCACAACTGAACTACTATACAAGAGAATACAAGAAGAAGAAGAGACAACCTCTTCCCCTTATCTATAAATACCTAGCCACCTAAAATAACCAGTTAATCTACTTGTTACCCGTCTCCTCATAATAGTCCATTTCTCTACAGCTTCCTGTTTCTTTCGAGGCCACAGAGGCTGGGCAGGCTCCACGCGCCGCTCTGCTAGCCATTGCTGCAAGGCGACGTCCTTCAGCTGATGGCAGGAGATGCGTTGACGTCCATTCCTGAAATAAAGGAAATAAAAGGCTATCATCAACCTGGACAAAATGTGGTACGGTTGTTGAATGACACTGAAAACACAACAAGGGGTGATCACTGGTACACTGGCATAAGGCCCAAAAAACACGAAAGTTGCAGCAACTCCTTGCAACAAAAGAAAACATACCAAATTAACAATGAAACTATTTGTAACTGCCATTGGGGATAATGGTTAGTGAAGTAGTTGAATGTTACGATGTTACAAGGAGTTGTATTGGTGCGGTTTGAGCGAGAGGAAAAAAGTTAAAAAAAATAAAATAAAAATACTGTATTTAAAAAAAAAAGTTAGCCAGTTAAGTCATCCTGTAATTTAATCGTACATTAATTTCAAATTCAGCAAGGACTTCACAGGTAAAAATTGTGGAGCAGGCCTATTGAGGAACTTTAAAATGCAAGGCCAATGACAGTTTTTATGTCTCTTTTAAATAGCATACTAAAGCCAGAGAAACAGAATTCCGTTCTCTTATGCATTTTATATATTTGCTGAATGACAATAAAGATATGTATCTATCATCCAACTATCTAGTCTTCCTGATATGAAAGATTACATCAAAAGAAGAAGTAATAAGTTATGCATTATGTGAAGTCAAAATTTGGCTTTGGTGTCATAATGCAATTTAATGCTGACATAGCACCTCTCACCGTGCACTGTTTACCATACACCGTGTACATAAAATGGTAAACGGTGCATTTATATAATCACCTTTGGTCAAGGCACCCAGTGCATCACATTCACCCATCCACATACACATTTAGACACCTATGGCGGAAGAAACCATGCAAGTCACATCCAGCACTTCAGAAACAATACGAGGTTCAGTGTCTTGCTCAAGAACACTTACATGGAGACAGGAGAGATTTGAACTACCAACCCACAGATCATTGGACGGACAGTTTAATGCAATTGTCATGAACTTATGAAGTAGAACTAAAGTAGAAAAACAAATTTAAAAGGCAATAATGTTTACTTTATCCAGCAAGGCTGATTATATTTACTTTCCAGTGGTTTTCTGGCATGCTTCAATGCAAACACTGCAATGGCAGTGCACCGAAGCCTGTACGCTGCTCAAGTAACACAGAGAGCTCAAGTACACACAGGTCTACTAGTGTGTGGGTGTGTGTGTGTGTGTGTGTGTGTGTGTGTGTGTGTGTGTGTGTGTGTGTGTGCGCTCCCAGCCCCACATACATGCCTACACATAGTACTCGCCTTTCAGGATTATTTCACATGGCTCTGCTTGTGACAACATGTGAAGTCATATTACCACGCTTTCCCAAAGTCAGCGTTCTTAATCTTTAATCCTAATAGCAAGTG
>CM076967.1:8388598-8418598 GCA_039105355.1 Benthosema pterotum
AATAATAATAATAATAATAATAGTAATGGATTTTATTTATAATGTGGTTTACATTCAGCAGAATCTCAAAAGTGCTAAAATCAAGAAACAGTATATAGTTAAAACATCAGACAATTAAAAAAAAAATCATTTGAACACATTCAATGGATTCAAAGCCATTTGAAAGAGGTGGGTCTTTAGCCCTCCCTTAAAAGGAACCCTGGCTAATGAGCCAAATATGGATGAATACATTATACTTGCCCTCTATAACTAGAATTGAAGATTTAAAACACATAGAATAAGTTTTCTAGTTTAACAATAGTTCATGTTTTTATCCCAAGGCCATTTTACTGTGCCGGTCACATGGCCTGTCATAGTGATGAGTCGATGACTTCACAGAAGATCTGTTACTTACAGCTATGGAAGTATACAACCATGATTACCCAGCAGTGCAACGGCGACCCCCTCTGGTGAAATAAGGACTGTAAAACAAATGAGATTGAACTATAGATGGAAAAAGTAGTTGTTTGATGAATTCCATTACTTCTACTGTGGAACGATCTTCTGTGACGTCATCACTATGACAGGCCATGTGACAGGCACAGTAAAATGGCGCCCCCCCTTGTTATAAAAACATGAATATGATTTAAATGTTCAATTATAGTTATAGAGGAAAAGTATAATGTATTTATCCGTATTTGTCTCATTAGCCAGGGTTCCTTTTAAAGAGTCAATCGACAGTGGTGCTCTGAGGTGAACAGGGAGGGCTTTACAAAGTGTGTTGTGCAGGTTTGGTTTGTTGAACTCCCTCTGGTGTTGTGGGTGTGAACTTGGTTGACATTAAGGATGTATTTAGACAGCTGGTACATGTAACATGGTGGTATTTTGGTGGTAAGTAGCGAACCTTGTGGAGCAGACCCATTGCAAGATGTCGCACTCTGGCGTCAACCCCCTGTCACTCCAACCTGCCAAAGTGGGCAGGGGTGAAGTGGGGTCGGGGAGTGAGGCCAAGAAGTAGACCATATTGTTTTGTCTGGAAAACAGACAAAACAGATTTTTCACACGTTTTGGCGTGATTGTTTATTTTTCTATCTGCTCATCACGCGAAAACGTATTTTGTACTTTTTTTTTTATCTATAAGCATTATAACTTGCTGGCCACCACCTCAAGATATTTTAAGTGTTGACGTGACTGCACAGTGCATTACCCAGAAAACACCTCACAAACTTTACAACTGTAATTGATTAAATGTATTACTTTAAATGCATTTATGAATGAGCCCCGGAAACAGTGAAATGTGAAAATACAGGCTGTTTTGTCAAATGTGTTTAAAAAAACAAACACATCATCAACTCATTTTATTTTTTCTCCTTAAAGTAGACACCTTAAGCTGTCTTTGGATTTCATTCATTTGCACAAATTCTCAACAGATGATTTTCTATTAATTATTTCGTTGCTGTTGAGCCCAACAGGCACAAGCCTAGCTTTTCTGCTAATCTGTCAGAGTGCCTAAAGCGCCTTTGAGGTGCTTTATGAGCCCATAACAGTGCACTTGCAGTACCAATACCAATAGGCATGCTAGTTTATGTTTATGTAAACTTAGATACCAGTTCATGCAGATCATTTTTTTTTAGGAAATATAGCAATATGCGCGCTAAATTCTTAAGGGCTTTACAGATGGCAAGTAACAGATTGCGCATTCTAGTTCATTTTCAACAGGCCCGGCGTTTTCTGCTCAGAAAACGACGTGCGAAAGAGAGCGCGTGACGTTGGGCATTATTGCGCGGTGTCCAGTGTTGTTTATTGCGCGCGTGCTCGTTTCGTGCACATGCCGGTGATTTATTTTAGACCTCAATCCTGTGGGCTTTTTTTCCCTCACTGCGCAATTCTTGTCAGCACTGAGTGGCACGGTGGAGATAAATGCTCGACGTTTGTAACGCCCTTTACTGCTTTTTCTTGTTCACGGCTTAATGTAAGTTGCCCTGGCTTAAGAGCATCCGCTAAATGCCGAAATTTTAATGTTGTGGTTAGCAACAGTCGAAGAAACCTGTTTGGGTCTTCAAGGTGTTGTCCAGTGAGGAGGCATGTTTCCACTTCACGCCGCAGAATGCCCGTGTGTAACCGGCTGCGCTGAGCGTGGGGTGGCGATGATGTCGTACTTGCGGGGGATGTTAGCGAAGCTGGCAAACTCTGGGCTGAGGTCGATGGAATCGGGACCAGCACTGCAGGAGAAGCTGAAGTGCTGCAGCAACGACACGGCAAACAGGAACAGCTCCATGCGCGCCAGTGACTCCCCGACGCACGCCCTCTTCCCTGCTGAGAAGGGCATGAAGGCGGGATTCTTCTTGAAGTGGCTGTTGTGGTCCAGGAAGTGTTGAGGGTTGAAGGACCAGGGTGTGGCCCACTGGCCCTTGTCTCTGAGGATGGTGTGCAGCATGGGGAAGATCAGTGTCCCCTTGGGGATGGTGTAGCCCCTGAAGGAGATGTCCTGCAACGCATAGTGAGGGGCATTCATGGGAACAATGTCTATAAACCGCTGGATCTCGTGAATAACCGCATCCGTGAAGGGTAGGGACTTCCTGTCCTCCATATTCGGGCACCTCTCTTGGCCGATCACGCCGTCAATCTCCCGCTGCATTTTCTCCTGTACGTCAGGGTACTTGATGAGCACACTGAGCGCGAAGCGGAGCGTCGTGCTCGTGGTCTCCGTCCCCGCCAGATAGAGGTTCAACACGGTGGACACCAGGTTGTCGTCGGTGAACTCCGACGTCTCCAGCTCCTTGTCGTTCTGGAGCCTGTTGAGGAAGCAGTCGATGTAGTCGCGAGGTGAGTTTGGGTCCATGGTCTCCCGGTGCTCTTTGATCTTCTCAACAATGAACTCTCTCAGCACTTCGATGTCGGCGAAAGCTTTGTGATGTCGGCCCGGCAGCATCTCGAAGAGCCAGGGAAAGTTGTTCAGCAGATGCGCCATGGGGCTGCTGAAGAACTTGAGGGTGTTGTTGATGATGGTCAACAGGTGGAGGAAGTGAGCGTCGTCGTAGGTGAAGCGCTGACCGAACACCAGGCAGCAGATCACGTTGGACACGGTGCAGCTCATGAAGAAAGTGGGGTCAAAGGGCTGAGCTCCGGTGTCCGCTATGCGCGCCACCAGGTGCCTGCTCTCCTCCTGGATCCACTGCTCCATGCCTTTCCGCCCCATCCCAAAGTCCCTGAGTGTGCTGAGGGTGAAGCGGCGGAGCTGGCGGTGGCGGTCTCCGTTGCTGATGGCCAAGCCGTAGCCCTTGGTGGCCCGGACCATGAAGGGGAAGGTGCCACGGCCCGCAAAGTCGTCGGCCTGGTCCACCAGGGCCTCCTTCACCACATTGTACCCCGCCAGGACCACGGCCCGCTTGGGGCCCATGTACACCGTCATCACCGGCCCGTAGGTCTCGCTGAGCTTGGCCAGGGTTTTGAACGGGGCCTGTTTGTCCAGCTGGTGCAGATTGCCGATGAGGGGAAGCGCCGTGGGTCCAGGAGGCAGGCGGTAACGTTTACCCTTCTTCTTCACGGCAAACACCCAGAGCAGAGCCAAGACCAGGCCTGCTAGCAGAAATGTACCGGAGAGATGATCCATAGCTGTCTTTTCTGAAGGCTTTCGGCAGTACTACTGTGGCTGTGTTGTCCCACGGGCTGTCTAAACCAAACTGAACACAAGTAACTGTTTATACAGATCCAGACGATAAGGGAGCCTGTTGGAATTCAGTCAGGGGTCAGCCTGCTCTGTCATCAAAACCACGCCTCCCTCCACACCTTTCAACCTTTTAGGGGAGTCAATATAGGATAGAAGCTACTGCAGATAACATAGGATAGAAGCTACTGCTGTCAACATAGGAAGGATAGAAGCTACTGCAGTTAAACGATCCATATACAGTATAAGGCGCACTGGATTATAAGATGCACTGTTGTTTTTTGAGAAAAAAACGTTTTTTTTTTTTTTTATTAGTGTGTCTTATAGTCCGAAAAATATGATACTCAGAAATAAAATAAAAAATACCTAAAAATGAGTACAATACTTGATTATATAATCACCTGGTTATACTTTCCACAGGAGATTCCACCACTGCCATTTCCCCATAAATAAAATAGATACAGATATACCATTCTGAATGAGTGCTGCTGACTAAAGGCAAGTCATAGGGAAGTCAGATAAGTGTCATTTTCCAGTACATTGTACAGTATGTGCAATGATATCATCATCATGCTGAGTGGCATTGACACATCATTCTGCTGTATCTTCATTCAGAATCACATACTGTACATTGAACTCTAACTGGGACAGTGGTGATAATAATAAGGGTAATAATAATAATAATTGTGTCTAATAATGTAACATACTGTACATTATTTCTATATTGGAAGAGAAACATAAAGGCTGCTGTGTGCATGGACAATCAAATTCAGATGGAAATATCTGCCTATACCCCGTAGGACATGTTGATGGCAATGCACTGCAGTGACTTGTTACAGTATACTGTAGGGCCCACCATTTTCAATTCATCGTTCAACATTTAGAGACGTACAAATGTAAAGAAACTCATGCAAGGAGGTAAAAGGGGAAGCGAGTTGTTGATGGTGGTGGGGGGTCGTCAGGGTTACAGGTGCCAGTTTAGAATCGTAGCCATCTGTAATTGTCTTCACTGCTGTTGGTAGGGCGTTCCACATTTTGGTGTGAGATAAGAGCAAAATTAAGTGCAGAATCTGGGTTGTTCATAATATTAATTGACTTTATTTATAAATTATAATGCACTTTAGATTCAGCAAAATCTCAAAGTGCTAGGCCTACATTGGGAAAAGCATAAAATCAAGAAACAGTACAGTGGTTAAACATCACACAATTTAAACATTTGAACACATTTAATGGATTCATGGAAAAGCCATTTGAAAGAGGTGGGTCTCTTTAGCCCTCTCTTTATCAAAAGAGTCAATCGACAGTGGTGCTCTGAGGTGAACAGGGAGGGTTTTCCAAAGTTTAGTGGCCAACTGCGTAGAAGGCCTGTGTGGTGGAGGGTTTGGTTTGTTGAACTCCCTCTGGTGTCACCCGCTTCGACTGTTATCAAGCGATTATTCCCAGGAGGTTGCTTATTAGCCGATCTTATCAAGGAGGCATGTTGTCTGGGAGCCGACTGACACAGGTGCACTGATAAGATGACAAACGAAAATGAGACGAAAAAGTCCTGCTGATGACAACTTGATAACTGCGATCTTATCTACTGATAACGGTCGATTCCGCTGCTGGTGTTGTGGTTGTGAACTCGGTTGACATTAATGTATTTAGACAGCTGGTACATTTTGGTGGTGTGTAGTAAACCTTGTGGAACAGACCCATTGCAAGATGTCACACTCTGGCGTCAACCCCCTGCCACTCCAGCCTGCCAGAGTGGGCAGGGGTGAGGTGGGGTCGTGGAAGCCGGTTTGTTTTGTCTGGAGCCTTGTTTTAAAGTACAACTTTGTTGTTGTTGTTTTTTTCAACAAAGGTTCATGTTTTACAGTAGTTTGTTATTAGAGAAAGTAAAAGATGGGTGTTATTTTTATTTTATTTTTTTTACATTCCTTGCTTTCTTTAGTTTTAGGGATTTCAGCTATGGGAGGGGACATTCGCACATGGTCTTAAATACATATTTGTTCACTAAATTTTGAAGCGATTTTTTTTATTATTATTATCTACTACAGTCCTAATAAACCCCAGGAAATTATATTTGGCCATAAATGATCTACTGAATGTGACAAACTGCCATATTGAGCCTCTGGTTCGGGCAGGATCATGTTTGAATGCTCCCTCCAGCTAAAATCCCTAAAACTAAAGAAAGCAAGGAATGTAAAACAATCAACACCCATCTTTTACTTTCTCTAATAACAACCTAAAACATGAACCTTGGTTGAAAAAAAAACAAACAAAGTTGTCCTTTAAGCGCCTTTGAGGTGCTGTATATCAGCCCATAGCACTTATCCTAGAAGTATCCTGGATTATGTTTATGAAGACAGTAGTAGTAGTAGTAGTAGTAGCAGAGTAGATAGCAGTTTAAAGGTAGGGTAAGTGATTTGAAATTCATGGTGTAGTACCAGCCTGGTGCACTAGGGGCCCCCAAAAGTAGCTACACTATGTGAACCTGCTGCTCTCTCCTGATTGGAGGAGAATTGTGGTGACCTGGGGAACTTTTATTAGCTCCTCTGCTAACGTGGGGGAGGGGGAAACTCCATATGTGGTTTCCACACCTTATAATAGAGCATTTTAACAGAAAAAAAATATTTTTGGGGTGATATCTGACAAAAGTGAAATCACTTCCCCTACCTTTAAGCAGATCTTTTTTTTTAGCTTTTTTCAGAAAATATGGAACTATATGCACAGTTATATTATCCTATAAGGACTTACAAATGTTATTTTCTTAGCTTATGTATGATACATATTAACTACTTTCAGTTTCTATGCATATGATGTATTAGCATGTTTCTTTTGTTCATTGCTTAAAGTTACTCTGAATTAAGAGCGTCTGCTAAATGCCTAATTACTTGCGTGAGTGGAGCGTAAGTTAAGCGATCGGTGCACAGTCGGTGGTCGGTGTTCGGTAGTCCCTTGTGCTGTGGTTTCCAACAGTGGAAGAAACCTGTGCTTCATCAAGGTGTTTTTTTGTTGACCAGTGAGGAGACGTGTTTCCAATTCACGCTGCAGAATGCCCGTGCAAGCGCGGGGTGGCGATGATGTTGTACTTGTGGGGGATGTTAGCAAAGCTGCCGAACTCTGGGCTGAGGTCGATGGAGTCTGGACCGGCACTGCAGGAGAAGCTGAAGTGCTGCAGCAACGACACAGCGAACAGGAACAGCTCCATGCGTGCCAGAGACTCCGCGACGCACGCCCTCTTCCCTGCTGAGAAGGGCATGAAGGCGGGATTCTTCTTGAAGTTGCTGTTTTGGTCCAGGAAGTGTTGAGGGTTGAAGGACCAGGGTGTGGCCCACTGGCCCTTGTCTCTCAGGATGGCGTGCAGCATGGGGAAGATCAGTGTCCCTTTGGGGATGGTGTAGCCCCTGAAGGAGATGTCCTGCAACGCGTAGTGAGGAACGTTCATGGGGATAATGTCCACAAACCGCTGGATCTCGTGAATCACCGCGTCTGTGAAGGGGAGGGACTTCCTGTCCTCCATGTTCGGGCACCTCTCTTGGCCGATCACGCCGTCAATCTCCCGCTGCATTTTCTCCTGTACGTCGGGGTACTTGATGAGCACGCTGAGCGCAAACTGGAGTGTCGTGCTGGTTGTCTCCGTCCCCGCCAGGTAGAGGTCCAACACGGTGGACACCAGGTTGTCATCGGTGAACTCCGACGTCTCCAGCTCCTTGTCGTTCTGGAGCCTGTTGAGGAAGCAGTCGATGTAGTCGCGAGGTGAGTTTGGGTCCATGGTCTCCCTGTGATCTTTGATCTTCTCAACGATGAACTCTTTTAGCACTTCGATGTCGGCAAAAGCTTTGTGGTGTCGGCCCGGAAGCATCTCGAAGAGCCAGGGGAGGTTGTTCAGCAGCTGCGCCATGGGGCTGCTGAAGAACTTGAGGGTGTTGTTGATGATGGTCAACATGTGGAGGAAGTGAGCGTCGTCGTAGGTGAAGCGCTGGCCGAACACCAGGCAGCAGATCACGTTGGACACGGTGCAGCTCAGGAAGAAGGTGGGGTCGAAGGGCTGAGCTCCGGTGTCCATTATGCGCGCCACCAGGTGCTTACTCTCCTCCTGGATCCACTGCTCCATGCCTTTCCGCCCCATCCCAAAGTCCCTGAGCGTGCTGAGGGTGAAGCGGCGGAGCTGGCGGTGGCGGTCTCCGTTGCTGATGGCCAGGCCGTAGCCCTTGGTGGCCCGGACCATGAAGGGGAAGGTGCCACGGCCCGCAAAGTCGTCGGCCTGGTCCACCAGAGCCTCCTTCACCACGTCGTATCCCACCAGGACCACGGCCCGCCTGGGGCCCATGTACACCGTCATCACCGGCCCGTAGGTCTCGCTGAGCTTGGCCAGGGTTTTGAATGGGGCCTGTTTGTCCAGCTGGTGCAGATTGCCAATGAGGGGAAGCGCCATGGGTCCAGGAGGCAGGCGGTAACGTTTACCCTTCTTCTTCACGGCAAACACCCAGAGCAGAGCCAAGACCAGGCCTGCTAGCAGAAATGTACCGGAGAGATGATCCATAGCTGTCTCTTCTGGATAAGCCCAGGCTTTCAGCAGTCCTACTGTGGCCGTGTGTTGTCCCACGGGCTGTCTAAACCAAACTGAACGCAAGTAACTCCAAACGATAAGGGAGCCTGTTGGAATTCAGTCAGGGGTCAGCCTGCTCCGTCATCTAAACCACGCCTCCCTCCACACCTCTCAACCTTTTACGGCAGTCAACATAGGATAGAAGCTACGGCAGTCAACATAGGATAGAAGCTACTACAGTCAATATAGGATAGAAGCTACTGCAGTCAACATAGGATAGAAGCTACTGCAGTTAAACGATCCATATACAGTATAACGCGCACTGGATTATAAGATGCACTGTGGATTTTTGAGAAAATTAAGTTTTTTTGTGTCTTATAGTCCGGAAATATGGTACTCAGAAATAAAAACAAATACCTCAAAATTAGTACAATACTTGAGTATATAATCACTTGGTTATACTTTCCACAGGAGATTCCACCACTGCCATTGCCCCATAAATAAAATAGATACAGATATACCATTCTGAATGAGTGCTGCTGACTAAAGGCAAGTCATAGGGAAGTCAGATCAGTGTCATTTTCCAGTACATGATATCATCATCATGCTGAGTGGCATTGACACATAATTCTGTATCTTCATTCAGAATCACATACTGTACATTGGACTCTAACTGGGACAGTGGTGATAATAATAGAGTCTAATAATCATACATCCTGTAAGACATTATTTCTATAGTGGAAGAGAAACATAAAGGTCGGTGTGTGTATGGACATTGGACAATCAAATTCAGATGGAAATGTCTGCCTATACCCCATATGACATGATGACGGCAATGCACTGCATTGACTTGTTTACAAAAGGGCCCACCATTTTCAATTCATCGTTCAACATTTAGAGACGTACAAATGTAAAGAAACTCATGTAAGGAGGTAAAAGGGGAAAAGAAAATTACCTGTAAAGGGGAAAGCGGGTGGTTGATGGTGGTGGGGGGGGTTGTCAGGCACCAGTTAAGGCTCATTCAGAGTTTGGAATTTCGGTGGCCACCGCGAGCACCGCTCAGAGCACCGCGACCACCGCTATTTCATAGACCACTAGCAGCACCTCGCCCTCCCTCCCCTGTTCTCTTCGCGTCCATTGTTGTTTATTTTCCCCTCTGCTTTTCTCTCTACTTCCTACCTCCCTCAATTATAATAAATTCTGCTGCTTTTATGTTTATTTCGTATTCTATTTATGTCATTGTGTCTATCATTGAATCCCTTCGTTCTCCTCCTGGCCGTCGTGCTGTGGTGTGTTTTCTTTTCTTTCTTTTTTTACCAGCTGGCAGCCGTTAAAAACAAGCAACCGGTGCTCCTAGAGTACTGGAACCACCGCGCGGTGCGGTGGTTAGTAAAATCCGAGAGGAGGGCTGGGAGGTGCGGTGGTTGCGGTGGTATGACGTCATATTGTAGGAAACGGTGGTCGCGGTGGTCGCGGTGGTCGCGGTGGGCACCGAAAATCCATCTCTGAATAGGCCTTTACGGTGCCAGTTTAGAATCGTAGCCATCTGTAATTGTCTTGATTGCTGTTGGTAGGGCGTTCCACATTTTGGTGTGATATAAGCAAAATGAATTGCAGAATCTGGGTTGCACATAATAATAATTTATTTATAAATTATAATGCACTTTAAATTCAGCAAAATCTCAAAGTGCTAGGCCTACATTGGGCAAAGCATAAAAACAAGAAACAGTACAGTGGTTAAACATCACACAATTTAAACATTTGAACACATTTAATGGATTCATGGAAAAGCCATTTGAAAGAGGTGGGTCTCTTTAGCCCTCTATTAATTAAAAGAGTCAATCGACAGTGGTGCTCTGAGGTGAACAGGGAGGGTTTTCCAAAGTTTAGTGGCCAACTGCGCAGAAGGCCTGTGTGGTGGAGGGTTTGGTTTGTTGAACTCCCTCTGGTGTCACCCGCTTCGACCGTTATCAAGCGATTATTCCCAGGAGGTTGCTTATTAGCCGATCTTATCAAGGAGGCATGTTGTCTGGGAGCCGACTGACACAGATGCACTGATAAGATGACAACTGCGATCTTATCCACTGATAACGTTAGGCTTAGAGAAGGGATTAGCTATGTTTGTAGCAAAACCCTAGCCCCCTCCAACTGTAACCCTAAGCCTAAATCCCCGACACTCAAGGTTAGGTTGAGGGTCGGGCATTTAGGATTAGGGTTACGTTTGGAGGGGGCGAGGGTTTTGCATCTCGGAACAATTGCAGTCGGCAGAGCATGGCCATTCTGAGACGAAAAAGTCCTGCTGATGACAACTTGATAACTGCGATCTTATCCACTGATAACGGTCGATTCCGCTGCTGGTGTTGTGGGTGTGAACTCGGTTGACATTAATGTATTTAGACAGGGCTTGACACTAACAGTTGCTGGGGCAAGTGAAGACTGCTACCTGGTTGCCCGATCGGGCAAGTGTGCAACTTGGTGCACTATAACACAACACAAGATAAATTTGTCTTGAAGGCAGTCATTGCACTCTGCCTCTGTGTCTTTTCCTGCTTTCTAGCTATCTCTACCTATCTCTCTCCCACGTTCATTTGGTTCCAAACTATCATTTTGCTGGGGTCAGGGACCACTGGGTCTATGACCACTATGGGCTAATTAAGATGATGAATTTTAACTCTTGAGAGTGTAAAAATGAAACCAAATGGACCCGCAAGGGTCCATTTGGTTTCATTTTTACGTTCTCAAGAGTTAAAATTCTGGTTAACCAACTTAACTGGGGACCACCTGGAACCCTCACAGGGACCACTGGTGGTCCTGGGACCACCTGTTGAAAACCCCTGGTTTAAAACACCCAAGTAGGAAGTAAACTTAAATGTAAAATTTGCAATATATTTTTTGGGGGCAAGTGACCATGACCTGAGGGCAAGTAGAACCTGACTTGCACTTGCCCGATGGGCAAGTGCCTCGGAGACCTTAGTGTCAACCCCTGTTAGACAGCTGGTACATTTTGGTGGTGTGTAGTAAACCTTGTGGAACAGACCCATTGCAAGATGTCACACTCTGGCGTCAACCCCCTGCCACTCCAGCCTGCCAGAGTGAGCAGGGGTGAGGTGGGGTCGTGGAAGCCGGTTTGTTTTGTCTGGAGCCTTGTTTTAAAGTTTGTTGTTGTTTTTTCAACAAAGGTTCATGTTTTACAGTAGTTTGTTATTAGAGAAAGTAAAAGATGCTATGGGTGTTATTTTTTTACATTCCTTGCTTTCTTTAGTTTTAGGGATTTCAGCTATGGGAGGGGACATTCGCACATGGTCTTAAATACATATTTGTTCACTAAATTTTGAAGCGATTTGTTTTTTTTGCCATATTGAGCCTCTGGTTCGGGCATTTCCAAATATGCAGTGTGTTTAAGTGGGAGGGTTTGGTTTAAGTGAAGTGCGGTGCGTTGCCTGTTATTATTAGGACCGTAGTAGATAATAAAAAAATAAATCACTTTATTTTTTTTAAAACAAATGTATTTAGGATCATGTTTGAATGCTCCCTCCAGCATTCAAACATTCCTTGCTTTCTTTAGTTTTAGGGATTTTACCTAAAACTAAAGAAAGCAAGGAATGTAAAACAATTAACACCCATCTTTTACTTTCTCTAATAATAACCTAAAACATGAACCTTGGTTGAAAAAAAAATCAAAGTTGTCCTTTAAGCGCCTTTGAGGTGCTGTATATCAGCCCATAGCACTTATCCTAGAAGTATCCTAGATTATGTTTATGAAGACAATAGTAGTAGTAGTAGCAGAGTAGATAGCAGTTTAAGCAGATCTTTTTAGCTTTTTTCAGAAAATATAGAACTATATGCATAATTATATTATCCTATAAGGACTTACAAATGTTATTTTCTTAGTTTGATGTATGATACACATTAACTACTTTCAGTTTCTATGCATATGATGTATTAGCATGTTTCTTTTGTTCATTGCTTAAAGTTACTCTGAATTAAGAGCGTCTGCTAAATGCCTCATTACTTGCGTGAGTGGAGCGTAAGTTAAGCGATTGGTGCACAGTCGGTGGTCGGTGTTCGGTAGTCCCTTGTGCTGTGGTTTCCAACAGTGGAAGAAACCTGTGCTTCATCAAGGTGTTTTTTTGTTGACCAGTGAGGAGACGTGTTTCCAATTCACGCTGCAGAATGCCCGTGCAAGCGCGGGGTGGCGATGATGTTGTACTTGCGGGGGATGTTAGCGAAGCTGCCGAACTCTGGGCTGAGGTCGATGGAGTCGGGACCGGCACTGCAGGAGAAGCTGAAGTGCTGCAGCAACGACACAGCGAACAGGAACAGCTCCATGCGTGCCAGAGACTCCCCGACGCACGCCCTCTTCCCTGCTGAGAAGGGCATGAAGGCGGGATTCTTCTTGAAGTTGCTGTTTTGGTCCAGGAAGTGTTGAGGGTTGAAGGACCAGGGTGTGGCCCACTGGCCCTTGTCTCTCAGGATGGCGTGCAGCATGGGGAAGATCAGTGTCCCCTTGGGGATGGTGTAGCCCCTGAAGGAGATGTCCTGCAACGCGTAGTGAGGGACGTTCATGGGGACAATGTCCACAAACCGCTGGATCTCGTGAATCACTGCGTCTGTGAAAGGGAGGGACTTCCTGTCCTCCATATTCGGGTACCTCTCTTGGCCGATCACGCCGTCAATCTCCCGCTGCATTTTCTCCTGTACGTCGGGGTACTTGATGAGCACGCTGAGCGCAAACCGGAGTGTCGTGCTGGTTGTCTCCGTCCCCGCCAGGTACAGGTTCAACACGGTGGACACCAGGTTGTCATCGGTGAACTCCGACGTCTCCAGCTCCTTGTCGTTCTGGAGCCTGTTGAGGAAGCAGTCGATGTAGTCGCGAGGCGAGTCCGGGTCCATGGTCTCCTTGTGCTCTTTGATCTTCTCAACGATGAACTCTCTCAGCACTTCGATGTCGGCGAAAGCTTTGTGGTGTCGGCCCGGCAGCATCTCGAAGAGCCAGGGAAAGTTGTTCAGCAGCTGCGCCATGGGACTGCTGAAGTACTTGAGGGTGTTGTTGATGATGGTCAACAGGCGGAGGAAGTGAGCGTCGTCGTAGGTGAAGCGCTGGCCGAACACCAGGCAGCAGATCACGTTGGACACCGTGCAGCTCAGGAAGAAAGTGGGGTCGAAGGGCTGAGCTCCGGTGTCCGCTATGCGTGCCACCAGATGCCTGCTCTCCTCCTGGATCCACTGCTCCATGCCTTTCCGCCCCATCCCAAAGTCCCTGAGCGTGCTGAGGGTGAAGCGGCGGAGCTGGCGGTGGCGGTCTCCGTTGCTGATGGCCAAGCCGTAGCCCTTGGTTGCCCGGACCATGAAGGGGAAGGTGCCACGGCCCGCAAAGTCGTCGGCCTGGTCCACCAGGGCCTCCTTCACCGCGTCGTACCCAACCAGAACCACGGCCCGCCTGGGGCCCATGTACACAGTCATCACCGGCCCGTAGGTCTCGCTGAGCTTGGCCAGGGTTTTGAACGGGGCCTTTTTGTCTAGCTGGTGCAGATTGCCGATGAGGGGAAGCGCCGTGGGTCCAGGAGGCAGGCGGTAATGTTTACCCTTCTTCTTCAGGGCAAACACCCAGAGCAGAGCCAAGACCAGGCCTGCTAGCAGAAATGTACCAAGATGATCCATAGCTGTCTTTTCTGGATAAGCCCAGGCTTTCAGCAGTCCTATTGTGGCTGTGTTGTCCCATGGGCTGTCTAAACCAAACTGAACCCAAGTAACATGTTTATGCAGATCCAGGCCGATAAGAGAGCCAGCTGGAATTCAGTCAGAGTTCAACTTAGCTCAAAACCACGCCTCCATCCCTCCTGAGTGTGCTCATAAAGCAGCTGATTCTCAACCTTTTATATAATGCTTTCTGATATTAATTTCATACACACATTCACACACCAGCAGCAGTAGTAACTAGTAGTAAACTATCAAGTAACTAGTTGCCTGTTTTTATTTTGTTGCAATGGAGTAAAAAAATGCCTCTGTAGTGGAGTAGAAGTATTGAAAGTACTCAATAGAAATCTCAAAATGAATAAAATACTTGAGTATATAATTACTTATTTACTTTCCACAGGACATTCCACCACTGCCTTTGCCCCACAAATAAAATGTAGATACAGATAGTACAATTCTGAATGAGTGCTGCTGACTAAATGCAAGTCATAGGGAAGTCAAACAAGTGTCATTTTCCAGTACATTATAATAAGTACAGTATGCGCAATGATATCATCATCATGCTGAGTGTTATTGACACAGCTTACAGCCCAGACACCCCAACAGAAAGGTCCCTTCCGATTGTGGAGGCTGATAACAGATACCCACATAAATCGGATAAGAAGATAATTGATAATAATAATAAGGGTATAATAATTGAGTCTAATTATCATACACCCTGTAAGACATCATTTCTATGGAAAAGAGAAACATAAAGGTCGCTGTTTGTATGGACAATCAAATTCAGATGGAAATGTCTGCAATGCACTGCATTGACTTGTTTACAATATAGTACTGTAGGGCCCACCATTTTCAATTAATTTTTCAACATTTAGAGATGTACAAATGTAAAGAAACTCATGTAAGGAGGTAAAAGGGGGGTTTAGAATCATAGCCGTCTTAATTGTTTCAACTGCTGTGGGTAGGGCGTTCCACATTTTGGAGTGATGGGAGCAAAATTAAGTGCAGAATCCATGGGTTGTGCACAATAATAATTTACTTTATTTATCATGCACTTTACATTCAGCAAAATCTCAAAGTGCTAGGCCTACATTGGACAAAGCATAAAATCTAGAAACAATACAATGGTTAACACATCACACAATTAAAAAACATTTGAACATATTCAGTGGATTCATGGAAAAAGCCATTTGAAAGAAGTGGGTCTCTTTAGCCCTCTCTTAAAAGAATCAATCGCCAGTGGTGCTCTGAGGTGAACAAGGAGGGCTTTACAAAGTTTAGTGGCAAACTGTGCAGAAGGCCTGTGTGTTCAGGTTTGGTTTGGGAGTTCCCACCAGAGGGAATTCAACTCCCTCTGGTGTTGTGGGTGTGAACTTGGTTGACATGTATTTAGACAGCTGGTAGCCTACATGTACATGCTGGTACATGGTGGTATTTTGGTGGTGTGTAGTGAACCTTGTGGAGCAGACCCATTGCAAGATGTCGCACTCTGGCGTCAACCCCCTGCCACTACATGCTCCCAGAGTGGGCAGGGGTGAGGTGGGGTCGTGGAGGCTGATTTGTTTTGTCTGGAGCCTTGTTTTAAATGACAACTTTGTTTTTTTGTGTTTTTTTTTTTTCAACCAAGGTTTATGTTTGAGTTTGTTGTTAGAGAAAGTAAAAGATGGGTGTTATTTATTGTACATTCCTTGCTTTCTTTAGTTTTAGGGATTTCAGCTATGTGAGGGGGCATTCGCACATGGTCTTAAATACAAATTTGTTTACAACATTTTGAAGGGATTTGCTTTTTATTATCTACTACAGTCCTAATAAACCCCATGAAATTACATCTGGCCACAAATGATCTAGTGAATATGACAAACTGCCATATTGAGCCTCTGGGTCGCTAAAACTAAAGAAAGCAAGGAATGTAAAACTTAATTAACACCCATCTTTTATTTTCTCTAATAACAACCTAAAACTTGAACCTTAATTGAAAAAAAAAATCAAAGTTGTCCTTTAAGCGCCTTTGAAGTGCTGTATCATCCCATAGCACTTGCAGTACCAATAAGTATCCTAGATTATGTTTATGAAGACAATAGTAGTAGTAGTAGTAGTAGTAGCAGCAGTGTAGATAGTAGTTTAAGCAGATCTTTTTTTTGCTTTTTCAGAAAATATAGCACTATATGCACAGTTAAATTACCCTATAAGGACTTACAAATGTTATTTTCTTAGCTTATGTATGATACACATTAACTACTTTTAGTTTCTATGCATATGAATTATATTAGCATGTTTTCTTTTGTTCATTGCTTATATTAATGTAAGTTACTCTGAATTAAGAGTGTCTGCTATATGACTAATTACTTAGACATTTAGCAGGCACAAGTTAAGCGATCGGTGCACAGTCGGTGTTCGGTAGTTCCTTGTGCTGTGGTTTCCAACAGTGGAACCACTGTTCTTCATCGAGGACTTTTTTTGTGAGGAGACGTGTTTCCAATTCACGCTGCAGAATGCCCGTGCAAGCGCGGGGTGGCGATGATCTTGTACTCGTGGGGGACGTTAGCGAAGCTGCCGAACTCTGGGCTGAGGTCGATGGAGTCTGGACCAGCACTGCAGGAGAAGCTGAAGTGCTGCAGCAACGACACGACGAACAGGAACAGCTC
Organism: Benthosema pterotum; assembly: GCA_039105355.1. NCBI lineage: Eukaryota > Metazoa > Chordata > Actinopteri > Myctophiformes > Myctophidae > Benthosema > Benthosema pterotum. The sequence goes on from CM076967.1 coordinate 8,405,124, forward strand.
CATGCGTGCCAGTGACTCCCCGACGCACGCCCTCTTCCCTGCTGAGAAGGGCATGAAGGCGGGATTCTTCTTGAAGTGGCTGTTGTGGTCCAGGAAGTGTTGAGGGTTGAAGGACCAGGGTGTGGCCCACTGGCCCTTGTCTCTCAGGATGGCGTGCAGCATGGGGAAGATCAGTGTCCCTTTGGGGATGGTGTAGCCCCTGAAGGAGATGTCCTGCAACGCATAGTGAGGGAGGTTCATGGGGACAAGGTCTATAAACCGCTGGATCTCGTGAATCACCGCGTCTGTGAAGGGGAGGGACTTCCTGTCCTCCATGTTCGGGCACCTCTCTTGGCCAATCATGCTGTCAATCTCCTGCTGCATTTTCTCCTGTACGTCGGGGTACTTGGTGAAAACGCTGAGCGCGAAGCGGAGTGTCGTGCTGGTTGTCTCCGTCCCGGCCAGGTAGAGGTTCAACACGGTGGACACCAGGTTGTCATCGTTGAACTCCGACGTCTCCAGCTCCTTGTCGTTCTGGATCCTGTTGAGGAAGCAGTCGATGTAGTCGCGAGGCGAGTCCGGGTCCATGGTCTCCCTGTGCTCTTTGATCTTCTCAACAATGAACTCTCTCAGCACTTCGATGTCGGCGAAGGTTTTGTGGTGTTGGCCCGGCAGCACCTCGAAGAGCCAGGGGAAGTTGTTCAGCACCTGCCCCATGGGACTGCTGAAGAACTTGATGGCGTTGTTGATGATGGTCAACAGGCGGAGGAATTGAGCGTCGTCGTAGGTGAAGCGCTGACTGAACACCAGGCAGCAGATCACGTTGGACACGGTGCAGCTCAGGAAGAAGGTGGGGTCGAAGGGCTGAGCTCCGGTGTCCGCTATGCGCGCCACCAGGTGCCTGCTCTCCTCCTGGATCCACTGCTCCATGCCTTTCCGCCCCATCCCAAAGTCCCTGAGCGTGCTGAGGGTGAAGCGGCGGAGCTGGCGGTGGCGCTCTCCGTTGCTGATGACCAAGCCGTAGCCCTTGGTGGCCCGGACCATGAAAGGGAAGGGGCCCCGGCCCGCAAAGTCGTCGGCCTGGTCCACCAGAGCCTCCTTCACCACGTCGTATCCCACCAGGACCACGGCCCGCTTGGGGCCCATGTACACAGTCATCACCGGCCCGTAGGTCTCGCTGAGCTTGGCCAGGGTTTTGAACGGGGCCTGTTTGTCCAGCTGGTGCAGATTGCCGATGAGGGGAAGCGCCGTGGGTCCAGGAGGCAGGTGGTAATGTTTACCCTTCTTCTTCACGGCAAACACCCAGAGCAGAGCCAAGACCAGGCCTGCTAGCAGAAATGTACCAAGATGATCCATAGCTGTCTTTTCTGGATAAGCCCAGGCTTTCAACAGTCCTACTGTGGCCGTGTTGTCCCACGGGCTGTCTAAACCAAACTGAACACAAGTAACATGTTTATGCAGATCCAGGCCGATAAGAGAGCCAGCTGGAATTCAGTCAGAGGTGAACTTGCTCCGACGTCACGCCACGCCCCCTTCCTGTGTGTGCTCATAAAGCAGCTGATTCTCAACCTTTTAAATTGTGAATGGCGGATTTATAATATAGTGCTTTTAAGTGAAGTGCTTTCCGGTATTGATTTTATACACATATGCACACACCAACAGCAGTACTAACTAGTAGGAAATGATCAACTAACTAGCTGCTTGTTTTTATTTAATGGAGTAAAACGACATTTGCCTCTGTAGTGGAGTTGAAGTATAGATTGAAAGTACTGTATTTTCTGCACTATAAGGCGCACCTTCAATGAATGGCCTGTTTTAGATAGAAGCTACTCCAGTAAACATAGGATAGAAGCTACTGCAGCCAACATAGAATAGAAGCCACTGCAGTAAACATAGGATAGAAGTTAGCCAACATAGGATAGAAGCTACTGCAGCCAACATAGAATAGAAGCTACTGCAGCCAACATAGGATAGAAGCTACTGCAGTCAAACAATCCATATACGGTATAAGGTGCACTGGAATATAAGGTGCACTGTTTTTGTTTGTTTGTTTGTTTGTTTTTTGAGAAAAATAAAGGATTTTAAGTTCATCTTAAAGTCCGGAAAACTCAGAAATTAAAAAATGCCTCAAAATGAGTACAATACTTGAGTATATAATTATTTAGTTACTTTCCACAGGAAATTCCACCACTGCCTTTGCCCCACAAATAAAATGTAGATACAGATAGTACAATTCCGAATGAGTGCTGCTGACTAAAAATAAGTCAGTCAAAGGTAAGTCAGATAAGTGTCATTTTCCAGTACATTATAATAGTACAGTATGCGCAATGATAATCATCATGCTGAGTGGTATTGACACAACTGACAGCCCAGACACCCCAACAGAAAGGTCCCATCTGATTGTGGAGGCTGATAACAGATACCCAAATAAATCGGATAACAAGATAATTGATCAATAGGTTTTTGGCTTATCAAGCCTGCTATTGAGCACAGCGGTGTATTGTGTCATGTTTAAACAATCAAAACAAAGGCGAACAAGACAATGAAATCAGTCTACAAGTGCCTTGATACCTGCCGACAACTGATTCCCGTCCTTGTAAACTAAATCACACGTTTTAAGTGATAGTACGCATATTCACTCATTAACAGTTTATTATTTTTATTAGTGAGAAGGTCAATTGCCTTCTGTCTAGAAAAGTACTGCATTCGGAGGCACTAGGAAAAGATAGTAGTTCTGTTGAGAATATAATGCCTTCCATCGTAGTAATAGGGATAAAATCCCTGCCTCTTCCCCCTCCCACCGTGCACGCATACACATGCACACAGACGCTGGACTAACAACTACCCACTACCTCATACACAACCGCACACACACACACACACACACACACACACACGCATGTACTCACACGTGCACAAACACATACAACTGAAGGACTGTATCGAACTGCTGCTATCCTATCCTCTTGCACAGTATTTAGATTTATAGTTGTAGTTTCTAGTTGTAGTATATACTATATATATATATATATATATATATATATATATATATATATATATATATATATATATATATATATATATATATATATATATATATATATATATATATATATATATATATATATATCCTGTCTAGCTGTTTGTTAGCTTCACACTACTGCCACTTTATCACACCTGGTTAGCTTAACACCTTCAGTTAGGTGTACAGTTAGCACTTTACTGGTCTGCTGCACTATTGTTTGTCTCATCTATATTTTGTCCCGACTTTGTCTTATTGCACTATTGTCTTGACTATTGTCTTATTGCACTGTCTATTGTCTTATTGCACTGTGGAAAATGGAAACACTATTTAATCCCTGTATATGTCCTGACATACACTGGAGTGACAAATAAAAAACCTTGAAACTTGAAAATACTCGATAGCAGTAGTAAAATGCTTGATAGTGGGCATAATAAAGACCAAGCAAATATAAGGTGATTGTTATCAACAAGCTGTGTCCCTAGTCACAACACAACATTGAACACTACTATGGCAGACAGTCACAAAGTTATGTGTGCCAGATAGAGCCACTGTTCTGGTCAGTATGATGATAATGTTAGGTCAAAGTTCCACTTGAGTAACTGATTATAGCGTGACTGTGCACATTTTTACATTCACAGCCCTCAAACAACCTCGAGACTTTTTGAACTAAGCTTGTAGTGTGACAGTGTATTATAATAGGGCAGGGGGTTTCAACCAGTGGTCCAGGGACCACCGTTGTACCTTGAGAGAGTTCCAGATGGTCCCCAGGTTAAATGATGGGCAGTGGGTTAACCACATCTAACTCTTTGAGAGTGTAAATATGAAACCAAATGGACTCTTGTGGGCCCATTTGGTTTCATATTTACACTCTCAATATATTCAACATCTGTATTAGCTCCAGCCTACACAAGTAGAGAATGTAGATGAAATGGTCATTTGTAATGGTCATCTGTATGTCTGTATGTTTTGTTTTCCAAATCCGGGATGGAATTCTGTACAAAAGCAAAATAAATCTTTGGATTTTGGGGGTCTGTGGGGCTCAAATTCTGAATAAATAGTGGGCCTTGGTATTTATAATTCTAATACCTGCAAAAAAAGAAGAAGAAGAAGCAGCAATATATTTATGGGGGAATTTATTTGTTTTGAAATGTGACTGTGAAAGGTAACGTTGTTGAAAATCTAACATGGTGGACCTAAAGAGGTGGACCTGAAGTGTGGAAACCATGCAATGTGTTATGATAAAACGACATGCATCTGCAGCAACACAATTCTATATGAATGCTCCCCCCAGAACAGAACAGGGTTAAACTGGATGAAACTATTGACACACAAAAATAACACTCATGGTAAAACAGAATAATAATAATGATAAATAATGATAATAATGATAAAACTGTAATTATAAATATTTGTACTGATTTAATCGCACTTCATGATTTGGCACATTTCCCAGAGACGAACACATCTCAACAAATTAATACAAATTCAAAGTGAAAATGCCAACTTGCAATGCGCAAGGTTGGCGTCCTACCCGGGATTCGAACCCGCGTCTCCCCGACCGCTTGGCAGACCAAGGTTCTAGCGTTCTTTCAAGAGTCCCATGTGGGCCTCAGGCAGTACTAGCCAACAGCCAGTAGGTGTCTCTCTACTGGACACCAGGGGGGTCACACACACAGTGAACCACTTTTGGGACCCCAATCTATAGATTCTGGAGGACCCCCAGCAAGACCCCTGGGGGGTCCCTGGATCCACACTTTGAGAACTAAACGTTTGCTTAGTGCTTGTGTGTCTCCATAAACATCCTGAATCCCTCCTGGGTAGCCAAATCCCATGCTAGCTCAGCGAGCCTCTCCACTGCAGCCACCTCTTGCACCAGCCTATCAGAATGCTCTCTGTCCTTGCGCGCCAGCCTATCAGAACGCTGTCTGTCCCCCTGCACCAACCTATCAGAATGCTGTCTCTCCACATGGGCCGTGTTCTTCTTCAGGGCTTGAAATTCTGCTGCCACCTGGAGGGGAGAGACAGCGAGTGAGTGAGGAATGCACCAATGGTTTCAATTTGCACCATGGCATATTGTGAGATAGAACAGTCATTAGTGGAGAATGCCCTGCATGTGAATAGCAGCGCGCCTCTTCAGGCATAAAGGAACGGCTCTACTCTGGGCTATATAGGTATAGGTCGGGGGTCAGCAACCTGCGGCTCAGGAGCCGCATGCGGCTCTAGAACACAACCCTAGTGGCTCCCTGGATGTAGCATTATTACATACACACTGGGGCTCTAGAACACAACCCTAGTGGCTCCCTGGATGTAGCATTATTACATACACACTGTGGTGATCCGCCAACATTATATAAACATTTCAGTCACTGACAGCACCAACACGCGGTTCGCTGTCGGACGGTTACATCGCCAGTTAACATAGCGCTTGTTGGCCATGACACAAGACAAAATCCCAGCAAGTATCAGAGATCGAGCTTTAATCTGAACACCCCATTTTTTTAACAGTTTGCTATATCATTAATATATCTTAGAGATGTTGTGTGGACATGAAAAAAAGTTCTCCCCATTCTGTTTCCTAGAAATGGAGGTCTGAAAAAGCATTATTAATATGGTGAAACACAACTTAATGCATCATCAAGTTGTGTTTCACCATGTTCATGATCTTTCTTTTATGACCTTTTTTCTGAGAGCGTACAAATGGAACCAAATGGACCCGGCAGGGTCCATTTGGTTCGCATTTGTACGCTCTCAGAAAAAAAAAAAAGAAACATGGGTGGAATTCCCCTTTAAGGGCTTATTAGGCTTACATTTTTTTTTTGCGGCTCCAGAGAGATTTTGAATTTATTTTTTGGCCGAAAATCTCTCTTTCAACATCTTGGGTTGCCGACCCCTGGTATAGGTATATATAGAAAGCTAGATGGCCCGCCCGCGCTGCTGGCCAATCGGGAGCGATGCCATTCACGGCGGCCATCTTGTGAGAGGACAGCCTGACATTGTGTCTACAGGTATGAGCATATATTTTTTAAATGACGAGAACTCGCTTATTTGTCAAGCGATTTTCAAACGGATTGGTTTGTTGTAAACGTTAGAAACGTCTGCATACATATCGGCCATTATATGATATTTTTAGAAAAAAATAAAATTCAGCAAAAATCATAGCCACGTTGATAACGTTCATAATAAAGCAATGCGTTTGTAAATCCGTCAAGTTCTTATATACAATAGTTGTTACAATAGTACAATAGTTGGTACAATAGTTGCTCAGCTCTGCCACCTTACTGCTTTGTGGCTTACTTCTACGATATAATGTTTCAGATATACAGTACCTTCCAACATGATGATTACATTTAAACCAAGTAATACTCTGTCTGGATGCCAGAATGGGTATTAAAAAAAACAGAAAAACAGAAAAAACAGGTCAGCTTAGTTTCTATTGGATTTTTATGTAAAATACAAAAAGTGAAGAAAAAAATAATGCGAGTCCCACACCAACCTCCTCCTGACGCCACACGGCTTGGCAGAACAGCTGCAGCGACATGTAGAACCTCCAATCAGAGCGCATGGCCTGCCCCATGCGCTCACAATACCGACCAATCAGCTCCTCGGGACTGGGGAAGCCCTGCTCACTCACACCTGGAAGGATGATTGAACATATTTTTCAGTGAAACTATTATTTTGAAGGTTCCCAACAACTGGTATATCTCTGTATTCTGCACTTTTCACAGAATATCTATCTGTTTGTCTCTAGCTGTTTGTGACCACAATATCCTAACCTTGTTGTTACTGGACACACTAGTTAAGCATACAGTTGTTTACAATAGTGGCCAACTTGTTAATGAAATGAACAAGTTGGCCACTATTGTAAACTAGTGTATGCTTAACTAGTGTGTCCAATCAGCTCTGTCAGATTTGATGTAGTCATACTTGAATTGTACTGTAATTCTCCAAGCTGTTATCAGTTTTGTTGCAGTGTGTACTTGACTTGTACTGTAACTCTCATCTCTGTCAATAAAAATTTCATTAATTCATTCATTCATTCATTCATTCATTCATTCATCAGCTATTGCAGGGGTGCCCACACTTTTTTTTTACTTGAGAGCTACTTTCAAAATGACCGGCTCAACAAGATCTACACATCAAAAATGTGATGATTGCTCCATTACTGAAAATCTATTTCAAGGCCCCCTCGAAAGTTTGAGCTTTGAAATAGTGGTGATGGTGTTACTTACTATTATAGTGTTTAAGAATAATGCACTTAAAATCAAAAACAGAGGGGGAGAGATAAGTTACAACTGACGTTTGAAAACAGTATTTGAGGTTTGATTTGACAGTTCGTGATGGTGAGTTTAGTCTCTTGCACCCAAAACTTTCACATTTTTGTCCACAATTGGTAAAGAGAACAGGCAAAACGTTGGTCAAAATTATTTTCAATTTTCTAATTGTGTGGACTCTTGACAATTACATAATTCCGATGTTTAAATATAATCTAACTCTTGAGAGTGTAAAATGAAATGGTTTGAGAAGGCTCATTTGGGAAAAGAGCCTTCTAACCTACGTAGTACGGTTACGCCTACGTAGTACGGTGCACACCCTAGTTTGTGTGTGTGTGTGTGTGTGTGTGTGCGTGCGTGCGTGCGTGCGTGTGTGTGGCTGTGTGCATACCAGCCAGCTGTGAGCAGCATGTGATCACGTCGATCAGTGGGTCTCCTATGGCAGCCTGGGCCCAGTCCATCACACACACAACCTCCCACCTGTCACTGTGGAACAATACACTGCTGACCCTGAGAGAGAGAGAGAGAGAGAGAGAGAGAGAGAGAGAGAGAGAGAGAGAGAGAGAGAGAGAGAGAGAGAGAGAGAGAGAGAGAGACAGACAGACAGACAGACAGACAGACAGACAGACAGACAGACAGACAGACAGACATATACCTTCATTTCCAGGCATTTTCTTTCCAAAATAATGGATTGCATTTTTGCATTTTTATAGCGCTTTTTCCCCAAGTGCTCAAAATGCTTTACAATGGTCCATTCATTCATACATTGGGAAGTAGAGCGGCGAACAGTCGACGCCAGCGTCCTCACTTTCCCACATTCACACACCAATGGTGGCAACAAGCTCACACTGACCAACTCATTGGAGGCAATTTGGGGTTCAGTGTCTTGCCCAAGGACACTTCGACACGTAGGCAGGAGGAGCCGGGATTCGAACCGCCGACCCACGGGTCATTGGACGACCTGCTCTACCTCCTGAGCCACAGCCGCCCAAAAACGATGATAAGAAAAAAAAAAAAAAAAAAACAGGCAAGCAATAATATGAGTTCTCTAATATGAGTTATCTCAATTCCAGGCTGGATTTTGCAAACAAAACTCCAGCAAACAAAACTCTTGAGAGTGTGAAAATCCATTTGGTCCATTTGGTTTCATTTTTACATTCTCAAGAGTTACATCTGGTTAACCAAAAACAATGATGATAAGAAAAAAAAAAAAAAAAAAAAAACAGGCAAGCAATAATGAGTTCTCTAATATGAGTTCTCTCAATTCCAGGCTGGATTTTGCAAACAAAACAGTGTAGACTTCTTAATTAAATAGTGCTAATTCAGATGATGAATATTTTAACTCTTGAGAGTGTGAAAATGAAACCAAATGGACCCGCAAGGGTCCATTTAGTTTTTGGTTAACCAAAAACAACGATGATGAGAAAAAAAAACAGGCAAGCAATAATATTAGTGTCTGCAAAGAGTGTGTGTACTGAACCGGTTGTCTCCTTGCAGCAGTGTGTGTTAAAAGGATCCCTGCATAATGAGATAAATATGGATAATACATTATACTTGCCCTCTATGACTATAATTGAACATTTAAAACACATACAATAAGCTCCTTAGTTTAAAAATAGTTAATGTTTTTATCCCATGGTGGCCGCCATTTTACTAGTCTGTCACATGACCTGTCACTGTGATGACATCACAGTAGATCTGTTGTATAGAACATAGTATGGAATGTTAGATGATTATACAGGATTAAAACGTAAAACATCAAAGTATATACACTGTTCTGTTTGTAATGACAATGGTGATTGGCGACCCCCGCTGGTGAAATAAAAGAACTGTAAAATGACCATAGGAAGAGGAAAATGTTGTAGTTGTTTACATTCCATTCCATTCACTTCTACTGCGGAGCAATGCACTGTGACGTCATCACAGTGACAGGTCATGTGACAGGCTATAGTAAAATGGCGGCCACCATGGGATAAAAACATTAACTATTTTTAAACTAAGGAGCTTATTGTATGTGTTTTAAATGTTCAATTATAGTCATAGAGGGCAAGTATAATGTATTATCCATATTTATCTCATTATGCAGGGATCCTTTTAAGAAAGGCCGCCATAGAAGACAGACTATGCACCCACTGCACACAAAGCGAAGTGGAAACCGAGCTACACTTCCTAACCATCTGTCCTTTGTTTGTATCATCAGAAACACATACTTCCCATGGATTACAACCATCCACAGAGACTTCGAGAACATGACAAACAACGAAAAACTCCCATATCGGCTGGGCGAAGTACAACAATGTGCAAACACAGCAGCGACATTGGTGATGTGCTGCGATAAAAGAAGGATATCAAATGGAACACAGCCGCCCTGAAGAATAAACATTGTATTGTACTCTTACATCGATATAGAAATTTGACTTATTGGAGACTACGACCTCTATATGTTCATAACCTTTGCATTGATACATTGTTGTAGTGTTGTATTGCGCTTCCTTGTTTCTGTTATATTGTGTTTTCTTGTTATATTGTGTTTTCTTGTTACATTGTGTTTCTTGTTGTTCTGTTCTTGCTTTGGCAATGTGAACATATGTTGTCTCATGTCAATAAAGCCATTTGAATTGAATTGAATTGTGCGTGCGTGTGTGTACACAGGGTGTGTGTAATGCATATAGTGCAGTAGGCAGCGGTAGTAGTAGTATTATTAGCCTGTGCATGTGTTGTGCAAGCTGCATGTTGCTTCTGCGTGCTGTGCTCTGCTTTCAGCTCCTTGCGGAGGTGAAAAGAGGAGCCAAGCGTGTTAAGTCTCCTCCCGCTGGTACACAGCCTGTCCACCACCAAGACTCCTGCAGTGCCTCCTTATGGCCGCACGCGGTAAAATGGGTGCATCGAGGTCGCAGGCTAAACTGTAGGGGATCTCGGAGCAGCGGTGGGCTCCAGAGAGGCGGCGGTGTGCAGGCCCACGGGTGTGTGGAAACGCCTTGGTCGCCCCTGCAACCGTAACCCTAAGCCTAAATCCCCGACGCTTAGGTTGAGGGTCGGGCATTTAGGAATTAATTTAGGAATGAATAAGCATTTAGGGATTAGGGTTACGGTTGGAGGGGGATAGGGTTTTGTGTCTCGGAAAACAATGGGAGTCGGCAGAGCATGGCCATTCTGAGACGAAAAACTCCTGCTGATGACAACTTGATAACTGCGATCTTATCCACTGATAACGGTCGAATCCGCTGGCAGGGGCGGATTGGCACATATTTTCCCACCGGGACAATTTTGCCTTTGCCAGGCTACCCTGGGGGGAGCAGCTGGTTAACCAGATGTAACTCTTTGAGAGCGTAAAAATGAAACCAAATGGACCCTTGCGGGTCCATTTGGTTTCATTTTTACACCCTCAAGAGTTAAAATATTCATCATGTGAATTAGCCCAACTTAGTCTACACCACTAGAGAATGTAGAAGATTAATGGTCATTTTGATCTGTATGTTCCAGGCGAGCATCTAGCGCATTCTAGTGCATTTTGGAAGTGCCACTAGTGCATTTTGGATCTTGTCCAGGCCACTAGGTGGCGCAGGCCACCGGGAAAACTCCCTGTACTGCAGATGGCCAATCCGCCCCTGTCCGCTGGTGTGTGTGTGTGTGTGTGTGTGTGTGTGTGTGTGTGTGTGTGTGTGTGTGTGTGTGTGTGTGTGTGTGTGTGTGTGTGTGTGTGTGTGTGTATGTGTCACCTGTAGTCTCCATGCAGCAGTGTGTGGTGTGTGTCCCCAGAGGGCAGGTGCAGTGGCAGCCAGGTGCACAGTCTCTCCATGGCTGTCTGATTGGAGCTCTGTAGGGCTGAGTCCTGGAGCTTCCTGTAACGCTGTGTCCACATCGACACCTTCTGGTCAACAGACACAACTACAGGAGAGGAGAGTCACAAAGTTTTGTTTTAAAGTGATGTATGGCAAAAGCGGTAGGAAATAAAAGCTTTGGCTTCATCCTACACCCTTTCGGTGCCAGTGTACAATTGTTTATATACTTTTCTTTTTTTTCCTATTGTACCTTCTTTTTGTACTTTCTATATTTTCTATTTCTGGCGTAATCATACTTTTTGTCTCGGAGGAAAGCCTGGTGTTTGTTCCAAACTGACCCATGTGATTCTGGTCGAGGCACTGGTTTGTTTTAGTTCTCCTGATCCCAGTTAAACTGCTGATCTGAGTAGAAGTACTGTACTAATTTGGTCTCGCACCAGTCGCTACGAGTTGGAAGAGAAGAAGATGGATACATCTAAGATGGATACAACTATTCTTACTAAACTATGCAGCATTAAGGGCATTAAGGGTAGATCATAGAGGTCACAGGCTAATTCTGATTCCAGTTTGGTGGTAATAAAAATTCTAGTTTGAAGCTGGGCTGTGTGTGCGTGTGTGTGTGTGTGTGTGTGTGTGTGTGTGTGTGTGTGTGTGTGTGTGTGTGTGTGTGTGTGTGTGTGTGTGTGCGTGTGTGTGTGTGTGTCTGTGTGTGTGTACCTGGCAAAGCAGCAGGCTGCGTGTGCAGTGTGTGCGTGTGGATGTGGCAGAGGGCATCAATCATGGCCTCATAGATGGCTCTCCTTTCTGAGGGGGAGTGGCCTAACAGGGTGACATCATCAGACAAGCTCCGCCCACCGCCGCACACCTCCATCACCTGGAATGGCACACCTATCACACTGACACACGCACGCACAATCAAGACATGTTGGGGTCCTTAAGGCTCATTCAGAGACTGGATTTTCGGTGGCCACCGCCACCACCGCTCCAACCAACGTGACCGTTTATAGTCTCAGGGATTAAAGTAAAAAAAAATCTTGAGACTGAAAATGATCTTTTACAAATAAGCGCCGAGCTAATTACATGACCCCTGTGAAATCCTCAGGACTGAAATCAGTACCCAGTACTGAGAACTTTAATCCCTGAGTCTGCAAACTTCTGGACCAATCAACAATGCCCGGCGGCTCCGTCCAATGTGATAGGGTTAGCTCTATTGTGTGGGCATTGGGTAGCCACTCCTGTGGTGGTGAGTAAAATCAGAGTGGAGGGATGGAAAGAGTGCTGGTTGCGGTGGTATTTTAATTTATTTTAATGTTATTATTTAATTTTCAGTGGTAACTCTGAATGAGCCTTTACATCCCAAAACCCATGATGTGGTGAGATTCCTCATTAATAGGCATTCAGTCCTATTTACTCCCAACAATAGATCTGAGCAGTCCCGCCCTCTCGTGACGTCGCCATTGCGCCAGAAATGATTTCCCCATTCATTTTCATTTCATTTCCTATAAATCATTTTCTAAAAATGATTTATATAAAGACTATTACACCGTGGACAAAGCCAGTTCAACAAACATTATTACCATGCAATATCTAATAAGTAGTAAGAAAGAAACGGCAGGATACAACACTTTTTGTTTTGTCTTTCTTGTTAGAAATTATCTAACAACCCTAACCCTAACCCAAAGCACTGAGAGTGTCATGGTTTGTCACGACCCGAGTTGGCATTGTCCGTGGCGTAATAATTTTTGAAAAGGTCTATGAGGAAAATGAATGGGGAATCCATTTCTAAAACAAGGGCGACATCACAAGAGTGGCAGGACTGTCAATTCATTTGTGTGTGTGTGTGTGTGTGTGTGTGTGTGTGTGTGTGTGTGTGTGTGTGTGTGTGTGTGTGTGTGTGTGCACATTCTCACCATGGATCCTGGCAGTAGTGCACAGGGACTGGTACAGGAACAGCAGACCCGCTGAGTGTCTTCATAACCCTACAGAGAGTGAGCAAGTGATTTCTTTTACTACATTTGACTCGCTTTACTTACTTAATGACTTACTTACTGACATTTGTTTACATATGAATACAATATAAGACAATAATGAATCACTGTTTGTGTTTGTTCATTACTGGAGCTGACATAGTGGAGACAAGTGCTAGAAGGAAAGGAACAGTTGTAGATAATGTATAATGTTTAATGAATGTACCAAGGGCGGATGTAACATTTCCCAATTGGGGGGAGGCAGGAGAAAATGGTCCCGCCACGGGTGATGAAGCCGCACCCATACCATTTTCAGTTGCAGGACTTAGTTTTATTAGGCAAGTAAAGCATCAATAATAAGCAACAGACACGCAGCATGCATAAAGCTAAAGGTAGTTTTATGTCATTTCAATAATGAAATGCTGTTGGTTTAGTGGTGCCACAACTGTAG
>CM076967.1:8423598-8688598 GCA_039105355.1 Benthosema pterotum
AATGCCAAGCCGCACATTCTGCACGTGATACAACAGCGAGACTTCATAGTAAAAGAGTGCGGCTACCAGACTGACCTGCCTGCAGTCCAGACGGTCACCAATTGAAAGTGTATGGCGCATTATGAAGCAAAAATGATAACATTCGAGACCCCAAAATATTGAACAACTTAGGTCATACAAGAATGGTAAAGAATCAAGCAAGAATGGTAAAGAATTCCACCTACAAACCTTCAAAAATTAGTGTCCTCAGTTATTGAGTGTTGTTAGAAGGAAAGGTTATGTAAAGCAGTGGTAAACATACCCCTGTCCCAACTTTTTTTGAAGGCGTCCCAACTTTTTTGGTACGTGTTGCAGGGATCAATTTACAAAAGATTGTATAATTTCAAAAAACAATTAAGTTTATCAGTTTGAACATTAAATATATTGTCTTTGTGGTGTATTCAACTGAACATAGGTTGAAAACTATTTGTAGATCAATGCATTCTGGTTTTATTGACATTTTTCACAACGTCCCAACTTCATCGGAATTGGGGTTGTATTAGATCCATTATCTAATAATTGTGACAAGCGTACCCTCACAGAATGAGCACCGTGCACACACCCCGCCGTCATCATCACCATCTTCATCTTCATCCCCACAGCGCTGACTCCTCCCAGCAGTACACACATCTTCATCCTCTGAGGAAACAAAATGATCAGAAGCAGAGTACAAGAAACACAATTAGGACTATCAGAATCCTGGCCTCTAGTTGGCCTCTGGTTGGAATAACGTGTGCCTTCCACACACTGCGTCCAATCAGGGAAACTCATGGGCACCAATTTACCTTGATCACTGTGACATCATACATACTGCTCTTGATTTTTGCCATAGATGCCCCCTGCTCTACATTTCACCCGAGACTGCTCTCCCCTCTCTCAGTTTGCATCTCTGCGGGGTGTCTTTATTCCAATGCAGGTATTTTCGTAACTCCATTGAAGCTTCATTTTTTTCCACACATCATATTTCAATAGTTTGATACTCATGCATTTGTTTTACATCACTCTGGTGCAGTCTTTACCTGGTAATCCCAGAGGTATTCTATCCCTCCTCCTCTCCTCCCCTTCCCTTCTGCCACTCTCCTCTCCAATCACTCAGGTCAAACCTCCTGCGTCACCATGAAGTGGTGGTGCTGCCCAGCTGTTTTAATGTCATGTAGTGTGTGTTGGGTGAAATAATCTGGCCCGATTATCCTGTAGAATGTGGTTTGATGTGGTGTGGGGAAAAAAAACAGTTTGGAGCTACTAAAATACCCACATTAGAATAAAGACAACCTGCGGCATTGTGGGCGGTGGGGTGGAATGTAGAGCAGGAGTCATCTAGGACAAAAATCAAGGACAACATGTATGACAGCACAGGAACCAAGGTAGATTCAGGCCGAATGTGTTTTGGTTCAGGAATTCTCCTTTACTCTATTTCTACTTTACATCACATTCTCAGAAAGACCCAATGTATAACCCCCACTGTACACAATTCATATATAAGAATCATAAGGCATAAGGTCGAGTTCGTTATAATTTAAAAATACATTTCTGCTTGGCGTTGTGAACTAATGTTGCCCAGGGCAATTACTTTGAAATAGAGTGATAAGCATGGTATCTATAAATAGTATCATGCAGCTATCATAATACTGTGGATATCATATCAATCCCCATCCCTATACACACACACAAGTGTTCAAGGTTCAAGTTGTTGCTTTATTGTTACAGAGGGTTGGTATGTCCACTAACAGTACTGTCTGCAAGAATAATAATTATAAATTATATTCATAAAATACAGTAATGTACAGCATCAAAGCATCAGAAACAGTACTAAAGAAAAATAACAGTTTGTTCATGCCCATTGATGCTGTTCAATATTCTCAGCAGGTGCATGCATTCTGGCATGTTGTTTTCAAAAATGTATACTAGAACTAGAACAATATAAACTAGATTAAAAAGGCATAGAACGATATCACATCTGGAAGACTATGAAGCAAATAGAGCAAAACTGTGTATTTACTCCAGTCACAATGTAAACAAGTCATAATGCTTTCTTAGGTTATGCATCCTCTTAGCATGGGCTGTATGAAACTGTAATTAAAATATTCAACCAATCAATCTATTTGAAAGTGTGTGAGTGTGTGTGTGAGAGAGAGAGAGAGAGAGAGAGAGAGAGAGAGAGAGAGAGAGAGAGAGAGAGAGAGAGAGAGAGAGACTGACTCACTGAAGTTTTGAGTGAAGTTCACCACTTTACCTCCAGGCTCCAGCCACTGTACCTCCACTCTGGGTTTACATATTTATTTATTCACGCAGCATAAAACAGGAACAACAAACTAATAACGCTTATCTATTAACTGCGGTTGGGTGACTAATGATTAGTGACATGTACTACATTGTGCAAAGCGCCAGAGACTTGTTTATGTCTGGTAAAGCTTCTGTGTTTACATGTAAACTAACCTAACGTGAACCTCGCACCTTCTGGTTTCCATGTACTGCCCAGTACTGAGGTCCGCTGTGGACACCGCCTACTGTATCCGCTCATTTACAGTCGTCACCCAGGCACCATTTCCGTATCCTCTCTAGACCGGATCTGCAAAACGCCTGGCGGATTAACTACTTAGACACCAGTGGTCACGTGACCCCCGCATTTCCGAGGGGGACCAATCAGAGGCAGGCGGAGGCGGGTCTCTTCGTAACGGGCAGAGCCTTCTAGGGGAGAGTTGCGATATTCCCGTTCACTCCTGTGCGTCAGGGCAATGGCGGTGCTGGAGGAGCAGCAGCGCTGATGTAGAAGCCGTTTGAGTGCACTCGGAAACCGGAAGTCGATGAATATGAATGGGACTCTATGGATTTAATCAGGGACCAGCAAAGAAGGCACGAAAACATCATGTATTAATGGCGGTGACCTCGTAAACAAAGTATTGATGCAGGCAAATTAAAGAATGCCTTCTGGAGGTTGATTTCGAATACTTTGTCACATGATTTGCAAATGATATATAATTATATTGACGTCTTGTAAGTGTTATTAAGGGATCAAGCAGTCCACGAAGTGGACCTTGTTAAGGGATCAAGCAGTCCACGAAGTGGACCTTGATACCTTCTTGATTCTGTCTCTTTTTTTCTCCTTTCACCAGAAATAGCTGTTCTGGCTGAACCGTGCAGTCGGTTTTCGCGAAAATTGGTAATCTGGTAGAGGGTGATGCCAAACGGTGATGATGCGAAGCCTGTGACCACTGGTCAAATGGTGGCGCTATAGCACTCAACTGAAATTGCAAACTTTAAACACTCATAACTCATGAACTGCTCGTCTCTCAGAAATGTAACTTATATTCACTTATGCGTCTGCTTATGTCAAACAACTTTTGTATTCTGACTTTTCACCTCTAACCTTTAGATGAACTGCCATCTTGAATTATATGTAAAACAGTTAAAATGTCTCTTCTCCTACAATCTTTGATCAAAATGCATAACAATGACCTACACATGAACTTTGGAGCCATACAAACATGGAATGGGTGTGAATCATGTTTTTAGTGGAAAAAATGATGTTTTTACGAGCCAATGAAAATTGCTCATTTGTGAAAATTCGTCTATTGCCCCTAATCTACACATGCAACGTAATCTGCTTCTGGGATTTTACAGTTTTGTAGAGGGGGATGCCAAATAGCACTAAAACCAGTCTTGCTCCAATCGCTCAAATGGGGGCGCTATAGCAATTCTTTGAAACTGAAACATTTGAACAAGCATAACTCAGGCTTCGTTTGGCTTAAAATCATGGGACTTGTTTCTACACGTTCCTTGATTCATGTGGAACACATCTGTAATTTCGACTGGTAAGCTCCACCCCCAGAGTGTCTGCCATTTTAAGCAGTTTGAAAAATGCTCATGTCTGAGTCTCCAAGTCTCCAAAAACCCTGCTGTGTTTCCACAATCACATGATGTATTTCTTCCATGTTTCTATGGCTTATTTGTGCATATTTAAGGAGCGGTAGTGGCTCAGAGGTAGAGTAACCGGATGGTAACCACAAGGTTGCCGGTTCGACCCGGGCTCCTGCAGAGTTAGTGTCGATGTGTCCCTGTCCCACTGCCATCAGTGTATGAATGTGTGTGTGAATGGGTGAATGTGATGCACAATCTATGTAAAGCGCCTTGGATAAAGGCGCTATATAAATGCACCATTTACCATTTACCAAGCAGTCCACTGAATGTGTGTGTTGTTTCCAGTACGTCTTGTGTCTGTTGGGTAGCCTCATTGGTAGAGCGCATGACTTGGAAATGAGAGTTCCTGGGTTCAAATCCCGGCACGGACACCTAGTAATATGAGTCAATCATGCACAATCTCATGTGGTCTTCTACATCTAAGTTCATGGTTCTATGTGTAACCCAGGGTAAAACTCAATGTAATGGTGGTTGTCACCATTCGGCCATGTTGTGTTTTGTCACTATTCGGCTGTGTTTCCACAATCACATGATGTATTTCTTCCATGTTTCTATGGCTTATTTGTGCATATTTAAGGAGCGGTAGTGGCTCAGAGGTAGAGTAACCGGATGGTAACCACAAGGTTGCCGGTTCGATCCCGGGCTCCTGCAGAGTTAGTGTCGATGTGTCCCTGTCCCACTGCCATCAGTGTATGAATGTGTGTGTGAATGGGTGAATGTGATGCACAATCTATGTAAAGCGCCTTGGATAAAGGCACTATATAAATGCACCATTTACCATTTACCAAGCAGTCCACTGAATGTGTGTGTTGTTTCCAGTACGTCTTGTGTCTGTTGGGTAGCCTCATTGGTAGAGCGCATGACTTGGAAATGAGAGTTCCTGGGTTCAAATCCCGGCACGGACACCTAGTAATATGAGTCAATCATGCACAATCTCATGTGGTCTTCTACATCTAAGTTCATGGTTCTATGTGTAACCCAGGGTAAAACTCAATGTAATGGTGGTTGTCAGCATTCGGCCATGTTGTGTTTTGTCACTATTCGGCTGTGTTTCCACAATCACATGATGTATTTCTTACATGTTTCTATGGCTTATTTGTGCATATTTAAGGAGCGGTAGTGGCTCAGAGGTAGAGTAACCGGATGGTAACCACAAGGTTGCCGGTTCGATCCCGGGCTCCTGCAGAGTTAGTGTCGATGTGTCCCTGTCCCACTGCCATCAGTGTATGAATGTGTGTGTGAATGGGTGAATGTGATGCACAATCTATGTAAAGTGCCTTGGATAAAGGCGCTATATAAATGCACCATTTACCATTTACCAAGCAGTCCACTGAATGTGTGTGTTGTTTCCAGTACGTCTTGTGTCTGTTGGGTAGCCTCATTGGTAGAGCGCATGACTTGGAAATGAGAGTTCCTGGGTTCAAATCCCGGCACGGACACCTAGTAATATGAGTCAATCATGCACAATCTCATGTGGTCTTCTACATCTAAGTTCATGGTTCTATGTGTAACCCAGGGTAAAACTCAATGTAATGGTGGTTGTCACCATTCGGCCATGTTGTGTTTTGTCACTATTCGGCTGTTTCTCCACAATCACATGATGTATTTCTTACATGTTTCTATGGCTTATTTGTGCATATTTAAGGAGCGGTAGTGGCTCAGAGGTAGAGTAACCGGATGGTAACCACAAGGTTGCCGGTTCGATCCCGGGCTCCTGCAGAGTTAGTGTCGATGTTTCCCTGTCCCACTGCCATCAGTGTATGAATGTGTGTGTGAATGGGTGAATGTGATGCACAATGTAAAGCGCCTTGGATAAAGGCACTATATAAATGCACCATTTACCATTTACCAAGCAGTCCACTGAATGTGTGTGTTGTTTCCAGTATGTCTTGTGTCTGTTGGGTAGCCTCATTGGTAGAGCGCATGACTTGGAAATGAGAGTTCCTGGGTTCAAATCCCGGCACGGACACCTAGTAATATGAGTCAATCATGCACAATCTCATGTGGTCTTCTACATCTAAGTTCATGGTTCTATGTGTAACCCAGGGTAAAACTCAATGTAATGGTGGTTGTCACCATTCGGCCATGTTGTGTTTTGTCACTATTCGGCCATGTTGTCACTAATGACAGTTCACAGCTCAGTTCACCACTCACTCACAGCTCACCAATCATTTACTCATTCAGCAACTCAGTGGCCTTGTGGTTAGAGTGTCCGCCCTGAGACTGGGAGGCCGGGGTTCGATTCCCGGCCGGGTCATACCAAAGGCTCTAAAAACGGGATCCAATGCCTCCCTGCTTGGCACTCAGCATCAAGGGTTGGATTGGGGGTAAGACCCTGTGTCATACTAGCGTCATGTCCAGAGGGTGTACTTGTACATCAAGCTGCCTCATGCTACAGAAACAGGAGATAGGCACGTGCCCTATGGGCCTCATGGCTGGGCAAGGCTGTTTGACTGTCACTATTCGGCCATGTTGTCACTAATGACAGTTCATAGCTCAGTTCACCACTCACTCACAGCTCACCAATCATTCACTCAGTCACACCAGATTACAATGTGTGAGTCAGTCAGGGCAGGAATCAAAAACCCTGCCCTGCTCCCATAATTACCTGATGTATTTCTGAAGTTCAGGCTCCCATGTTTCTAGGGCTTATTTGTGCGTATTGTTCTTACTCCTTATTGCTGCTTGCTTGATCCCGTTTTATTGCTGCTTGCAGCTATATTTGCTGACTGAAACTGGTTTCAAAGCAGGCGATATCGCGAGAATTCACTGAAAAGCTAAGATTCTCGCGATAACAGCGGGGGAAGGAGTATGCAGAAAGTTATTTAATCAGTTATTTAATTCAGCTTTAATGACTTCATTTTAGTTATTCTTTAATAATAGTACAACATAAACATTACAGAGACTCTAGCCGTGACTGAACAATACTTTAAAACAGTTGTCTTTTTGCATACGTACCTAAAATAGCTCTTATTGCGCCGTTTTCGTTGAAAACAATGTACTCCCAATGACAGTTAGGACTGGGACTGCACTCATAGACGAATCTCTGTAGTCTCGTGCACGGTGCTCTGCTCTGCTTTCTGACCCTCAATATCGCAACTCTCCTACTAGAAGGCTCTCGTAACGGGACGACGGGGTTGCCATATCCGCTTATTATAAGCGATGTTGGTCGCTTTTTCTGTGAAGCTGCTTGTAAATATTAGTAGGCCTACTTCATAGAGGCCTACTTGCAGGAATTTGGACAAGTAATCTGTAATCTGTGCGGCTGTGCCTTAAACCAATAAGGAAAACGAAAGAAGACAATTCAAAAGCATTTCACAATGACACACCAGAATTTCCGGTCCTTCATTGCCACCCCCAGTTCCGTGCTTACTGATGCAGGTGTCAACAGTTTTCTGTGGGGCAGGATTCCAGAGAAGGGAAGCTCATATAACCTCATTGACCCTGTTTTAAATGCACAAAATGTATTTGGAAATAATGCATTCATTCCAGTCATCACAATAGAAATGGTCATGCAAACACCTTTTTTGGAATTTGAATATATTCCGAATGAATTTTCATTCCGATCTGGATACCACTTGCATCAGAATAGAATAGATCTACCATGTAAACATTCCGAATCTGATTATTATTATTTTACACGTCTGCCCATAGACTACAGTGGTTTTTGCCTCGGAATGGCCATTTAGAGACCTTTTATATGTGCAGGAAAACAGTATTATTACACAAGACAAATACACAATTTCCCCCCATATATAACATATATTCTGAATGAAGGCTTTGGTCATGCGATAATTTGAGGAATAGGAATAGGCCTACTTAACAGTTGTGGTACGGATCTCTGTTCGGGTTGAAGTTAGAATTCATTCTGAATACATTTTGTGCATGTAAATGGAGTCAGTGGCTCAATTGAAGAAACACAGGGACAGTTGGGCGTATTAGACTTATCAACGCATGTCTCAATCTTCCAAAACAGATTTAGCACTCTGATTAGATTAGAAGACAGGTCTAAGTGGCATCCAACTTCTTCGAAAGTGTCCATGTCTCGAGTCAGAGTCAGAGCCATAGCTTTAGATCAGAGTTTTTCAACCCTTTTTAATACGAGGGCCCACTATTTATTCAGTATTTGAGCCACGGACCACCATTTGAGGACATTTTAGCCCCACAGACCCCATGACTAAAGATTTCTTTTGCTTTTGTCCACAATTACCAGGCTGGATTTGGGAAAACAAAACAGGCAAACATACAGATTAAAATGACCATTAATCTCCTACATTCTCTAGTTGTGTAGACTAATTCAGATGATAGAGTAAACATAGAATACGCACATCGACTGGGTGATGGGCTAAAATGGACTTACTAACTCCAGTGATATATATATTACTAATAATAAAGATATTCTTTTGTGCCAGTGGTGTGTGTGGGCCCAATCTCTTATCCGCTAATCCAGATGGTGAAAACTTTAACCCTTCAGAGTGTAAACATGAAACCTGCAAGGGTCCATTTGGTTTCATTTTTACACTCTCAAAGAGTTACATCTGGCTAACCAACTTTCCATCATTTAGCCTGATGACCTCCTGGAATCCTCTCAAGGACCACTGGTGGTCCCCAGACCACTGGTTCCCCTAGAAGGCTCTGCTGTGAACACATTTGGCCTAGAGAGGCGGGATTATCGCTCGCCCCCTGATTGGATCTCACCGACCTGTCAGTCAGTGCCAACAACGAGGTGAGCAAGGTCGAGAGGAGAACAGGTATTTCGGTAAACTGGCTACTAAACAAACCATGACAAGGAAATGGACAGGGTAATTATCACCAACCAGGATGGAACAAAGGACTTTCGAGAAATGAGCCACCCACATAGAAATGCTAAGGGAAGGACCGTTTATAAAATGAACAGTAGTGAGGAGGTCATATGAAACACAGAAAGCGTCACTGCAAACTTCTGGGTATGATAATCTCGATTGTCTGCAGATTACCAGGCCAGCCTATAAGTCGGTCTATTCTAAGTAACACATTTCAAAGAAGGCAGTCAATTGTCACCAGTTCTTTCTTTCAGTTTCTTCCTTATGGAAAGTCCACAGCTTGAAGTTATAAATAACCTGGCGGAAGATAATGCCATAGCCTAGAATCTATATCTTTATACCTACTATAGGTTCCATCCTGGAGGCAAATGTTTGCATGATCAAAATTGCCACCAATGTAATAAAAAAAAGTCAACCAAACAACAAGATTCCTACAGGATCTCCCAGTGATCCATGTGTTGAACATGAACATAAACATTTCAGGGGTACGATCATATCGGTGCACACAATGGGAGAAGAAGCCAATCAGGGTATCCAATAAGGGCTGCCATTGATCCCAACTCCCACTGTTTCGTCCTCCCATTGATTTTGAAAAACTCACTCACGCGCTATACCAACCAGTATAGCTGTATAGCTAACTGGTTTAAAGGTAGGGGAAGTGATTTCACTTTTGTCAGATATCACCCAAAAAATATTTTTTTTTCTGTTAAAATGCTCTATTATAAGGTGTGGAAACCACATATGGAGTTTCCCCCTCCCCCACGTTAGCAGAGGAGCTAATAAAAGTTCCCCAGGTCACCGCAATTCTCCTCCAATCAGGAGAGAGCAGCAGGTTCACATAGTGTAGCTACTTTTGGGGGCCCCTAGTGCACCAGGCTGGTACTACACCATGAATTTCAAATCACTTCCCCTACCTGGTTTAATTGACACAAAAATGTTTCTCGACTCAAATATATTTGTATGTGATTAATTGAGATTAATTAATTAATTTCAAATTAATTAGATAAAGAAAATTAATTACATAAAGAAATGTCCCACCGCTAGTATTAATACAGTATTTATATAATGACTTACTTGTTTCCCCATAGCCTATACTGTAAGTGTGTATTTCTATATATTTAAATATTCTGATGAATTGAAAACGGTTCTTGACAATTGAATGCAGCAGGACCAGTCAACTGCATCTTCCTTATGGGAAAGACCCTGTGTCTTCCGAGTGACACCTACAAGGAAGTGTCAACGCAAGAGAGAGCATATATAAAGACAAGTGATGACTAAACTCACAGTAGGACTGACTTTGACTTCTCTCAGACTGACTGCACACAGGTACGGTAACTAAGCATACAGAGGATATATAGCATACAACAGAATAACTTGTATGTTCTTCTAGTACAGGGGTTTTCAACCTTTTTGACACCAGGGACTACCATTTATTCAGCAGTGGGGCCACGGACCACCATTTGATGACATTTTAGCCCCAAAGACCTAAAACAAAAGAATTCTTTTGGTTTTGTTCACAATTCCAGGCTGGATTTTGCAAGCAAAACAGTGTAGGCTTCTTAATGAAATAGTGCTAATTCAAATGATAAACGTTTTAACTCTTGAGAGTGTGAAAATGAAACCAAATGGACCCGCAAGGGTCCATTTGGTTTCATTTTTACATTCTCAAGAGTTACATCTGGTTAACCAACTTTCCATCATTTAGCCTGGGGACCACCTGGAACCCTCTCAAGGACCACTGGTGGTCCCCGGACCACCTGTTGAAAACCCCTATTCTAGTAGAAGACTGCCTCTCACTTCCATGTAATTATTTTTTATTGAAGAAACATCAGAATTAGAACAGACAGCTTGGCTACTGACATTGCATTTATCTTTCATATCTGAATTGTTGAGTAATTACTGCACTATATTTAGTGAATAATAATTTCATCTTCTCTTTCCAGTATCATTCACTCAGCATCAGCATGGCTCTTGGTTCACTGCTTGGGACAGCCATTGTTTTGCTGTTTTCTTTGACTTCTGCCTGGGCCATGTTTCGTGAGTAGTACAGCCCCTCTGTGTGTGTGTGTGTGTGTGTGTGTGTGTGTGTGTGTGTGTGTGTGTGTGTGTGTGTGTGTGTGTGTGTGTGTGTGTGTGTGTGTGTGTGTGTGTGTGTGTGTGTGTGTGTGTGTGTGAAAATTCATCCATTCATTCATTTCCAGTGTTATGGAGATGCTGTACAACACAATACACCATTTTTTAGTTGCCATAAACAGAAACAAAACAGATTTACACAATAATAATTTTGGATTGGATTTATTTTCTCTTACATTAAGCAAGAACAAAAACATGGTCATACTGTCTATACATAAAAAGTAGTAGTGGTAGTAGTAGATCCACAGTGGATAAAGATTTTCAGATTTCACCTGTGCAACTATTTCTTGTATATATAATTTGACTTTGATACATAAATTTGAGCAAATGTTATAAAATGGCATTGGAATTGTCCTTAAACATGAATTCCTCTCACACTCATGTTACTCTCTCTCTCTCTCCCCCCAGCAACCAATGAGACATACAGCTACTCTCTAGCAGTGGGTCATGGTTCAGGTAATCCCTACGAGACCAAGGGGGGCGGTCACATCACTGCCATCAGGGTCTATGAGATCTACAACTCCTACATCACAGGGTGGGTACAGCTCAACAACAGTAGAATGTCAACATCATAGTTTTCCCTGATCTGTTAATGAGATCATGTAGGCATTTATCATGTACATTAGTGAGGAAAGTGGTGAAGTTGTCCTTTATACTGTAACAGTGTGGATGACACCATCAAAGCAGCCTGTCAGTTAGACATACAAATACACACTCATAGCTAAAGACAGAAAATCATCACAAGGTAACATGGGGGAAAGGGTGGACCCTTGCTTTCATTTTACACTCTCAAGAGTTAAAATATTCATCATCTGAATTAGCCCAAGTTTACACAACTAGAGAATGTAAATTAATGGTCATCTTGATCTATGTTGGCCTGTTTTGTTTACCAAATCCAGCCTGGTATCGTGGACAAAACCAAAGACATCTTTAGTTTTGGGGTCTGTGGGGCTAAATTGTTCTCAAATGGTGTCTCTCTCTCTCTCTCCTGTGCACACACAGGATCCAGTTTCAGTACAATGGCATCTGGAGTGCACTGGTCGGCCGTACCTACAACACCCCAATAGAGCTGGAGCTGCGTGAGGGAGAACATGTTATTCAGATTTCTGGGAAATGGAATTCTGGTAACTACATCTACCAGGTCAGAACTTCAGCAGTAACTACATCTATCAATGGCACTCGACACCAGGCTTTCATTTTTGTTTGGGTTGCGGGAAAATGTGGCACTCACTTTGGAGTAATAGAAAATTATGTTATTTTTCAACATCTGTGACATCAATCGTCACAGCGTACATCGTGGACACAAATTGATTTTGCTGTCTATCTGTTTTTGTCCGCAGTTGGTGTGAATGTACAGTGCGAATGGGTCAATGGCGACATAATTTTGCAATGTTTTGGATTAAAGCCGTATATAAATGCACCATTCAGCCTACCATTTATTATTTCTCCTGAGTGTGAAATCGATGGAGTTCATCCAAAGTGAAGTAAATGTTTTCAAAATGGCTTCTCCATGACTATAGACACACATAGATACAGCTGCAAGTTACCTCATACCTGTTATATTTTTAGAAATGAAAAACGTAACCAAATTTTCACCCAGCCCTCTATTCCTGTTTCTTTTGCAGTTGTATTTTGTCACCAACAAAGGCCGCTTCCTGGTAGTTGGACAGCCCCTTGGCTACTCCTTCAACTTCTACCCAGTTCACCCTGATGCTGAGCTACTGCTGGTCAGTGGACGCTACAACGGCAACGGGATCACCTCCATCGGAGCTCACTGGGGTGTGGTGACTGACTAGACCAGGGATGGGGTCTTTGAAGATGGGGATTGCGGCGCACCACCATTGGCGATTTTAGGAGGGTGCCATGCCAAGCAGTTGCCAACTGCCAAAATCCAAAATGCACTAGAAACAAAATTTCTAAGAAATTTTACTGTGTGCCTGCCACTCGCCAAGTGTGTGCAAACTTTCACGGGAGTTGGCATGCTAACATGCAATGCTAACGTAGTAGCAAACCCTAAATAGTATCGACCAATCAGAATAGGGGGCGGGGCTAAGTTACACCAATCAACGTCAGGGACTCATTACCGAGTCCAATGATGTCACCCATATGTCTCTATGACATATCATTGAGGAGTTATGGCAGGAAATAGTATCGACCAATCAGAATAGGGGGCGGGGCTAAGTTACACCAATCAACGTCAGGGACTCATTACCCGAGTCCCATGATGCCACCCATATGTCTCTATGACATAGCATTGAGGAGTTTGTGCCAACTGACTTGCCAATGTGTGTGTGCGTGAGTGTGCATGTGTGCTTGCGTGTGTGTGTGTGTGTGTGTGTATATGTGTGTGCGTGTGTATATGTGTGTGCGTGTGTTGCTGCATGCATGAATAACCAGTCGTGGCCCATCAGGTGACCTCAGAGAGGACCCGGACTGTGTGTGTGCATGCGTGTGCGTGCGCGTGTGTGTATGTGTGTGTGTGCGCGCGTGCGTGTGTGCGTGTGGTTGTGTGTGTGTGTGTGTGTGTGTGTGCGCGCGCATGCGTGTATGTGTGTGTGTGCACGCGCGCGTGCGTGTGCGTCCGTGCGTGTGTGCACGCGCGCGTGCGTGCGTGCGTGTGTGTGTGTATGCGCGCGCGCGTGTGTGTGTGGTTGTGTGTGTGTGTGTGTGTGTGTGTGTGTGTGTGTTTGTGTGTGTGCGTGTGCATGCGCATGCGCGTATGCGCATGCGGGTGTGTGTGTGCGCGCGTGCGTGCGTGCGTGTGTGTGTATGCGCGCGCAAGTGCGCGTATGTGCGCGTGTGCATGCGCATGCGTGTATGCACATGCGTGTGTGTGTGTGTGTGTGTGTGTGTGTGTGTGTGTGTGCGCGTCACACACTCCATATTTGGGCATATGTAACCCCATGGAGAACTCCATGAGCAAGTACACTATGCAGCAAAGCATAGACTGGAGAGGAGAGCATGTGTGTGCGTGTCTCTGCGCGCGTGTGGCTAGTGGCAGCCATCTAATTAGGGCCTAATCTGTTACACCTGTGTTCAGTGTGTCAGTACAGATACTATTGTCCATTAGTTTAAACAGGGAGTGGGAATGGGTAGCACTCTCTTGGAACAAAGGCCTCTCACGCAAAAATTAAAACTCGTAAGTGTTTACTTTTTTCGATGTGGGCGCTACGACTTCGCAAGCTATGTTGTGTGCGATCGTGGTATTGGTACGATAAAAGACGTGGTCGTGAGAGCGATTTAAGAATTTGCGTTTGAAAACAAACGTCAAACGCCAAAATGCAGCACATTACAATGTAATTAATATGGGGACGGGAGGTCACGTCATCTCGCTCTGAGGCACGTAGCACCGGTTCTGTACCTGACTGGGCTTTGATGGTCACATTGGGTGAAAGGCGAGAAGTTTGTCTACAAAATGTCCAAAAACCACGCGTGTAAAGCGAATATTGTGGCCGTGAGGACGATTTGTTCGGTCATGACCCGAACCTCGAGACACTGCATCTCGCACTCTGTTTCACTCGCTCACTGGTCGTGCGAGCCTGTAAGCTCCGCTAAATTCTCGAACCATGCACACTTTGAACTGCGATAGCGGACAAACCGTGCAACATATTCGAATACCGCCTGAACCGTGATGAAGTCGAGAGCCGCGTCTGCTGTTTAAAGTTAAAATCGTGTTTCTACGCCACAGTGTGCCAGAGTAATGTGGCTCCAAATAAGCACTTCTTTTTCTGATGTTTTCGGTGTGCCCCCATTCATTTCGAATGGGGATTTTTTGCGTCGTTTATTGCGAATTACGTTGGCACGGTAACGCGTATCGGAAAGAAAAGCACAAGCACATCTTTCCCGGCCGAGCCGCACGTTTTGATGTATATATTGCGGGGGTTGTGCAAACCGTGCGGCCGGCCATAGCGGTCAAAATTTCGGATAGATAGTTGAACATGGATTAAGTATGACTGACGAATCACAACCTGTGTGCTTCTGCCATACTGGCAGGCACACAGAATTACTAGAAACAAAATTTCTAAGAAATTTTACTGTGTGCCTGCCACTCGCCAAGTGTGTGCAAACTTTCACGGGAGTTGCCATGCTAACATGCTATGCTAACGTAGTAGCAAACCCTAAATAGTATCGACCAATCAGAATAGGGGGCGGGGCTAAGTTACACCAATCAACGTCAGGGACTCATTACCGAGTCCAATGATGTCACCCATATGTCTCTATGACATATCATTGAGGAGTTATGGCAGGAAATAGTATCGACCAATCAGAATAGGGGGCGGGGCTAAGTTACACCAATCAACGTCAGGGACTCATTACCCGAGTCCCATGATGCCACCCATATGTCTCTATGACATAGCATTGAGGAGTTTGTGCCAACTGACTTGCCAATGTGTGTGTGCGTGAGTGTGCATGTGTGCTTGCGTGTGTGTGTGTGTGTGTGTGTGTGTGTGTGTGTATATGTGTGTGCGTGTGTGTATATGTGTGTGCATGTGTTGCTGCATGCATGAATAACTAGTCGTGGCCCATCAGGTGACCTCAGAGAGGACCCGGACTGTGTGTGTGCATGTGTGTGCGTGCGCGTGTGTGTATGTGTGTGTGCGCGCGCGTGTGTGTATGTGTGTGTGCGCGCGCGTGCGTGTGTGTGTGTATGCGCGCGTGTGTGTGTATGCGCGCGCGTGTGTGTGTGTGCGCGCGTGTGTGTGTGGTTGTGTGTGTGTGTGTGTGCGTGTGCATGCATGTGTGTGTGTGTGTGTGCGCGCGCGCGTGTGCGTGCGTATGTGCGTGTGGTTGTGTGTGTGTGTGTGTGTGTGTGTGTGTGTGTGTGCATGTGCATGCGCATGCGTGTATGCACATGCGCATGCGTGTATGCGCATGCGTGTGTGTGTGTGTGTATCTGTGCACGCGCGCGTGCGTGTGCGTGTGTGTGTGTATGCGCGCGCGCGTGTGTGTGTGTGTGTGTGTGTGTGTGTGTGCGTGTGCATGCGCATGCGCGTATGCGCATGCGTGTGTGTGTGTGTGCGCGCGTGCGTGCGCGTGTGTGTGTATGCGCGCGCATGTGTGTGTGTGTGTGTGTGTGTATGCGCGCGCATGTGTGTGTGTGTGTGCGCGCGCATGCGTGCGTGCGTGTGTGTATGCGCGCGCATGTGTGTGTGCGCGCGCGCGTGCGTGTGTGTGTGGTTGTGTGTGTGGTTGTGTGTGTGGTTGGGTGTGTGTGTGTGTGTGTGTGTGTGTGTGTGTGCATGCGCATGCGTGTATGCGCATGCATGTGTGTGTGTGTGTGTGTGTGTGTGTGTGCGTCACACACTCCATATTTGGGCATATGTAACCCCATGGAGAACTCCATGAGCAAGTACACTATGCAGCAAAGCATAGACTGGAGAGGAGAGCATGTGTGTGCGTGTCTCTGCGCGCGTGTGGCTAGTGGCAGCCATCTAATTAGGGCCTAATCTGTTACACCTGTGTTCAGTGTGTCAGTACAGATACTATTGTCCATTAGTTTAAACAGGGAGTGGGAATGGGTAGCACTCTCTTGGAACAAAGGCCTCTCACGCAAAAATTAAAACTCGTAAGTGTTTACTTTTTTCGATGTGGGCGCTACGACTTCGCAAGCTATGTTGTGTGCGATCGTGATATTGGTACGATAAAAGACGTGGTCGTGAGAGCGATTTAAGAATTCGCGTTTGAAAACAAACGTCAAACGCCAAAATGCAGCACATTACAATGTAATTAATATGGGGACGGGAGGTCACGTCATCTCGCTCTGAGGCACGTAGCACCGGTTCTGTACCTGACTGGGCTTTGATGGTCACATTGGGTGAAAGGCGAGAAGTTTGTCTACAAAATGTCCGAAAACCACGCGTGTAAAGCGAATATTGTGGCCGTGAGGACGATTTGTTCGGTCATGACCCGAACCTCGAGACACTGCATCTCGCACTCTGTTTCACTCGCTCACTGGTCGTGCGAGCCTCTAAGCTCCGCTAAATTCTCGAACCATGCACACTTTGAACTGCGATAGCGGACAAACCACGCAACGTATTCGAATACCGTCTGAACCGTGACGAAGTCGAGAGCCGCGTCTGCTGTTTAAAGTTAAAATCGTGTTTCTACGCCACAGTGTGCCAGAGTAATGTGGCTCCAAATAAGCGCTTCTTTTTCTGATGTTTTCGGTGTGCCCCCATTCATTTCGAATGGGGATTTTTTGCGTCGTTTATTGCGAATTACGTTGGCACGGTAACGCGTATCGGAAAGAAAAGCACAAGCACATCTTTCCCGGCCGAGCCGCACGTTTCGATGTATATATTGCGGGGATTGTGCAAACCGTGCGGCCGGCCATAGCGGTCAAAATTTCGGATAGATAGATGAGTGTGTGATTATGGATTAAGTTGACGAATCTCAAACTGTGTGCTTCTGCCATACTGGCAGGCACACAGAACTAGAGGCACTTCCAAAATGCACTTGAATGCGCTAGATGCTTGCCTGGAAGGGGAAAATGACCATTAATCTTCTACATTCTCTAGTTGTGTAGACTTAGGTTAATTCACATGATGAATATTTTAACTCTTGAGAGTGCAAAAAAAAACATTTTTACGCTCTCAAAGAGTTACATCTGGTTAACCAACTGTCCATCATTTAGCCTGCAGGGGGACCACTGGTTGAAAACCACTGTCATAGGAGGAAAAATGGTGAAAAATGAGGGTTTTATCTCTGGCGCCTGTCAATCAATTTCGCCCCAACGCACCATCCAAAAAGCACTAGATTTTCCACCAGGAATTTTTCACTAATTTTGGCGCTAGGAGGGTCTAAAAAAAAAGATAAATATAGCGACAAATGTGCCAAGTTGGCAACACTGGTGCCAGGGGGGCAGGGCCCCGTAAGGGCCCTGCTGAGAGAGCTTAAAATCGCCTATGGGGGCCAGTATATAGTTCTATACTCAGTGAGTATATTGTATATACTCTCTGTATATCTAATGTTGGATCGAATTTACAACATTAAATCAAAATGAATGTTCTCTTGTTCCTTTTCCTTTTGTGATTGATTGAATGATTGGTTGATTGATTGAAATTGTGATTAACAATTACCACACAATAACTCAATACAAGACTGATAACTGTGAGCATACGACAGCAATAAAGCATACACAAGGTTTACAATAGTAGCCTCCACCATGTTCATTTCATCAAGACATTTAGAGATGTGCAAATATTCACTGTAAAGTCAGAAGCAGCAGATCATATAGGGGATTCTTTTTGATGTCAGGGTTAACGAAGGTTGTGATAATGTTTTAGAAATAATTCATTTACTTTCACTGTGTGGCCAAAATGACCAGAACTACTTAAGAGCCACCAAAAGCAGAGCAGAACTCCTTTTGCATCGGTCTTTCCGGACCGATGCACTTCAAGGTTAATGGTGCCTTTATCCAAGGTGCAAATTGTGCCTTGTATTATTCACCCATAGTATTTGGGACTGGGCGACGCCGTCTGCGGAAAGAAAAAAATGGGGTGTAAAATACCCCAAACCCTGACCCTCTGCATTTACCCGGCTTGGGGACAGCCATGGAAGGATCTAGAAAGGATGGGCCCTTGGGCCACCGCTAGCTACCCCCCCCCCCCCCCCCCCCCCCCCCCCCCCCCCCCCCCCCCCCCCCCCTTCATGTGCATACACACATATCCACCCATTCACACACTATTGGTGGCAGAAATCATGCACACACATATCAACTATGAATAGGCCTGCGATATTCACCTGCAAGGGATTGCTTGAAAATAATAAACAGACAAAATAACCAAGCAAAATAAATGGGACTGGCTGTACCTTATTATGTTGGTTTAGGAGTTTTAGGCTTAGGGTTATTTTTTGGACGAAAAAAGAATAAACCCATTGTTAATAACAGCACAGGGCCGTGTGCACCACTGCACCACTTTATTCACGGTTACCATTTCTTTGGCTGGGGGGGGGGGGGGGGGGGGGGGGCTTAAGCCAGAGTTTGCGCCAACAACGAGGCGAGCAAGGTCGAGAGGAGGACAGGTATTTCATCACAAGGAAATGGCCGTAGGGTAATTACCACCTACCAGGATGGAACAAAGGGCTTTCAAGAAATGAGCCACCCACGTAGAAATGCTAAGGGATGGACCGTTTATAAAATGAATAGTAGTGAGAAGACCATATGAAACATGGTGGAAGTAGCAAGGATTTTGTGGACCGTTGATGAAATTCTTGCTGCCTCTATCCAAGGTTCAAATTGTACATTATATTCACCCATTCACACACTATTGGTGGAAGAAAACATGCAAGGCATACAGGCATCTGCTGCATATCAGGAGCAATTACTCCAGTTATACGGAATAAGTATGATCCGTCATGTTCCAGTCAGTGTCAAAAGTGCAAAAATAGTACTGGTACATATAGCCATATGATGTGGACATGTGATAGAACTAGAACATTTTGGATAAGCATCCAAAAGGAGATTTTGAAGGTCTTTGGAATTCGGATACACTTGGACCCAATGAATTTGGTACTAGGCCTAGATTTAGACTATGAATTGCGGTATAGATACATCTTACGAGTTGCCCTTTATGCTGCGCGACTTACAATACTTCAAAAATGGTTAGATGAGGATCCCCCAAGCATAGCGCTATGGTATGAAAAACTCATGTCAATTTTACCCATGGAGAGATTGTCATATGTGTTGAGAGGTACCCTTACAGATTTCGTTAGAGACTGGTCTCCTATAGAAAGATTTTTAAAAGAAGAATGGAAAAGAGTAATATGTATGGGAATGACAATTGTATGAAATAAGTAAAATGAATTGTAGAGGTATAATTGACGCTATGAAATATTGTATGCTGGCTTTGTCTTTTTTGTCTTTTTTCTTTTTTGTTTGTTTTGTTTTGTTTTGCCTTGTTGTGTTTTGTGTTATGTATGTTTATAAAAATGCAAAAATCAATAAAAACATTGAAAGAGAGAGAAGAGTAATTAGGAGTTCAGAGTCTTGGAAAAAAAGAGAAAATGTATTTTTAGCCATTTTCTGACGAATATTTAGTGCAGCATCACTAATATTTATTTAGTTCATCCAAAAGCCTCAATACTCTGAAAGTGAATACAAACTTAGTTGGTGTCAACTTGAGTAAAGAGTGTGGGGTGTCAGTGGCTCAAGGGTAGAGTCACTGGATGGTGACTTTACCCTGAAGTTGCCGGTTTGAACCCGGGTTCCCCCAGAGTTAGTGTCGATGTGTTCCTGAGCAAGACACTTGACCCCTAATTGCTGGTCAGTATACCTTGCATGCCTTTGTCCGCGATTGGTGTGTGAATGGGTAAATGGGATTTACTATAAGTACCCTCAATATACACACTATATAAATGCACCATTTACCAAGAGTGCAAACCATTGTACATCAATGGCTACGAATAAAGTGCCTAACCTTTTTTTTGCCACTCAGAAAGCTTCCCTGCATAACTTCCGGGTATGATAATTACTCTCTATTGTCTACAGATTACCAGGCCAGCCTATCCAGTCTGTCCGTTCTAAGTAAGGCATTCCAAAGATGCAGCCAATTGTCGCCAGATCCAGTTTCTTCCTTTTGGAAAGTCCACTGCTTGGAATTATAAATAACCTCATGGGTTGTTTACAGAGAAATTTAAAACCAAAAACGGACACGCTTGCAGTACAAACTAAAACCGAAATGGAAAAACAATTTGTAATAGCGGGTCCATTTGGTTCCATTTGTAATGGGTGGAATTGGAAGGTGTTGCCTTTTGCCGTGTCTCATCATGTTGCCCGTTGATGTTGACATTGTTAGTTGATATTGATCAAAATATTGCTAGTGTATCAGGGCCCTAAGCAATAAAAGTCAACCAAAGAACAAGATTCCTATACAGTACCTCCATGTGTTGCACGTGAATACAGGATCCACGTACAACAAATAATCGTCTCAAAGAAGTGATAAAATTAATCCCGCTCCTGTGCCTCTAAAATGTGTCGAGCACCCTACCAACAGCCATTAAGACATGTGAGTCCTTTGACTCCTTCAAAGCCGCTCTACTGGTATGCATACAGTGACATTTGGAAGCTGGATGCGTGGAGTTCCCTCCATCCATTCTTCCCCCATACTGTAAGTGGTGAATTTATGTAGCGCCTTTATCCATGGCGCTTTACATAGATTGTGCAACACATTCACCCATTCACACACACATTCATGCACTTATGGAGGAAGAAACCATGCAAGGTACAACCATCACATCAGGAATGCAATTAGGGGTTAAGTGTCTTGCTCAGGGACACATCGACACAAACTCTGGGTGAGCCCCGCGTTCGAACCGGAAACCTTGCGGTTACCATCAGGTGACTCTACCCCTGAGCCACCGCTGCAGCTGTATGTGTATTAGAGATCTGCAATCCGAAATCCATCCGCGCACATTTTTATTTTTATTTTTTTGGGGGGATCTGTCCACATCCGCCTGCGTTAATTAATTAATGTATGCATCCGTGATCCGCGTGAAAGCAAAGTGTATATACTCGCGGCTACATACTCGCCACGCAGCACTGCCTTGCACCGTGAACGGCACTATTTATTCACGTTTATCGCTCACCCCTCTCCAGTCGGACGGCATCCATGGACCACTAGTACAGCCATGGTTGTGTATATTCCGTTTCAATAGAAACCTGTATCGTGCTCGTCCATTGAGTCACAATCAGTCTAAGCAGTCACTTTGTTTCTGAATTATAAACTATAATAAGCCAATATATGCATATAGGCCACTAATTTATTTCCAGCATTATTTAATCTGCAGATTATCCAAACATCAATTAATTATGTAAGACATTGCTCCTAATCCATCCTAATCGGCGGATGATCCACGGTATCCACGGATAAATTTGCAATCTGCTGATCTCTAATGTGTATTTTCCTATGTATTTTAATATTATTATAAATTGAAAATGGTGGAGGGTTATTAGAGCCATTTGACATCTCGACAATTCAAAGCAGCAGGCGCCAGTGCTCTGGACCTTCCTTTTGGGAAAGACTTCCGAGTTCTGACACCTACAAGGAAATGTCATCGCAGGAGAAAGAATATATAAACACAAGTGATGTCTACTAGCATCAGATTAGGCTCAGACTGAACTCACAGGAGGACTGACTTTGACTTCTCTCAGACTGACTGCACACAGGTAAGCATACAGGGAATAGCATGCACTAGAATATACCGTATGTGTCCTTCTTGCGCACTAGTAGTAGACCACTTCTAAGTTCCATGTTATTATTTTTATAGAGGGGGTAGAGTGGGTCCCGCACACTGTCTTCACTTATAAGTAGCTTTATTCAGGATGACAACGTTTCAGTCTAAATGACCTTCAATACTGTAGATATCGACAGTGTGCGGAACCAACTCTTCTTTTGATTACTTGCATTTGTTTGCTGGCTTCGACGCACCTGTCCCTGTAAGGTTTTTTTCTAGAGCTGAGCCTACTGCACTATATTTATTGAATAATAATTTAATCTTCTCTTTCCAGTGTCATTCAGCATGGCCGTTGGTACACTTCTTGGGACAGCCATTGTTTTACTGTCTTCTTTGACTTCGGATTCGTCCATGATTCGTGAGTAGTAACTACAGACAGTCTCTCTCCCTCTTTTTGTGTGTGTGTGTGTGTGTGTGTGTGTGTGTGTGTGTGTGTGTGTGTGTGTGTGTGTGTGTGTGTGTGTGTGTGTGTGTGTGTGTAAATCCAAATTTACAATTTTGAATTTATTCTCTTAGATTAATTTAAGAATTTTTTTCTTCATGTTATTATATCCCAGAATGAGCGGTACAGGTGAATAACTTCATAAATATACCAAGTCCACTGCCGAGTGGTGTGAATCGCTTATTTTTATTGCTCAATTATTATTATTGTATATATATCGTTCATATTAATAACTCAAATCTCTCCACAGTGTCTGTGTCCCAAATGGACCCCCAAAGGGGGCTTTAAATGAAATCACGAATGAAATGATTAGCGCCTTGCGAGACTTTCTTGTTATTATTGTTCTTTTTCTAAGCACTAAGCAGTAACACCCCACTGCTCACACTCAGAGCCGCGGTGGATGAAGGTTTTCAAATTTTATCTGTGCAACTCTTTCTTGGATATAAATTTGACTTTGACATTACAGATTTGACTAAGGTTATACAATGACTTTAGAATTGTCCTTTAACATATATATCTCTCACACTCATATAACTCTCTCTCTCTCTCTCCCTCCCTCCAGCAAACAATGAGACATACAGCTACTCTCTAGCAGTGGGTAGTGGTATAGGTAGTCCCTACAAGACCATGGGGGACGGTCACATCACTGCCATCAGGGTCTATGAGGTCCATAACGCCTACATCACAGGGTGTGTACAGCTCAACAACAGTAGAATGTTAACATCATAGTTTTCACTGGTCTGTTAATGAGATCATGTCGGCACTTAGCAGACAGGGGGCTGAACAGTCCCCCCATCCACAAGGATAATGGGCCTTATGGGCATATAGTTTTACAGAGACAGTCAAGGAAGTAGTTTTGATAACATCAGAGACACTGGGCTTACAGCTAAAAGTCTGAAATATCTCACATGTTACACATTTAAAGACATGAAGGAAAATGTTCTAAATCTTCTAAATGTCATTAACACAATTACACACTTATATGTACTGTTTATATTTCCAAGTGTCCCTCTCTCTCTATCTCTCTCGTGCACACACAGGATCCAGTTTCAGTACCATGGCATCTGGAGTGCACTGGTCGGCCGTACCTATGGCACTGCAATAGAGATGGAGCTGCGTGAGGGAGAACATATTTTCAGATTTCTGGGAAATATCATTCCAGCAACTACATCTACCAGGTCAGAACTTCAGCAGTAACTACATCATTTCATTGTCCGCAGTCAGTGTGAATGTGTGTGCGAATGGGTCAATGGGGACATTATCTTGTAATGTTTTGGATTAAAGCGATATAAATGCACCATTTACCATTTATTATTAGTGAAATCGCTCATCCAAAGTGAAGTAAATGTTTTCAGGAAAGCTTCCCCGTGACTTCAGTAGATACAGCTGCGTAGTAAACGCAAGATATCTGTTATCGAAATGAAAAAATAATAACCAAATGTTCACCCAACCCTCTATTCCTATTTCTTTTGCAGCTGTATTTCGTGACCAACAAAGGCCGCTTCTTGGTAGCTGGACAGCCTGTTGGCTACTCCTTCAACCTCTACCCAGTTAACCCTGACGCTGAGCTGCTGCTGATCAGTGGACGCTACAACGGCAACGGGATCACCTCCATCGGAGCTCACTGGGGTGTGGTCAAAGACTCCGACATGCACTAGACCAGTATGGGGTCAACTTTGAAGATGGAGACAATGGCCACTATAGTTATACACACAGTTGTTGGATATAGTGTCTGTACTTCTAATGTTGCACCTAATGTACAACATTGATCAAATCTAATGTGCTCTTGTTATGTTGTTTAACACTTGATTGATTGAAGTTGTGATTAACAATTCCTGCACAATAACTCAATACAAGACTGATAACTGTGAGAGGACGACGGCAATAAAGCTTGTTCATTTCATCAAGACATTTAGAGATGTGCAAATATTCACTTCTGTAAAGTCATGAAACCTAATGGACCCTTTCGGGTCCATTTGGTTTCACGTTTACACTCTCAAGAGTTAAAATATTCATTATGTGAATTAGCCCATGTCTACACAACTAGAGAATGTAGAAGATTAATGGTCATTTGATCTGTGTGTGATCTGAATGTTTGACTGTTTTGTGGTGGTCCGTGGCTCAAATGCCAAAAACCTGAGCTATCCCTTTAAGTAAGCTGCCCTGTTGTGTCCTTCCTTTCACATTATAATAAAGTCAGCACTGCTATATTAGTCTAACAAGATTATTAAATACAAGTACATGTTAATGAGCATTCATTAAATGTTGTGCTTCATATTGTCGCAGGCTATAATGCAAAGTTTGGTTGACCGAAATGTTGAAATTTTGTGTTTGATCACCGTGCAATTTATACACATCTTTACAATATTGAAAAACTGAAGAATCTATGCCAGCTGTTTGGCCTACTACAGTAGTGGTTTTCAACCAGTGGTCTGGGGACCACCAGTAGTCCTTGAAATGGACCCTTGAGGGTCCATTTCATATTTCATGTTTACACTGGTGCTGCCACTAGTCCACCCTTTCCCTTTTTGCTCAAAGCGGACAAAAATGAATGCCTGGGTGTCAAGGGTAGCTAAATGCCTACATTATCTCATATAACAGATCAGGGAAAAGTATTATGTTAATTCTCTCCTTTTGAGCTGTACTCACCTTGCGATGTAGGCGTATTGTGGCCGTGAAGTGACCCTCCCTCTCCCATGGTCTCGTAGTGGATACCTGTCCCCTTACCCACTGCTAGAGAGTAGCTGTATGTGATGAGAGAGAGAGAGAGAGAGAGAGAGAGAGAGAGAGAGAGAGAGAGAGAGAGAGAGAGAGAGAGAGAGAGAGAGAGAGAGAGAGAGAGAGAGAGAGGGCAACTGTAAATATACACTCAGTTGTTGCATGTACTGTGTGTACATGTAATATTGTACCTAATGTACAACATTAGATCTGATGTGCTCTTGTTACGTTGTTTAACGCTTTTTTTTTATTTATTGGTTGAAATTTTGATTGAACAGCTTGGAGATTTACAGTACAATTAAAGCACAACCCTTACATAAAGTCTACAATAGTGACCACCATGATGATTTCACCAAGACATTTACAGATGTATACTTCTGTAAAGTCAGAAGCAGCAAATCATATTGGATGTTTTGTTTTTAAATGGTGTCCGCCCTCCCCAACCTGTCTTTGTCCAATAGACACGTTAGCAGCAAGGAGACAAGACAAGCTGTTCCTCTCACCCATAGGGTATAAGCAGTAAGCATAATGGAGTGAATGGATTTTATTTGAGGTTTATTTGTTATCTTCCAGGATCACAGTTATTAAGAAATATTGTTTGTTCATGAGCCGGTCACTGATCTCTCACCCCAATGTTTTCCACCAAACTTCTGGCTGTAGTTTAGCTCCCATGGTGCAACGAATCTGCCGTCTGGAATTACATGATAGTGAAAAGGATGTTAGTGTCACTACCTGCTTACATCATATACCTTGGTTTTCGCTCACCAGTCAAACAGTGCTTAGACATCCACGCAGGCAGGGTATGCAAGGCAATCAAGCGCTCCGCTTGAAGCAGGGGGTTATGGGGGATTACCCCTGTGACGTGACGGCGGCCACTGACCAGCCAGAATCAAGTATTTTGTTTTAGAAACAACAATTGAATCCATGCTGTACACTTGATGATTACAACCCAGATAGCAAAATCCATTGATTCAACGTTGAATTCTGGTTATCTAACCAGAATTCAACGTTGAATCAATGCATTTTGCTATCTGGGAATCCAATCAGTGTTCTGTTCTTGGTGGATAGAGTAGCGAGCTGTCAGTACCAGTGTTGCAGCATTGCAGCTTAGAAATGGGGGGATGTCTCGTAAGAAATGTGCACGCACACATGCATGTGCATTTGCGTCATGTGTGCAACGCGCACACACCATTAAAACATACAGCATATTGAGAAAGGTGGTTTACAATGCTTAATTGTATCCATAAGACAAAAAAATGCCCCAAAAATATTTTAGATGTGACAGAAGTTGGGGGACTGTGTCCCCCTCCACTACAGTATACAGTATAACCCAATCATACAATTCTTTACTTTAGATAATACAATTGTAAAACAAAGTGTAAAGTGTTTCCATTGGAATGACAATCATTTTACAGTCGGAGGAAGACCAATCTAATCAAAGCTGGCCGCTGGGCCAGCCATGAACCCTGCAGTGTTCACA
Source organism: Benthosema pterotum (assembly GCA_039105355.1). Taxonomy (NCBI): domain Eukaryota; kingdom Metazoa; phylum Chordata; class Actinopteri; order Myctophiformes; family Myctophidae; genus Benthosema; species Benthosema pterotum. The sequence goes on from CM076967.1 coordinate 8,450,366, forward strand.
TTACATTAAAACAATAAACACAGTGAACAGAAACAGGAAGATACCACACGTCAAATACTGTAGCTCCCACGGATTACATTTTAATGAGCCAAAGTGTTAAACATAACAATAAACAAGAAGTGAAAATGAGATCAGAACTCATGCTGTACATTCGATCCAACATTAGATGCACATAACATGAGGAATTCGATGCAAAGACTGAAAATGAGACGAGAATTGAAAATGAGAACGGGTAAAGGTTAAAGGGGAATTCCACCCATTTTCAACATTTTTTCTGAGAGTGTATAAATGCAACCAAATGAACCCTAACGGGTTCATTTGTGAGAAAGGACCCTGGGTCCTTTCTCACAAATGAGAAAGGTTCATTTGTGAGAAAAGACCCAAATGAACCTTTCCATTTGTACACTCTCAGAAAAAAGAAGCGTCTAAAGGAATCCATTAACACGGTGAAAGTACATCTTGATGATGTCATCAAGATGTCTCACCATGTTCTCCAGACGTTTATCTTCTTTGGAACACAGAATGGGGGGAACGTTTTTATCATGTCCACCCAACACCTCTAGGGTATACTAATGACATATTAGAATGTTGAAAATGGGTGGACTTCCCCTTTAAATGCAGTCAATTGTCGCCAGATCCAGTTTCTTCCTTTTGGAAAGTCCACTGCTTGGAATTATAAATAACCACATGGGTTGTTTACAGAGAAATTTAAAACCAAAAAAAGGGCACGGTCGCATCGGTCACATGGCTCTTGATACAAATGGAACCAAATGGACCCAAGCGGCAAGCGGGTCCATTTGGTTCCATTTGTACGCTCTCAGAAAAAAATGAAAATTGGTGGAATTCTCCTTTAATGGAAGGTGTTGCCTGTTGCCGTGTGTCTCATTATGTTGCCTATTGATGTTGACATTGTTAGTTGATATTGATCAAAAATATTGCTAGACAGCAGCATTTGAAAACTGGTCGCATGGAGTACCCTAAATCCATTCGTCCCCCATACTGTAAATGGTAAATGGTGCATTTATATAGCACGTTTATCCACATCACTGTACATACCGGTAGATTGTGCAACACATTCACCCATTCACACACACATTCATGCACTTATGGAGGAAGAAACCATGCAAGGTACAACCATCACATCAGGAATGCAATTAGGGGTTAAGTGTCTTGCTCAGGGACACATCGACACAAACTCTAGGTGAGCCCCGGGTTCGAACCGGAAACCTTGCGGTTACCATCAGGTGACTCTACCCCTGAGTCACCGCCGCAGCTGTATGTGTATTAGAGATCAGCGGATGAGCCCACCCTCCGAAATCCATCCGCGTACTTTTCTTTCTTTCTTTCTTTTTTTTGGATCCGTCCGCATCCGCCCGCTTTAATTAATTAAGCAAGTGAGTGAGTAATTGTAGTAAGTGTATGAGTAACTGTATATACTAGGGGTGGGACTCGATTAAAAATTTTGATCTAATTAATTAGAGGCTCAATAATTAATTAATCTCAATTAATCTCATTTTAATCGCATATTATTATTTACCTGAGAAAAGTGAGAAAGCACATTTTTGAACTGAATTTATTATTATTATTATTATTATTATTATTATATTATGAGTGAAGCAATGAACTGAATGAGTGAAGCAATGAACTGAATACTAGGCCTGTGAATCTGTGGGTGTCCCACGATACAATTCAGTATCAATTTTCTGGGTCACGATTCGATCCAAAAACTAGATTTCTAGATTTTTTTTTTTTAAATTCTCGATTCAAAAAGATTCCCCAATTCCAAAGCTTTCCTCTTTTCTTTTTTTCTTCTTCTTATTTACCAAATTCAAGTACAAACGTTAGCATTTCTCAGTCAGTCCAGTACAATAATTGACTCTGGGGCAAAATAAATAAAATACTGGCAGTGCCACACACACAGCGCTGATTGTTCTGGAGCATACATTTGCGTACATTTAGCAGTCATTATTATCATGCAATTTAGTGTCAGATAAACACAGTGAAGTGAACTACTCTGAACTAGGCTACTATGATCAAACCGTTTGCCCAAAGCCCACGTCAGTTGATCATCTGAGCGCACACACACACACACACACACACACACACACACACACACACACACACACACACACACACACACACACACACACACACACACACACACACACACACACACACACACACACACACACACGGCTACAGCCAATATGAACTCGACTCCAGCTGCACTGATGAGCGCCGGTCGCCAACTCCAGTTTGTCCCTATTCAAGCCATTGAATGTCGGACACCTCAACGTCGCTCTGGTACTAGCCAGAATGCAGAAAGACTTACCCAAGCTCCCTTCTCTTCACGGGGTCAGTCCAATGGCGGCTCTTCTACATAGATTTCTACGAAACGGGGACAGTAACACTAGCTCCAACATGTTGGATGTGATTTGAGGCTCGAACTGCTGCGATGGTATGCACATTCTTTGTTGCATAAACTGCCTTTTTGTCCACGCTTCCATCCGTTCTTTGCTTAAATCTAAATTTGCCATCAACGGGGCCGAGTAATGCTTGCTCATCTGGTTTGTTGTTCATGTTGTGAGTTGTTTTGTTTTGTTTTTGCTGCGGGGGAAGAGGGCGACGAGGCGGACGGAGCTTTAGAGTATAGACTGAGTTACGTTTACTCCATAGAGCTAGTAGACCAATGGCGATTCTTCTACATTGACTTCAACTGCAGTTTGTCCCTATTCAGGCCATTTGAACAGCGCTCAAGCGCTCAGTTTCTGACTCCTCAATGTCGTGACTCCGGGTGGACTGCCGCTTCCGTGTGCGTTAGCATATTGGGTAGGTGTGAAACGGTGATACAGTGAGAAACGTTCCACTTCAATGGTGTGAATGGGCCATCAGTGACAAACGTTCCATTCCAATGGTGGACAAAGAAAAGGTGCGAATAAATGCGTTATTTTTTATAACGCGCTATATTTTCTGTAATTAATTAGTCTCAATTAACGCGCTAAAGTCCCGGGCCTAGTATATACTCTACAATGTAGAGTATATACAATTTGCTTTCACATGGATCGCGTCTACATGCTCGCCACGCAGCACTGCCTCGCGCCGTGCGTGAACGGCGGTATTTATTCACGTTCATCACTCACCCCTCTCCAGTCAGACGGCATCCATGTACCGCTAGTACAGCCATGGTTGTGTACATTCAGTTTCCTTAGAAACTTGTACTTGTGCTCGTCCATTGAGTCACAATCTCACATTGTTTTTTAATTATAAACTACAAGCTATATATAAACTATAAGCTATGTATATATGCCACTAATTTATTTCCAGTATTATTTCATCCACGGAATATCCGAACATCAATTAATTATGTAAGACATCACTCCTAATTCATCCTAATCCACGGATGATCCACGGTATCCGCGGATAAACCTGCAATCCGCTCATCTCTAATATGTATATTCGTATATATTTTAATATTCTCATGAATTGAAAAGGGTTAGGGTGGAGGGTTATTAGAGCCATTTGCCATCTCGACAATTAAAAACAGCAGGCGCCAGTCCTCTGGACCTTCCTTTTGGGAAAGAGTTCTGACACTTCAAGGAAATGTCATCGCAGGGGAGAGAATATATAAAGACTAGTAACAGATTAGGCTCAGACTGAGGTAACTAGGGGGACTGACTTTGACTTCTCTCAGACTGACTGCACACAGGTAAGCATACAGGGAATACTATACAACAGAATAACTTGTATTGTACTGTATGTGTCCTTCTTGCACACTATAGTAGAAGACCATTTCTAAGTTCCATGTTATTATTTTATTATCTTGACCGTTTGGCTACTGAAATTGCATTAATGTTTCATATCTGAATTATTCCAAAGAGCTTAGCCTCTTGCATAATTACTGCACTATATTTAGTGAATAATTTCATCTTGTCTTTCCAGTGTCATTCACTCAGCATCAGCATGGCTGTTGGTACACTGCTTGGGACAGCAATTGTTTTGCTGTCTTTTTTGACTTCTGATTCGTCCATGATTCGTGAGTAGTAACTACAGTAGACAGTCTCTCTCCCTGTGTGTGTGTGTGTGTGTGTGTGTGTGTGTGTGTGTGTGTGTGTGTGTGTGTGTGTGTGTGTGTGTGTGTGTGTGTTTACATTAAGAGTTTTGTTTTTTTCCTTCATGTTATTGTATCCAAGAACGAGCGGCACAGAATGAATAACTTCATAAATATATCAAGTCCACTGCCGAGTGGTGTGAATCGCTTATTTTTATTGCTCAATTATTATTACTAGGACCTTACCCGTTTAATATGTGAAGTCCAAATCATGCAAAGCGTGGGTAATGTGATGTACTAATCATTCCATTAATGTAAGTGGGTTGAGGAACAATTGTTTTAATGTATATTGTAACATGGGAAATGATAAATCAGTTGTGGCAAAGCAAGGCGTACAGAAAAATGGTGATAAATAATGTTGCATAAAAATGGTTGTTTCTGTGGACATCATGAAGTATTGTTCCAAGTGTTCATCTCTGTTTATCTGAATCTTCCACAAACATAAGTTGTCAGAACCTGTTATGATTACCTGGTTGTGTTTTATGACTGAATGTTAATCTTTGGTGCTGCGTGGCAGCCGAAGGTATGCTGTGTTCTTAACTTCTTTGTGGCATAATGTGCGGTGTTAGTTACAGTACATCTGGTTAACCAACTTTCCATCATTTAGCCTGGGGACCACTTGGAATGCTCTCAGGGACCACTGCTGGTCCCCAGATCACTGGTTGAAAACCACGGTGTTAGTGTAGAGTCGACACGTGTGTACACGCACACACGCATAGAAAAAAAGTTGGCCTGGGAGTGGGGACCACCTGGAATCCTCTTAAGGACCACTGGTTGAGAACCACTGAGTTAATAAGCCATTACTGCAGAGGCGAAGGGAGACACCGTGTGTAAACGCACGCACACGCGCATAGCAAAAGAAAAGTTGCACGTCGCTGTGTTGTGGAACAGATCATTGCGAGACAGATAATCGACGCTAAGTTTTTTTTTCGTGAGTAGCTGCGCTTCAGTTACCACTGAGGAAATGCGAGGCTGCATGAGGGATCGGCGATTCGTTGTATGTCTCACTCGTGTCTATGGGAGAGTCAGCGATGTTATAATCATGGTGGATTATATCGTTATATTCCATGTTGGTGGCGAACGTCGCGGTGGGTGGAAAAGTTACTATCGGGTTTGAGAGAGAGAGAGATGGGCCGGTCGAATGTGGCAGCCGGTCGCTTGTGACGTGTGTATGATAGGGGCGGGGGCACTTTCCCCATATAAACTAATGGGGAAATTGTCACGCACAAATAAATTCATTATAAATCAACGGTGTGTTAATTTGGCAAAAGGGCTTCGTCACTCTCTTCATGATATTATGGTGAACGGCTGTGTGAAAACTTACAGCGATTGGTGGTGCCATCGCGGAGTTATTTGTGTTTCAGACATTCATTCATTCAGACGGACAGACGGACAGACAGACATTTCATTATTACCCATATATATATTGTTCATATTAATAACTCAAATCTCTCCACAGTGTTTGTGTCCCAAATGGACCCCCAAAGGGGGCTTTAAATGAAATTACGAATGAAATGATTAGCGCCTTGCGAGACTTTCTTCTTCTCATTGTTATTATTGTTCTTTTTTAAGCACTAAGCAGTATACTGGAACACCCTGCCGCTCACACTCAGAGCCACGGTGGATGAAGGTTTTCAACTCTTTCTTGGATATAAATTTGACTTTGACATTACAGATTTGACTAAGGTTATACAATGACTTTAGAATTGTCCTTTAACACACACACACACACACACACACACACACACACACACACACACACACACACACACACACACACACACACACACACACACACACACACACACACACACACACACACACACATATATATATATATCACGCTCATATAACTCTCTCTCCCTCTCTCCAGCATACAATGAGACATACAGCTACTCTCTAGCAGTGGGTAGTGGTATAGGTAGTCCCTACAAGACCATGGGGGACGGTCACATCACTGCCATCAGGGTCTATGAGCTCCATAACTCCTACATCACAGGGTGTGTACAGCTCAACAACAGTAGAAAGTTAACATCATAGTTTTCACTGGTCTGTTAATGAGATCATGTCGGCACTTAGCAGACAGGGGGCTGAACAGTCCCCCCATCCACAAGGATAATGGGCCTTATGGGCATATAGTTTTACAGAGACAGTCAAGGAAGTAGTTTTGATAACATCAGAGACACTGGGTACACTGCTGAAGATCTGAACTATCTAAAGTCACATTTAAAGACCTGAAGGAAAATGTTCTAAATCTTCTAAATGTCATTAACACAATTACACACTTTTACATACTATATATTTCCATATATTTGCAAGTCTCTCTCTCTCTCTCTACCTCTCTCCTTGAAATATCTAAAGTCACATGTTACACATTTAAAGACCTGAAGGAAAATGTTCTAAATCTTCTAAATGTCATTAACACACTTACACACTCTCTCCCTGTCTCCCTCTCTCTCTCACACACACACACACAGGATCCAGTTTCAGTACCATGGCATCTGGAGTGCACTGGTCGGCCGTACCTATGGCACAGCAATAGAGATGGAGCTGCGTGAGGGAGAACATATTTTTCAGATTTCTGGGAAATATCATTCCAGCAACTACATCTACCAGGTCAGAACTTCAGCAGTAACTACATCATTTCATCATTTTTCATTTTCATTTGGGTTGTGCGAAAATGTGGTACTTTGGAGCAATAGAAAGCTCTTGTAAAGAGATCTTGTGTTGTATATTGTATATTTTGATGTACTGTACCTTTTAAAGTTTTTATTCATATATTTTTATATAGTTTCAACCTAATATTTTATACATTAGTGTCAATAAATAGTTTGATCCCCAGCTCCTGGCAGAGTTAGTGTCTTTGAGCAAGATACTGAACCCCTGATTGCTCCCGAAGTGCAAGTTGGTCATTGGCATGCATTCCCAGGAATGGAAATTAAATTGTGACCACGACATTATGGTTATCGGTCGTGACCGATGGCCAAAATGGTCACGACTAATTATTATTTTTCAAAATCTGTGACATCAACAGTCGCACGTCATGTTCGCGAAATTGATTTCGCTGTCTCTCTGGTTTTGTCCGCGGTCAGTGTGAATGAATGGGTCAACAGGGACATAATGGGACATTATCATGTTTTGAATTAAAGCGATATATAAATGCACCATTTACCATTTATTATTAGTGAAATCGCTGGAGTTCATCTTGCGTAGTAAAGGCAAGATATCCGTTATCAAAGTGAAAAACATAATAACCAAATTTTCACCCAACCGTATTTCTTTTGCAGCTGTATTTCGTGACCAACAAAGGCCGGTTCTTGGTAGCTGGACAGCCCACTGGATACTCCTTCAACTTCTACCCAGTTCACCCTGACGCTGAGCTGCTGCTGATCAGTGGACGCTACAACGGCAACGGGATCACCTCCATCGGAGCTCACTGGGGTGTGGTCAAAGACTCCGATATGCATTAAACCAATATGGGGTCAACTTTGAAGATGGAGACAGGGGCCACTATAGTTATACACACAGCTGTTGGATATAGTGTCTGTACTTCTAATATTGCACCTAATGTACAACATTGATCAAATCTAATGTGCTCTTGTTATGTTGTTTAACACTTGATTGATTGATTGAAATTGTGATTAACAATTCCTGCACAATAAGAGAATGTAGAAGATCAATGGTCATTTGATCTGTGTGTTTGACTGTTTTGTTTCTGAAATCCAGCCTGATATTGTGGACAAAGTGGGACCAAGTGGTGGTCCGTAGCTCAAATGCCAAAAACCTGAACTATCCCTTTAAGTAAGCTGCCCTGTTGTAGTGTCCCTCCTTTCACATTATAATGAAGTCAGCACTGCTATATTAGCCTAACAAGATTATTAAATACAAGTACATGTTAATGAGCATTCATTAAATATAGTGCTTCATATATATATTGTCGCAGGCTATAATGCAAAGTGTGGTTGACTGAAATGTTGAAATTTTGTGTTTGTTCACAGTGCAATTTATACACATCTTTACAATATTGAAAAACTGAAGAATCTCTGACAGCTGTTTGGCCTACTACAGCAGTGGTTTTCAACCAGTGGTCCGGAGACCACCAGTAGTCCTTGAAATGGACCCTTGAGGGTCCATTTCATATTTCATGTTTACAATGGTGCTGCCACTAGTCCACCCTTTCCCTTTTTGCTCAAAGCGGACAAAAATGAATGCCTGGGTGTCAAGGGTAGCTAAATGCCTACATTATCTCATATAACAGATCAGGGAAAAGTATTATGTTAATTCTCTCCCATTGTGCTGTACTCACCTTGCGATGTAGGCGTATTGTACTCCCAGACCCAGATGGCGGTGATGTGACCCTCTCCCATGGTCTCCTAGTGGGTAGGCTACCTGTCCCCTTACCCACTGCTAGAGAGTAGCTGTATGTGCTGTTGGTTGATGAGAGAGAGAGAGAGAGAGAGAGAGAGAGAGAGAGAGAGAGAGAGAGAGAGAGAGAGAGAGAGAGAGAGAGAGAAAGAGAGAGGGCAACTGTAATTATACACTCAGTTGTTGCATATACTGTGTGTACATGTAATATTGTATCTAATGTACAACATTAGATCTGATGTGCTTGTTACGTTGTTTGACACTTTTGCTTTTTTTGATTGATTGGTTGAAATGTTGACTGGAGATCAAAATTTGGAGATTTGGAGACAGCTTAGCTTAGATAAAGTCTACAATAGTGACCACCATGTTGATTTCATCAAGACATTTACAGATGTATACTTCTGTAAAGTCAGAAGAAGCAAATCATATTGGATGTTTTGTTTTTAAATGGAGGCCTGTTTCGAATTGCTCCATATATGTCTAGGGGTTATTGGACCGAACATAAGGGTAGACGGACACCAAAAGTATAAATCCAAATATTTATTTTATATTCTCTATATAATAATAAATATTGTGAGGCATTTATATTTTATAATGCAAAGGCTCGGAATATATTTACAATAATGACGGGGTTTTAGATAACAGAAAACAAAAGACAATAAAAGGAGATTAACAAACAAAAGAACAAAAGGCTAACACTGAACACTGGTATGCTATCAAACTAGTCGTGCGGCGGGTCGGGGGAAGGACTGTCGGTTGTCGTTCCCCACCCTGCCACAGCTTGACAGGTCCTCTATGTAGGGGCTGGCTGCGACCGACGGCCAATGAGGGCAGAGGGGTGATCAGTCCCGCTGTCCTCAAGCCAGCCCCGCTGATGACTCAGGACCTGTAGCTGGGCGAGATGACAGAGAGAACACCAATCAGGACACCGGTTATCTAGACAGGAGTTCACTACAACTAGCACTATGTATATGTGTATATATATACATAAAGAGATATCTATGATATTCTATATATATATAATACAAATATACATTCCATAATAATACCTCATATAGATATATAAATTATAGGTACCATATAAATACATATCTATATTACAATACCACACCTCATATAAATATATATACTAATATGTTCCTTATACATAAACATATATATATTTATATTACCAATTACCAACCAATAAATAAACAAAACAAAACACGAGACTCAGTCCCGTGACAGAGGCCTGTTTCCAATTGCAGACATCCGTAGGTGTCCGCTCTCCCCAACTTGTCTTTGTCCAATAGACACGTTAGCAGCAAGGAGAGAAGACAAGCTGTTCCTCTCACCCATAGGGTGATGGAGTGAATGGATTTTATTTGAGGTTTATTCAAGAATCAAGTATTTTGTTTTAGAAACAACATTTGAATCCATGCTGTACACTTGATGATTACAATCCAGTCAGTGTTCTGTTCTTGGTAGGTAGAGTAGTGAGCTGTCAGTACCAGTGTTGCAGCATTGCAGCTTAGAAATGGGGGGATGTCTCGTAAGAAATGTGCACGCACACATGCATGTGCATTTGCGTCATGTGTGCAACGCGCACACACCATTAAAACATACAGCATATTGAGAAAGGTGGTTTACAATGCTTAATTGTATCCATAAGACAAACAAAAATGCCCCAAAAATATTTTAGATGTGACAGAAGTTGGGGGAATGTGTCCCCCCTCCACTACACCAGGGTTACACTGCCCCCTAAGTAAGTCAGTATAACCCAATCATACAATTCTTTACTTTAGATAATACATTTGTAAAACAAAGTGTAAAGTGTTTCCATTGGAATGACAATCATTTTACAGTCGGAGGAAGACCAATCAAAGCTGGCCGCTGGGCCAGCCATGAACCCTGCAGTGTTTCGCATTTCATTACAACAATAAACACTGTGAACAGAAACAGAAAGATACCACACGTCAAATACTGTAGCTCCCACGGATTACATTTTAATGAGCCAAAGTGTTAAACATAACAATAAACAAGAAGTGAAAATGAGATCAGAACTCATGCTGTACATTCGACCCAACATTAGTTGCGCATATAATGAGGAATTCGATGCAAAGATTGAAAACAAGAGAACGAAAACAGGTGAATAAATCATATTGATTCAGTGAGTGTAGCCCTTTCCATCGTCAATAGCTGCAACACCCCTGATCATATGACTTCCTGGAGTTAGGCGACCACGCCCCAGTGAGCTCCGATGGAGGAGATCCCGTTGCTGTAGACTCGTCCACTGAGCAGCAGCAGCTCAGCATCAGGGTGAACTGGGTAGAAGTTGAAGGACCAGCCAGTGGGCTGACCAGCGATCAAGAAGCGCCCTCTGTTGGTCACAAACTGGATCTGAAAAAGAAACAGGAATCCACAGTTTCAGTGACAATAGACCTTGCAGCAAGCCCCACCCTCTCTGCAGTGTCCAACCATGGGGTGGCTGCTCTACAGGCCACTACTCTGCCCCTGAGCCGCCATTGCCTGCCTCAAAATAGTGTGATAGATAAACTAAAGCCACATTTATTTATTTACTTTTTACGCTGTACTTTTGCACACTGTGGGCTCCGTTTTCGTTACATGCTAAACCCCTTATCCCAAATCCCTTATTTCGTTTTTACAATTTTGATTTTTTTTTTTTTTTTTTTGGAATATTTCAACACGTCAATCTATTAACACGTTGTGAGCTAGTAGACTGGCCATTTGAACTACTGAAAAATGTTTTTTCTAATAGTTTAAAAAGGCAAAGAAGTTAAGGGATAAGGGGTTTAGCGCTAACGAAAATGTGCGTTTTTCTGGATGGAAACCAGAACCAAAATCCAGTAAAACTGATCCTAGTCCGAAAACATTTTTTATGGATGAGATATTCTGAAGAGGTGTGCAAGTGGAACTGAATATTGTGAGTCTGATTATTTTTTTTCCTGTGCTGTTTTTTTTTTTTTTTGTCCCAAAAAACGCACCAATCTGCAGCAACCTTTATAGTGTCGTGAAATAGACTGTGCCAAAGACATGGCCAACACATTTTCAGGGGTCCCCCACTCCCCAGTACAGGCCCCGGCCGAAAACTTTTGAGATTGAGAACCCCTGCACTTCACAATGATGGATGTACTGCTGAAGTTCTGACCTGATAGATGTAGTTACTGGTATGCCACTTCCCAGAAACCTGGACAATGGCCTCTCCCTCACGCAGCTCCATCTCTAGTACGGGGCCAGTCTGAGTGCCGACTCGCGCACTCCAGATGCCGTCGTACTGAAACTGAAACCTGCACGTGTGTGTGCGAGAGAGAGAAAGAGAAGACATTGACATTTAACCAGCTTTTACCTGATCATTCATTACACTTTTATGCACTATGTATGCGTCAACTAAATAACCTAGATCCGCGCTCGGTAGAGTGCAAACTTGAATGTTGCGCACAAGTAGGCCATGGCCTACTTGTAAAAGCCTCTTCCCCAATAGTTTTCCCAATAAAACACTGATGATTTAAGGTCTGGTTTCCGAAAAAAAAACTAGTATTTAATATGTAATGCCCGATATTTACCGGAATGAATGAGCCCGACTGGAAAGTGTCGCACTGGGGAAAAGGGGCGGCGCTTACTGCAAGCTCTATAATGTGTTCGTTGGGACGCCTTGATAAGATACTGTTCAGCCTCCTGTCCGCTAAATGCCTATTAGTACTTGCGCAAGCAGCAAAATCTGGCAGAAGCTATTATGCATCCATATGCGGCTGCTAAAGGTGGGATCAACGTGAGCCTGATGACATATTGAAGCTGCTCTAATGTAAAAACAACAACCTAACAATACTACAGTCCTAATTATTTTGGATATATCATATTTTTGTTCTGCTGTTGTCCCACATAGTTTCTGTTTGAGAGTTCCCAGTTCAAAGTAGGAGGACTACCACAATCTGGCAGAGTCAGGTCAGAAATAATAGGTAATAATAGTAAAAGTAGAGATCTCTAAGTATTGTCACGAGTATTATGTCCCGTAGGCGTCGGGGTGCTTGCTCTCTAGTCACTCGCTTTGCACAAGTTGGCACCCTTACTGAGTGCAGGTCTAGTCTCATTATAGGTCTGGAAAATGCATGTTTCTACTGTTGAACTGCAGCCTATATACACACCCTGCAATGTAGGCGTTGTAGTGCTCCCAGACCCTGATGGCGGTGATGTGTCCCACACCCGTGGTCTGGAAGGCTGACCCTAACCCTCTACCCACTGCTAGAGAGTAGCTGTATGTCTCATTGTTTGCTGGAGGGAGAGAGAGAGAGAGAGAGAGAGAGAGAGAGAGAGAGAGAGAGAGAGAGAGAGAGAGAGAGAGAGAGAGAGAGAGAGAGAGAGAGAGAGAGAGAGAGAGAGAGAGAGAGAGAGAGAGAGAGAGAGAGAGAGAGAGAGAGAGAGAGAGAGAGAGAGAGAGAGAGAGAGTTATTATCCAAGAAATAGTGGTACAGGTCAAAATCTTCATCATCCACCCCAGCTCTGAGGCCCCTTTTCTACCTCTACTCTCTAAGATGGGTGTTAGGGTTAAAAAAGATAGGGTTAGAGATAGGGTTAGTAATATTTTACTAATCTTACAAAACAGTGCTTAGGTGGATCATCGGTGGTTCTTTGGAATAGTTGTGGTAACCAAAAATGGTTCCCCCTATGACTACCAGCCAAGGAACCACTTTTAGTGCTATATTGGAATATAGCACTAGGAGGAGCTGTACACCTGTTGTTCACTGACTTGATCACAGCAGGATAAATCAGTCATCTCCACAAAAGCTCAAGACAGAGCCTCTGTCCGCAGAGTGGACAGCCATCTGGTTAGCTGTGTAAAGTTAATGTTATTGTGAGAGTAATATGCCACCAGTCTAGCTGCCCTGTGTCATGTTGTTCTTCCTTGCCCTGGGTGGTGATCAGTGGTGGTCAGTCACGCAAACCAATAATGATTAAATTCTTTATAAGTAAATTAATATAGTACAAGTAGCTTTGTCACATGATAGGTAGGCCTATAGGTAAAAATGTAATTAATAGTTGTCACCTCCACAGTTGATTACTTACACAATTTATTGTATTATTAATACACTCTTACATTTCTGAATGGATATTTAAATGTTCAAAATTACGTTCCAATAAAAACTGGTTCTGAAACCACTGGAAAAGCTTAGAGTCAGTTAGGTGGGGTCATTTGCTTATTGCTTAAAAAAGAAGTACAGAAGTCACAATATTATTATTATTAAGCTATTATCATAGCTTAATAATAATAAGCCCCCCCCCCCCCCCCCACACACACACACACACACAGTGTCTACTCACAACTCATAGCCCAGGCTGAAGACAGCAGAGCAATCGCAATCACAAGTAGTGAACCGACAACAGCCATACTGATGCTGAGTTAATGACACTGGAAAGGGAAGATACAGTTAAAATGTTATATTAAAAAGTTATATATAGTACAGGAACACACAAAATGCTGCGGTGTATAGCGATTACCCTCTTGCATATTGTCACAATTGTATTTAAAGGCTGCAGACCATATTGCAATATTTTAACCTCAACTGTCTGGGTTTTCAGTGACTGTATGTGACTCTGAATATGTGGAATGAATTCAGATATGAAAATAGAATGCAAATTTAGTAGCTAAGCTTCCTCAACCATATGGAAAAAAATGTATATGCAAAGTTGCAAACTCTTGAAAGTGCCACCTTTCATATAAATGAATAAAATTCAGTCTATCGCTTGAAACATGTCCGTTCCATTCATTCCATAAGACCCATAGTATTTCTTTGGAAAGTGAAACATATATAAAACATAGATAATTTTGTGATTTATATGAATTACATATGACTTTCAAAAAAGATAGAAGATCCATAGTATTTTTTTGTAAAGCGAAATATATAATTTTGTAATTTACAAGAATTATTATGTACAGGTGCAAGATCCATAGTATTTTTCTTGTGACTTTTCTTGTTTCATACAAGTGACTTGTATGAAAGGTGCCACCTTCAAGAGTTCGCATATTATTTTCCATATGTTCATGTTTCACCAATAAAAATACAAAGATGGAACTGAGAAGAGCTCTTTTGTAAACAAGCTAAATAAGCTGAGAACACATACATGGATAATTGCATACATATATACTGTACATAAGCCTGCTGTGAAAATTGCATTTATTCAATTGCATGTTATTATTCCCTTGGCTTTATGCTTACCTGTATGCAGCCTGCGCTCTGTGAGAAGTCAAAGTCAGTCCTCCTGTGTCCTCAGTCTGTGCTGTATCTGTTCCTACGAAATCATCTGATGTCTTTATACATCTCTCTTATTGAGCGCTCTCATTTCCTGGTGTGTGACGACACCCTGGGTTCTTTCCCATGAGGAAGATGCAGACTTTGTTTTTAAAACAGCCAAGATGCTTTCAAATGTCAAGAGGGCATCGCTTACGGCTCCCACACAGGCACCCACAGGGAAACTCCTTGTGTTGTAATGTCACCCGCTTGCACCACTATCAGATGAGGGTTCTTATCAATCCATTCTTCTTGACCTATTGCATGGAGTCTGAGAACCGACTGGCACGATTGCATTGATAAGACAAAAAACCCGGAAATCCTCCATCAGTGTGGCCGATTGGCCGCCTTGTTTTAGGCCCTCTGTCTGCATGGCGACGTGCTGGTGGTCATGGTTACGGCTAGAGGAAGCTAGTCGTTTTACTAGACCAAAACGACCGGAACAATAGAGAATTATTTTGCATTTCCTTTTGTTGAAATCTGTTTAATGCTGTAGGGTTTACACGTATTAACCCAAGCATTTCTAAACAATTGCCTCAGTATTCAAAACTCTCTGTAACCAAAGTCACTTTCAAGTTTTCAACATAAAGTGCATATTATCAACGGTACTGTGTTTGGTCCCTGTGTGTTAATGTAGGAATGCATTCTGTAGGCGTACGGTATGACGAGACATCAATGTTGTCAGTTACAGGGAAGACAGACACCAGGAACTTGTCTTCCACAGAAAAGGCAGATTTATATCTTCACAAGTGTTAGGGCTAACCCTGGTTGACTCACCAGTAGAGCAAAAGGAAACGTGCCCATAATTAACCAATGTTACGTCTGCTGCAATGAACGGTAAAAGTTAATGGAGCCTTTATCCAAGGCACTTTACGTAGATTGTGCATTACATTCACACGCATTCACACACATTCACACACTGATAGCAGCGGAAACCATGCAAGACATCAACTGCACATCGGAAGCAATTATGGGTTCAGTGTCTTGCTCAAGGACACTTCGACACTGACTCGACACTGAATGCAGAGTCCACATACCGAATAGGCAAAAAAAAGCAAAACTTCCTTGCACATTCCGTTGCGGATTCCGTTGCGGATTATTTAATGTTCAAATCCACAGAACGGAATTCAGAGCTCAGTGGAATCGAGCAGCAGCAACAGCCTAGTGATGATGACTTTCCGGTTCTCTTGCAATTGGAGAGAAATATTGGGTTCATCCTATTCTCACCTTCTACCTTTATAAGAAGCAAAGGACCGCTTCAGAACTGCTTTTAGAATGATCAGTACAGTAGGCTATATATATAGCCTGCCACACATTTCTTTTCAAACTTATTTAATTGCCTGTCTTGTATGCAATCACAACGTATTGATGCAATAAACATAAAAAAAATGGCTTTGCTGTAGCGCACTGATAATAGGTCAGCTGCAATCAACTGTAATTTAAACAAGTGGTTCTGATACATCTTCATGTCAAAATATTGAAGGACCCCCGTTTGAAAAGATCTGCCAGACCCCTGATTTTTTTTAATATAATGATTGATTGATGATCCTGACTGCTTCTTTAGAACTGCTTTTAGATCAGTAGACTGATGAGCCTAAAAATGACTCGCATGCAGCTTATTGTGACACACACACACACACACACACACACACACACACACACACACACACACACACACACACACACACACACACACACACACACACACACACACACACACACACACACACACACACACACACACACACACACCCGTGTTGGTTTAGCAGTGCAACGATTGTAGTTAGTTTATAGCGTAGTGTTTCAAATCATTTTAAGTATAAACACTTTAATTTGAAATATGTTTTGGAATTTTGGGTTGTTTTGCATGGCATCATGTTCGGTGGGGCAGTCAGGGCATTTAGGGGGGCATTGCCTGTATGCAACCTTTACTCTTAGGCTGGGCAGAATGATTAAAAATGGTCACACACATGTACCACCAAAGGTCTACATGTACCACGCTTCCACGCTTCCATGAGCCATAACATAACAATTAAAAGAACAGGGAACAAGGAATTAAAAAAAAAAAAACAATGACCTTAGAGAATTATTTAGAATTTCCTTTTGTTGAATCAATCAACCACGCAGTGATAATTCTCCATTTCCCTAAAGGTCTTGTGACGCCTACCAGGAAATATCAGCACATAACAGAGAATATGTATAAATACAATTGATCTGTCTGCTAGGATCAGATACAGCACATACTGGCGTGACAGGAGGACTGACTGTCTCACAGCCAGGCTACACACAGGAGGACTGACTGTCTCACAGCCAGGCTACACACAGGTAAGAATACAGGGAACAGAATAATCAGTGTTGCCAACTGCCAAATCCAAAATGCACTATAGTGGCACTTCCAAAATGCACTAGAAAGCGCTAGAGCAGTGGTTTTCAACCATTTTCATACCAGGGCCCACTATTTATTCTGCATTTTAGCTACAGAGGACCACAAATCTTGTTTGATGTTGAGTCTAGTCTCTCAGACTAATTTAGGAGAGAGAACTGCCAAAAGTGTTGGTCGAAACAGCAATTCTTCTACATTTTCTAAATGTGTAGATTCTTGAAAAATTATGTACCCATAATTCGGAATTAATTAAATATAATTTAACTCTTGAGATCGTTAAATTATATTTAATTTAACTAGGACTCTATCATAGGAGGAAAGATGGTGAAAAACAAGGGTTTTACAGTATCTCTGGTGCCTGTCAACCAATTTCAGCCCAACTCACCAGCAAAAAAGCAATAGATTTTCTGTCAGGAGTTTTTCATTAATTTTGGCGCTAGGAGGGTCTGAAAAAAGCTAAATATGGCGTCAAATGCGCCAAGTTGGCAACACCGACAATAATAAGGTTAGCCTGACATTCAGTATTTATCTATTTTTAATGGGTGTGGGTATATTGGATATAATAATTGGATTCAATTATTTAAAATCGATAGAGTAACTATTTAGCTAATACATTAAATATTTGTGAAACATCTAGATACTGCAGGCTTTTTAAATGAAAAATGTATTATAATGGATATAAATAAAGGTGGCATAAAGGTGGACATTGTATTTGAAACTGTGAAAATGTATTTTTGTTACAATGCAATACAATGCAATCAGTATTGGTAGCGTTTCGATGGCGATTCTTCACATTGCAAATCGATATTATACAAAGTCAAATGATATGATATTTCTGTTTACATAACGATATTGCTTTTCAATCTTTCTTCATATAACATTGGTCACTACTCACTACTCCTCATTAATGGTACTGATAAAATAGCATCCCAGCAGGAGCGGATCTAGGCATGGGCATGGGGGGTAAGGCCCCCTAAACGCCCAGACTGCCCCACCAAACATGGTGCAAAACAACCCAAGATATTTCAAATTAAAGTGCTTATATTTAAAATGATTTGAAATACCACTGATACTAACTAACTACAGTTGTGGCACCACCAAAACAGCAGCATTTCATCATTGAAAACAGAAAACTCTCTGAGTCAGACCTTTAGCTTCATGCATGCTGCGTGTCTGTTGCAACTTCAACAACAACTGATGTTATTATTGATGCTTAATTGCCTAATAAAAGTCCTGTAAGAAAAAGATGGTATGGGTGCGGCTTCATCGCAAGTGATGAAGTGAAGTGACCCCCCCCCCCCCCCCCCCAATGGGAAATGTTACATCCGCCCCTGTTCCTGAAAAGTTGCAATGTGAAAATGGAGGACATCATAAATCTCTATATATTTTTAAATATTGTTTAAACAAATCTGCCTAACAATGATTTCAGAGGTGACCTTCACAGGGGTGTCTGTCTCAACTGCCCACACTACAAAAGAAAAATCCGGGGGAAAAAAAAGATCCGTTTGTTTTTTTAAATGTTTATCAATGTGTGTGATCTACAAGTCCCCCATGCTTGTAGATCTCTCGAGCTATAATCTATGGCTCAGTGGTTACAGGGAGACACACAGCTACATGTCTCAGTAAAACCGTGCTCTACCTATGTACAGTATTTCAAGAAAATGCTCAGTGAGTAGAATGGGTGTCCACATGTGTTAACTGCCTTAAAGGTTTTAATCAGATTAACCAGAGAAAATAATTAATGCCATTAACTTGTTATTTTCAATTCATTATTGCATCTTCTTTTTCCAGTGTCATTAACTCAGCATCAGTATGGCCGTTATTGGTTCACTGACTGTGGTTGTGATCGTTTTGCTGTCTTCAGCCTGGGCTAAACGTGAGTAGATGATGGTGTGCGCGCGTGCGTGCATGCGTGGTGTGTGTGTGTGTGTAACTCCATCCTGAGTCCAGTGAGTGAAGTTTTGTGGTAAAAGAAATCAATTTAAGTTTTGATTTTTTTTTGAGCAGTTAAGAAACTGTCTTAACCGCTCAAGAATTCTAAACTACGGGAATTTGGATGAAATCACTGGTGATCGCCTTCTAGAGAATTCCAGAAGAGCGCATATATTCAAATACTGTAGTGTAGGGTATTTCTTAATGAGCAATTTAGCGCAAAACTCTGCTGCTCACACTCAGAGCTGTGGTATGAAAATATTCATATTGAAATTCTGACTTTTTTTTTTAACCTTTTATAGGTTATTAATGGTATGGTCACATATTATGCTAATTATGAAAATTTCTCAACATTATGCAAGTTAGCATCCGGCAGTTTCTACATGCTGGGGACCCCTACTCAACATTTCTAATAAAAAACTTTGGATGTACTACTCAACATGCCTGGGTTCACATTTTGACAAATATGTAGTGTGGAATTTCGAATTCGAATATGTAGTGTGGAATTTTGGACTTTCATTCCGTATGGAAAAAAAAAGTGGCACGTTTCGGACAAGCCACTTTACAAGAAAAATACTATGGATCTTATATCTGTTTTGCATGACATATATTATTCTTACAAATCACAAAATTATATATGTTTTATACATGCTCTCATGCTCTCTCTCTCTCTCTCTAGCAACCAACGGGACCTACAGCACCTCTCTAGCAGTGGGTCATGGTAAAGGCAGCCCTTACCAGACCACAGGGGTTGGACACGTCACTGCCATCAGGATCTGGGAGTGCTACAGCTCCTACATCGCAGGGTGAGTACAGGCTCTCCGTTCAGCACAGTGTTCCCTGACCTGCAATGAGACAAAATGTAGGCATTTAGCAGACAGTCCTGCAGCTTGGCAAGGCATCTCAACCAGGGGCGGATCTAGGCATGGGCATGGGGGGGGGGGGGGGGGGGGGCAATGCCACCCTAAATGCCCTTGAGTCTGCCCCACCAAACACGATGTCATACAAAACAACCCAAGATATTTCAAATTAAAGTACTTAGAATTAAAATGATTTGAAACACTACTACTGCTACTAACTACAGTCACCACTAAACCAAAAGCATTTCATAAAACTCTCTGAGTCAGACCTTTAGCTTTATGCATGCTGCGTGTCTGTTGCAACTTCAACAACAACTGATGTTATTATTGATGCTTTACTTGACTAATAAAAGTCCTGTAACTGAAAAGGGTATGGGTGCGGCTTCATCGCCTGTGGCGCGAAGCGACACGGGCGATGAAGCCGCACCCATAACATTTTCTCCCCCCCCCCCCCCCAATTGGGAAGTGTTACATCCGCCCCGGATCTCAACAAACACAATTCACCTTTAGCGAAGCCCAGCCCTCTCCCACTTAGACCCTCCCACTTGGACACTTCTAGGGTAGCAGCTGGCTACAGCCTCTGTTGTGTTGGCCTCCAAAGTCTAGTATCCACCTAGCTCTGGTCCAGAGCTCCACTGCTTTTGAGTCTGACCTGCATTGGAGCTCTGTTGGTCTCAGTGCATTCGGCCATTACTGCACCCGACCAGCCTCTCTTCTCTAGTGGATATATAAAGAACGTTTTACCTACTCACCAAAATAAACACGTCTTGTGTCATTAGAAAGCCTACTTACCTTGGTGGTCACACTCTTAGCCCCCCACCACACGGATAAATTGGACTTTTTGGCCAGAACGCGATCGTTTTTCACCGGAAAAACAACCAGGATTTGCGCCCTCTATCGATATTGCCAATAGAAAAGTTCCATAGGAAATATTTTTCCTTCAGTGAAAAACGATCGCGTTCTGGCCAAAAAGTCCAATTTATCCGTGTGGTGGGGGGCTAAGAGTGTGACCACCAAGGTAAGTAGGCTTTCTAATGACACAAGACGTGTTTATTTTGGTGAGTAGGTAAAACGTTCTTTATATATCCACTAGAGAAGAGAGGCTGGTCGGGTGGAGTAATGGCCGAATGCACGGAGACCAACAGAGCTCCAATGCAGGTCAGACTCAGAAGCAGTGGAGCTCTGGACCAGAGCTAGTATCCACCCCCGGAACAAAGGGATGTCCCCTTGGTCTAGTGGTTACGATGTTGGGCTTTCACATGAGAGAACGGAATCCCGGGCGTTATACCAGGCTAACCCGAAAAATGTAAAGCCAAAGAAAATATAAGGACATATAGAACTGGCAGTTTAAGAGAATAAAGGTATACTGCACACCGGTCGGGATGAAAACCAGATCTGAAATTCGGAGCAATGACCTGTTGCACCCAAAATATAGTTACTATAAACTTTTGTGAGAGAACTTTAGAGGAAACCCAAATTAATTGAAATTGACAGACTGTGGGTTCAATGTCTTGCAATAAGAATTGACACATACATGTTTTCTCTGAACCTGATCATGCCTCCATTTTAATGCAAGCTGAGAGAATCTGACAAACCTGTATGTTTTATATCAGTCTCTCTGCTTCTCTACCGGTCTAAACCAGGATCCAGTTTCAGTATGATGGCATCTGGAGCGCAGTAGTTGGCCGTACCTCTGGACCCACAAGAGAGATAGAGCTGCGTGATGGAGAGGCTGTTGTTCAGATTTCTGGGAAATGGTATTCCAGTAACTACATCTATCAGGTCAGAACCAACCAACTATCGCAGTATTAACTACATCTATCAATGCTACTCCCCCCGTGTAGTTTTTTGTACAGGTATAGCCTTGGCATGGCTCTGTTGTTTAAGTCCAAGTGAACTTAACTGCACAATATCCAGGAGTCACCCATTAAATAATTCCAAAGACATGGTGTGAGATATAGTCCTCTAGTTTCATATCTGTGTAAAAGTTGTGCTACAAAACGTCTATTTAGTCAAATATCTCCACTTGCACAAAGATGCACACAATTGGCAGGTGGTCTGATTAATTACCCATCCCGTACCGCAGTGTACCAGACAACTATGTGTCCCAAACATTTGTGTTACCCGGTGATGACGTTTTGTGGTGATCAGGGGTAGTTCGACAAATGAAGTGCAGCTGATATTTGAGCACCTTTGCCCGAGGGAAAACATGTGTGCATCTTGTGAAAAAGTGGAGATATTTGACTAAATAGACATTTTGTGCCGCAACTTTCACATAGATATCAAACTAGAGGACTACAGTATATCACACTCCACGTATTTGGAATTATTTAATGGGTGAGTAGTACACACAGAGTAATGACCAGTTTGATCAGTGTGCAGGTACCAGTCAAACCACAAACCATATATATAGTAGCCTCGACACACAGGCTTTCATTTTCGTTCGCCTTGCGCGAAAACGGAAAGCCTGGACTAACGCACGTTGGAAAGTGGCCTTGAGGGGAGTGTCAACCTTCCGGGGTGGGCGTGGCTCTAAATAATGTGACGTAGAACAGCAGTGGACGGGCGTGGGAGGGGCCGGGGATGACGACACGTTAGTGAGATCAAATCAGAGCGCAGCACTTCCGCCGTGTGGATCCCACGACACCCCCGCCCCCCAAGGCCAAAATCATTGAGGGCTAGACCAGGCTATATATATAGGTACCGAACCATGGCTCTGGATATTGTGCAAGTCCACTTGGAAGTAAAGGTGAAAGAGGCAACTTTAGTGTGTACAAACACTGTGTTTGTACACTGCCAATCACTGTGCTGTGATTGGCTAAAACACTGCCTCACCCCACACAACCCCCTCCACCTCTCACATTAGCACGACCTTCCCTGAGCCCGAAGAATGTTTTGTTTTCATGATTTGTTGACAACAACAAAGTTAACAACAAAGTTCTGGACCGTCTGCAGGATGAAGCAAGTGTCTGTCTGCAGGGAAACAGCTGCAGCATCAAAGTAGAAGTAACAGTAGTGGGGGGAAAATGGCAATAAAAATATAATATATAAAATAATAAGTATACCGGTAGGACATATATTTAGATTTTTGGCTAAAAGTTTGCCTCTATTATAAATTAGCTTTAAACCACAGAGTCATGCCAGGGCTAGCCTAGTAGCCCTACAGGTACAGTCCAATGCTCTGGTACAGTCCAAACTCAACTGCTATTGACAAACCTACCCAATCTATTATGACAGTAGGTATGTGTGACTTTAGTTTATCATCATGACCCGCCATTTGACCTCTTTTCCACTGGTTGGTTCAGTTCTTTTTGTTTCTCTAGTAAAATGGTACCCAGAAGGATAAAGAAAAACTGTTTTCTTACCTGCTGTTGTCAATAAGTCCTTTAAAAACGACCACATTGGACTGGGTCCTGGATTTTCATGTTAGAATGTAGCCTAGGCCTATGGGAATAATGCTACTTTGGCTATACGAAATGAATGCATTGCTTCATATTGTTTGTTTATCCTGCCAACTATTCCTCCACAGTGGTTCTTCTATTTGGGTTTACTGGCGTTTGGCAGACAAACGCGTGCATTACCGCCACCTACTGACTTCTGTAGCAGTCTGATCAAACAACCCATCACATGACATGTCCCGTGTAAAGTCATTTGATTGATTGATTGATTGATTGATTGATTGATTGATTGATTGATTGATTGATTGATTGATTGATTGATTGATTGATTGATTGATTGATTGATTGATTGATTGATACATCGGAGATGCCATGTTGGCTTGTTGTTGTTGTTTTTTTCCACAGGAAAAAAATGGAATATGATTTACTGCTCCATGATTTACTGCTTCTGATTTTACTGAAGTAGTTGTTATGTATGTACGGTATTTGAATGCCTTAATTAAATGAACAAGTTGGCCACTATTGTACAAGTGTATGCTTAGTGTGTCCAATCAGCTCTGTCAGATTTGATGCAGTTGTACTTGAATTGTACTGTAATTCTCCAAGCTGTTATCAGTTTTGTAGCAGTGTGTACTTGACTTGTACTGTAACTCTCATCTCCGTTAATAAAAAAATCATTCATTCATTCATTCATTCATTCATTCATTCATTCATTCATTCATTCATTCATTCAATAACTTATGAACCGTTTCGGTTGTTGATGATCCTGAGTAGACGATAAATTGAGTTGACCAAAGGTTTTTTGACAGGGGAAAATCCCTTAAATCATTGATGTTTTCAAAACATTAGATTTGCAGAAGATTAGTTACAAGTAGCAACGCAGAAAAATGTAGGCCTATATAAATAGACTAACCAAATTGTGTCCGTTTCTTTTGCAGATCCAGTTTGTGACCAACAGAGGGCGCTCCTTCACCGCTGGTCAGCCTACTGGCTGGTCCTTCAACTTCTACCCAGTTCACCCTGATGCTGAGCTGCTGCTGCTCAGTGGACGCTTTGATGGCAGTGGAATCACCTCCATCAGCGCCCACTGGGGCGCCATCGCATCCAACTAGTAGCGGTAGTAGATGTTAAAGGGGAATTCCTCCCATTTTTAACATTTGTCAAGATGTTGTGTGGATATGATTTTTTTAAAAAAAGCTCCACCAATTCTGTATTTCCTAAAAATGGAGGTCTGAAAAAAATAATTAACATGTATAACATGTATTTATGTATAACATGTATTAATATATTTCACCATGTTAATGATTTTTCTTTCAGACCCCTTTTTCCTGAGAGGGTTCACATTTGTATCCTCTCAGGAAAAAAATGAAAATAGGTGGAATTCCCCGTTAAAGGACAACTTATTATTTATTTATTTTTGTTTGTTTTGTTTTTTCCGACTGTTTTAGGTTGTTATAGTACCAGATGGGTGTTAATTGATTTACATTTGCTGCTTTCTTTTATAGTCTGAGGGATTAGCTGTTTTTGAAAGGGGGCGGGGGTAGGCCTACTCGAACATGGTCCTGAATAGCCTACGTTATTTGCTTACACGATTTTAAAGCATTTTTTTTTTTATTAGCCTGTCTACTACATGTCCTAATAAACACCATAGGAATTATAACTGGCCCCCGGAAGTTCACAGGATCTACTGAATGTGTGACATCACACTGCACTTTCAATATGGCTCAATATGGCAGTTTGTCACATTCACTGCATCCTGTAAGCTAATCATTTGTGGCCATATGTAATTTCCTCGGGTTTATTAGGACTGTGGTAGATAATAAAAAAAGTAATTTCTTTAAAATTTTGTAAGCAAATTTAGGACCTGCATGTATGAATGTCCCAATTGAATTGTCCCAAAGCCAATTAACGCTCATCTTTAAATTTCTTTAATAACAACCTAAAACATGAACCTTGGTTGGAAAAAGAAAAGTCACTGAGGCAAACAATGGACATCATCAACCCTCAATCTCGTTTAACAATCGGTGTTGGTCCCACTTTTGATCTCTGGTTTTCTCCTTGCACTGTATGTTTAAATTTAAAAATGCGCATCTAATCTACAGCATATCTAATCTAACATTCTTTTATTAGTCCAGGCAAAATGAATTTTCAAGTGGAATAAATTGTAACATGGGATTTTTCTTCACAGATCATTTCTTTGAGGTCTCCAGAACAACATATTAAAAGTCCCAAAAAATCCCAGTTGCGCAAATATGTTTAATATCATAAAGTAATAGAATACATAGGCTCCAATGGAGTGATAGCCCCGCCCCCTCCTATACAAACCCATTATAACTTAAAACTCCATTTTAACCATGATGGATTATTCAAAAACAACCCATCTTTTTTCTGGTGACTGATATTGTCCTCCTAATACGTGAGAGGACAGTGGAATTTCATTCACAGGTTTCAGTTATTTTTAAAATATTGTTTTGGAAAATGTAGCTGCCTCCATATCTGGCTATGCCCATCCAAATGAATATTAATAAAATAAATAAATGAAACCTGTAAATGAAATTCCACTGCCCTCACCTTTTTCTGGTGACTGATATAGTCCTCCTAATATGTGAGAGGGCAGTGGAATTTCATTTACAGGTTTCATTTTTTTTTTTTTTTAATATTCATTTGGATGGGCATAGCCAGATATGGAGGCAGCTACATTTTCCAAAACAATATTTTAAAAATAACTGAAACTTGTGAATGAAATTCCATGGTCCTCTCACGTATTAGGAGGACAATATCAGTCACCAGAAAAAAGATGGGTTGTTTTTGAATAATCCATCATGGTTAAAATGGAGTTTTAAGTTATAATGGGTTTGTATAGGAGGGGGCGGGGCTATCACTCCATTGGAGCCTATGTATTCTATTACTTTATGAAATTAAACATATTTGCGCAACTGGGATTTTTCGGGACTTTTAATATGTTGTTCTGGAGACCTCAAAGAAATGATCTGTGAAGAAAAATCCCATGTTACAATTTATTCCAATTTTAGGTAAAACATGAGCTAAAATTACTGGCCTATATGTTATGTTTAACCCTTTTGCTGCATTAAAAATAATTTTAAATGCATGGTATTTGAAGAGTGAATCCTGAGCGTGTGAATCTTCCTGTTCCTATAAACTATGTTACGAAAAACATTATTATTTACCCATTAGCCCTTAATTGTTTCTCTGTAGCGAGTGAACAATATGCAAAGTAAGGTTTGAGAACCCCAAGGGGTCCTCGGACAGGTGGTTCGAGGGGTTCCCCATTTTAACCAGTTTTAACCAGGTCTACAACTAAACAGCAAGATAGTTCAGTCTCTGAAAGCCCACTATTTATTCAGCATCTAAGCCACTGTAGTAGGTGTCTACAGCCTCTGTCGTGATGGTCTCCAAAACTCTAGTTAGTACTTAAGATGTTGGACTTGCAAGTGGGAGACTCGGGTTTGAATCCCGGGCGTTACACACGGACCACCATTTGAGGACATTTTAGCCCCAAAGACCCCAAAACTAAAGATCTCTTTTGCTTTTGTCCACAATACCAGGCTGGATTTGGGAAACGAAACAGGCAAACATACAGGCAAATGGACCCGCAAGGGTCTCATCTCATTTGGTCTCATTTTTACGCTCTCAAGGAGTTACATCTGGATAACCAACTTTCCATCTAGTTAAACAACTTAGCTGGAGGGACCACCAGGAACCCTCTCAAGGACCTCTGGTGCCTGGTGGTCCCTGGACCACTGGTTGAAAACCACTGTTCTAGACCCAATAAGAATGGACTCAGTTTTTCCAGTGATAGTTGAGTGAAGACTCCTCAGTGAGGAGGTGTAGATTTTGCACAGTTCAGAGATAAAGGTTTTTCCGAACAATAAACTATTATGAAATAAAAGCAAAAAATAAAATAAAAAAAAGAAAAAAAAAAAAAGTGAAGGAAAGAAAAAAAAAAAGAAAGAAAGAAAAAAAAGAAAGAAAGAAAGAAAGAAAGAAAGAAAGAAAGAAAGAAAGAAAAAAAAAGAAGAAAGAAAGAAAGAAAGAAAGAAAGAAAGAAAGAAAGAAAGAAAGAAAGCCCATGTAATGCTTTATATGGTCTTTAAAGGATTTGGATTTGGAATATTTTCTGGAAGAACAAAACAAATTGATCTGTATATAATTAAACCTGGGATTGTACTGCGTAGGCTACAATATAAGCTTTCACCATAGAACACTTTAATTACAGCTGTGACTGCATTTCTTTAACCAGGCTGTGCAACATATTCAATGGCATCTTGACATTCAATAGTAGCTTATTATCAAACATCAACGTCATCTGTTTCTTCCTAACGGGAAATCCACGCTCCTTGTCTAATAACATAATTAACACCAGTAATACCACTACTGCCAGTAAATCTCAGATCAGGGCCGGATCTAGACATGGGCACGGGGGTGCAATGCCCCCCTAAATGCCCTGACTGCTCCACCAAGCACCAAGCACAGGAACCACAGTAGGAACCTAGGGAAACCTGCCAACAGCTCCATCTCCTGACATGACATAACATGACAACTATTGCATGAACATTAGAACAAGATCAATAGACCAGATAGGCTACAACAATAATAAATTTGAAATTCTGTAGCCATTTGCTAATTGTCATTACTGCCCTGTGCACAATCCAAGACAGCACAAATTCTGTATTTTACGGGGGACATTTTGACCAGGTCCAATACTGCAGCCATGCAGGAGGTGCAAAATCCCCAATGTCATGTAATGTTAGGATCAATATCATGTCAGTATCATGGTAAGTAATCAGACTAGAATATCATACCAGACTAGATTACTGTGTAGTAAAACATGTCACATCTAATCCTGCAAGGCACAGGCAGATTTCTACTTTGTACAACTGTGATTTGTAAAGGAAATGATGTAAATAACTATAATACATTGTACATGTACATTTTTGGCGATATCATACTGTATATCCAGTGCTGGGCAGTAAGTAGCTAAGCTACATAGCTTAACTACATTGAACTACATTTTCCCGTAGCTTGGACTACATTTGTTCTGAGAATAGCTTGTAGTGCAGCTACACTACTTGTTTCGAGTAGCTTGTAGTGAAGCTACACTACTTGTTTCGAGTAACAAGGAAAGTAGCTTACTACATTTTCCCATACACATTTTCGAATTCTGCCCATTTTTACCTCTAATATACATCCCAAAACACCACCCTATGTTCAACCCGCCCCTAGATTATTATTATTATGATGATTTTAATTTATATTATTTCATTATTATTATTTAAACTTGTACATTAAGTTGAGATGTACTGTATATTTATATAGATGTAGTGTTGATGTAGAAAGCTACTTTTGCTGTATAGCTTGTAGTGTAGCTTGCTACATTTTTTCGAAAGTAAGTGTGGTATCTAAGGTAAGTAGTGTAGCCTGCTACATTTTCCCAGTAACTTGCCCATCACTGTGTTTATCCTATTATAGCCAACATGACAACAACAACAAAAAAAACCTGTATCTTCCTTACGGGGAAAAACTCATATCTCCTGACACCTACCAGGAAATGCCGCCCTATAAGAGAGCATATATAAAGGAGTAGATACAGCAGCACAGACTGATCCAGGAGGACTGACTTTGATTTCTCACAGAGCGCAATCTGATTCTGCACACAGGTAAGCATACAGGGAACAATAGATTAAATACAATATTTACAGCCATTTATTCACATAATAAAAATAAAAAGCGAGACATACAACCTGCTTAAAAGGGGAACGCCACCCATTTTCAATATTTTAATATGTCATTAATATACCTTAGAGATGTTGTGTGGACATGATAAAAAAAAAAAAGTTCCCCCAATTCTGTATTTCCTAAAAGTGGAGGTGTAAAAAAAAATCATTATCATGGTGAAATACATCTGATGACATCATAAAGATGTATTTCACCATGTTAATGCTTTTTCCTGAATGTGAACCAATATTATATTTATACACTGACTGGCTGTAGGCTACTGACAATGATTTAGAAATAGAATAGGCTAGTTGAGACACATTTGAGTGAAATCATACAGATTTGACTGTAAACTGGCTGTGAAATAATCGAAGCACAGCCTTATACATGGAATTGTCCTTGTCAATAACGTTATTTTATCTTCTCTTTCCAGTGTCATTAACCCAGCATCAGTATGGCCGTCGTTGGTTCTCTACTTGTGATTGCGATTGTTTACATGTCTTCAGCCTGGGCTAAACGTGAGTAGAAACTAGGTATTATCTCTATTTCTCCACCTGTATGTGTCATCCATCCATCCATCCATCCATCCATCCATCCATCCATCCATCCATCCATCCATCCATCCATCCATCCATCCATCCATCCATCCATCCATCCATCCATCCATCCATCCATTCATTCAAACCTTTACTTAATCTCGTCAGCGACATTGAGGTTACCCATGTGCCGTTGAGATGCAGCACAGCATAATACAAAACGAAAACAAAACAAATTTACATAATTTACAATTTCCAGAGTGGCTTACATTAAGCAAGAACAAAGATATGCTGATACATAAATAAAAAAAAGAGTTAAAATGAATCATACGTAAGCTAAGAACAATGTGTCACATAGTTTTAATCGTATATGGGATGCACCAATACAGAAGTTCTTGGCCGATACTGATACCAATTTTTAAAATAACATAATATCAGTTCATGGCTACTCCCTCTGCCGTGATCAAAGTCAAAGTTGTATGAATACAATTCTTAATTGTATGTATCCATAAAAGTAAATGTACATGTTAGTGATGCACCGTAAATGCACTCAAATCTCTCCATAGTCTTTGTGTCTCAAATGGACCCCAAAGGGGACTTCGCAGTGCTGCTGCGGTGGATGAAGATTTCTTTCGTTTTTAATTGCTTAACATCCACCTCTCTCACACATCTCTCTCTCTCTCACATCTCTCTCTCTCTCTCTCTCTCTCTCTCTCTCTCTCTCTCTCTCTCTCTCTCACACATCTCTCTCTCTCTCACATCTCTCTCTCTCTCACATCTCTCACATCTCTCTCTCACATCTCTCTCTCTCTCTCTCTCTCTCTCTCTCTCTCTCTCTCTCTCTCCCTCTCTCTCTCTCTCCCTCCCTCCAGCAACCAATGAGACATACAGCTACTCTCTAGCAGTGGGTCATGGTTCAGGTCATCCCTACGAGACCACGGGGGACGGTCACATCACTGCCATCAGGGTCTATGAGATCCATGCCGCCTACATCACGGGGTACAGTTCAACAACAGTAGAAAACGGTAGAAAGTGAACATAGACAATTGTGTTGGCCAACAGGGAACCTGACACCGGCCATTCCAAGCTCACAAGACTAGCAAACCCATTTGTGCTGTTCAGCTGTTTTCTGCATGGCATGATCGAGTAAAAGGAGGAAAATACCCAAACTAATTATAGGATGTTAAAAATAGAAGAGAAAAGAACCAGGCAGGTTCCACTAGGTTACTTTCGTGGTTATGTTGATATCCAGGAAAATGACTGAGTGACTCACACGGAAGTCTAGGGTCTAGACAAGCTGTGAAAACTTATAGCTATAAAACTACTAGCTTACAGCAAAGGATTGGTTGGAGTCGATATAAAAGTTATAAATCAAAACACAATCAGTATATAACCTAAATAAATTTGTGTCATGCAAATTGATACTTCCACCACATAAGTTAAGTACTTACTGTACTGCACAGCAGAATTACAGTAAAATTCATATTCGATACAAAAACCGTTCTCAGCTCTGTGAGTGGAGGACACATATAGCATAATAGCATTACCCTTGTTTACAAAAGGGAGCACCGTTTTCAATTCATCAGAAACATTTAGTTTGCAGTCTCACTCCCTCTAAATTTCTCTCCATATCTATCTCCCTCCTGTGTATGCATACACAAACACACACGCACGCACGCGCACGCACGCACACGTGCACACACACACACACACACACACACACACACACACACGCACACACACGCACACGCACACACACACACACACACACACACACACACACACACACACACACACACACACACACACACACACACACACACACACACACACACAGGATGCAGTTTCAGTACAATGGCATCTGGAGTCCACTGGTCGGCCGTACCTATGGCACAGCAATACAGATGGAGCTGCGTGATGGAGAGTCCATCGTCCAGATCTCTGGGAAATGGCATTCTGGTAACTACATCTACCAGGTCAGAACTCCAGCAGTAAATACATATACGTATACGAGTTACAGTGTGTGCACTTACAGAGGAGCTTGCTACCTGACTCACTTTTGGAGCACTTTTTTGTGTATTGTATTTTTTAACTTGTACATTTATACTCATAAGGTTTTTTCCCTACTGTTTGGAGTTAGTGTCAAAGTGCCCTTGAGCAACATTTTTTATTTAATTAATATTTCATCTCCTGGTGGAATCGCTGTAGTTCTTCCACAGTGAAGTAAACATTTTCAAAATAGCATCCACAACACTACAGTATATACCATGAATTAGTCCATTTTATTTAATTGATTTGATTTGACTTAGATTTAGCATGAGTACGACTGTATGTGTTCAGTGTTATTTTGAGTCAGGGGTAAATGTCAGAATCAATGAACAACTTGGGTTATATCTGCATAGTATTACCGGAATGCAACTATCTGTTAGATTTTTTGAAAATAAAAATGTAATAACCAGATTCTCACTGGACGCTCAATCCTCTCTTTTGCAGCTGTATTTCGTGACCAACAGAGGACGCTTCTTGATCGCTGGACAGCCTACTGGCTACTCCTTCAACTTCTACCCAGATCACCCTGACGCTCAGCTTGTGTTGGTCAGTGGACGCTTCAACGGCGCTGGGATCACCTCCATCGGAGCTCACTGGGCCGTGATCCCCTAACTCCAACATGAACTAAATCAGGATTGAGGGTTGCTAGTTTTGATCGTAAAAAGTATAGGCTAATGTCTATCTACCGGTAATTTTAAAAGCTTTTAGGCATAGGCTATTTCAATTTAATACTAGTTATGTTAGAGATGTCCGGTATTGACTTTTTTGCTGATATCCTGATATAGTCCAACTCTTAATTTCCGATACAGATATCAACCATACTGATATCTGCAGGCTTTTGTGGTGGACAAAAAATAAATAATGGGAGCATTCAGTGATTTGGGTGATTTGGAAAACCTCCCAACAGACCGTGCATCAAGGCGTGCCCCCACTCAATACCGATATTTTCAGATATTCATTTTTATCGGCCGATAATATCTGTATGGCCGATATATCTGCCCATCACCACTATTCCTAAATAGACTGAAGTACTTAAAGCGTACTTAATGTTTGCAAGTTTGGAAATTGCAACAGCTGAAATCAGTAATATTCTATACTGATATGAACCTGCATTAAAGGCATATTTCAGGAACTTCTAAGGCAAGAATTATACAAAATACATATATTGCAAAAATACATTTTGTGTGCAACCCTCTTGAAAAAAGAATAGACCTGTCCTTTGAAGTCAATCAAGTTTGCATTTATTTAAACTTCATATTGTTTTAGGCAATGTCTATTAGAGATCTACTGGTAGTTCACAATCTATTTTGGTTGATGATGAATCACTGAATCCTGAATCATAATATCCACATCAAGTCATGTAATAAGTAATTTCCATTTTCATTTAATCATTTCAGTGGCCTTGAATTCAAAATCCTTGTACATGCACTGGCACATCTAATGTTGGATCTTATGTACCACTTTAGATTTAATCTAATGTTCTCTTGTGATGTTTAACACTTTTGCTCATTAAAAATCATTTCAAATGGGAGCTATATGGGAGCTAACCTGCAAATCTTCCTGTCTCTATCCAAAGTGTTTATAAGAAACCATGTACCGCAATGCGGATGTAACATTTCCCAATTGGGGGTGCAAGAGAAAATGACATGGGGGCGGCTTCATCGCACCCTTTTCGGTTACAGGACTTTTATTAGGCAATTAAGCATTAATAATAATATCAGTTGTTGTTGAAGTTGCAACAGACACGCAGCATGCATGAAGCTAAAGGTCTGACTCAGAGAGTTTTCTGTTTTAAATGATAAAATGCTGTTGGTTTAGTGGTGTCACAGCTGTAGTTGGTCAGTAGCAGTGGTTCAAATCACTTTAAATATAAGCACTTTCATTTGAAATATCTTGGGTTGTTTTGCATGCCATCATGTTTGGTGGGGCAGACTGGGCATGCCCATGCCTATATCCTTATATTATGGAAAGCACTTTGGGTCAACTGCTGTTGTTTTTAAATGTGCTACAAATAAAGGTGACTTGACTTCACTTGACTTCACATCAAATTACAATTACTATAAATTGTAGGCATTTAGCAGACGCTCTTAATCCAGAGCGATTTACATTAAGCATGAACAAAAGTAAAAACATTGCAATACACTATATACTATACATATAGATTAGTTGTACAATTTCACAATTTAAGCACTAAAACATGGTAATACATTTTGCAGACACTAACTACTTTGTATGCAGATGATGTACAACATAGTTAACTGCTGTAATCTAAGTCTACTTAAATATGCTATATAAAATACCCACTCTGCAAGTGTCTATGGGCAAGTGCTATAAGCTTAGATGGAGTCTGAAGAGGTGTGTTTTCAGCTAGACTGTGGCAGAAGATAGGCAGTAAGTCTGTGGTTCTAATCGGAATGGGAAGTACATTCCATAGTTTCCGTGCCAGGAGGGCAACGAGTTTGGGGCGTGTGGAGCGTTGGCGAGGCGTTTTAAGCGAGGCACTTCCAGCTTCCCCGTGTGGGCTGATCTGTAGGGTGCTATGAGACTAGTATGATTGATTGATTGATAGTATGGTGGCGTGACATTCCTTGCTTTGAATGGAAGTGTGAGAGTTCTGAACTCAATATAATGCAATGTAATGTTGTTCTGTCAGTTCACAATCACATCCAGTAAACCAGGCAATCCCCGAGGGTAAAAATAGAAGAGACATATTTAAATGAGAAACAACCTGAAGTTCCTATGTTGTGTTACTGTTTTGGTATGTTGATAAGTAACAAAGATAACACATACGGGAATGATCGGTGTACAGATTGAGTTGACTGGCAGGATACCTACGCAAGTAGATGGGCAAAGGTAGATTTCCATGCTTAAATATGTAGTTGGTACCTTTGATAGTTTATCTCAGATTTTGCATAACAAACATTACAGAAACATGTGGCATCTGATATGGCTACAATAGAAGGTGCAAATGCTCACTTTAAGGGGATACCAGGCTAATAAGACTAATATGGATAAATACATTATACTCTATTAATAGAATTGAACATTTAAAACACATATAAGATGTTCTTTAGTTTAAAAAATGTTCATTTTATCCCTTGGGGGGCGCCATTTTCCAAATCCATTTGGCCTGTGAGTATTAAAGGGATCTATGCTCAGAAAAATGAGATATTGCTTGATCAGGATTGTAATGTAACAGCGATTGTTGTTGTTTCGTCTGTATTGATAGGCGTCCACTGAGAAGGGTACTTTGCATTGCTTCTGAGAATGACAGAGAGGTAGCCTATTTTAACTGCTGCTGGTCAAATAGGTGTAGGTTGGAGAACCATTATATGGTTTTGCCAGACCTGTAGTGGACGGCCTAGATGTGAGGCCTGTAGGGAGACACTCAGAAACAGGGACTATATGTCGCTGTGTTGTCTAGTGAAAGGCAAGCAAATAAGTGCTTGGCCTAGGGTCCTTTGCTAAGGAAAAGCATAAAAACACAATTGTGGGATAAAATGATCATTTGGTAACAGTGTGAATGGTGGACTGAGTCTTGAGCTGCTGGTTGAGTGGTCTGCCTGTATGTCTGAGACTAATTGCTGAGTAAAGGCAGGCAGGTCTTGGACAAGAGGAAGTGCTGTCAAAGGTTAAAAATCATTAAAAAGCCCAGAGATAGGCATGCACCGTAGCTGTAATTTATTGGCATGTTGACGTTTGAAAGCAGCTTGCCAGTAAAGCAAAAATAACCTGTATCTTCCTGATCAGAAAAATGTTTCCTACCAGGAAAGACCGTCCCATAAAAGAGCATATAAGATGTGATCTCTGCTACGATCAGATACAGCAGCACAGACTGACACAGGAGGACTGACTTCTCACAGACCACAGTCTGCGCACAGGTAAGCAGACAGGGAACAATTAGAATAAATGCAATATTCACAAACGTTTGCTCACATAATACGTTGTAAGAATAAAAAGCGAGCCATATAACCTGCTCAGTTCCATATTTTATTTTTTATTGAGGAAAAATTTGCATTTATACGCTTAATATATGAATTTTATTTTTCGTGCTGGCTGTGCTCAACTGATAGTGAAACATACCATTTATACATTGACTGGCTGTACTGTCTGCGACTGACAATAATTTAGAAATAGAATAGTTGGGACACATTTGAGTGAAATCAGATAGATTTGACTGTAACCTGGTTTTAAGTGCAGTACATGCACCATTTATTTGCAACATCACAGCCTCTTGTGTGTTACTGCACTGTATGGAAATATCCTTGTTGATAACATTATAATAATTTTATCTTTTCTTTCCAGTGTCATTAACTCAGCATCAGTATGGCTGTCGTCGGTTCACTGGTTGTGATTGCAATTGTTTTCCTGTCTTCAGCCTGGGCTAAACGTGAGTAGAAACTAGATATCATCTCTATTTCTCTCTGTAGGGGTCATTCATTCATTCATTCATTCATTCATTCATTCATTCATTCATTCATTCATTCATTCATTCATTCATTCATTCATTCATTCATTCATTCATTCATTCATGCAAACTTTTATTTATTCTCGAGAGACACTGAGGTTACCCTCTGAGGTTACCATCATTTGCAAAATCGTCAAAATACAGCATATGTATAGGGATATTGAATTGAATAATCAAATTAATCACAGCTTCAAAATTAATTTAATCATGATTAATCACCATTTGAACTATGTCCAATTTCATTTAAATATTTCCTTTAAATATTTATCAAAAAAGGTGATCTCAAGCCCCCAATGCTTGTTGATCCCTCGATACTCGGCTCTGTTTACAAGGACATGCAGCTATATTCTCTGTAAAACTGCTCTATCCATTTTTTAATGAAAAAATGCTCAGTGGGTCAGTGTGCACATGAGTTAATGGTGTTTAAAAAATTAATTAGATTAACCAACAAAATTAATTTAACTTGTTACTTAAAATAAATAAATAAATAAACGGTCGGTCTGGGCTACTTTCTTTTGAACAAATGATTTCAGTTGGGCGGTCACTCAGTTAAGCGCAGTAACACCATGGTAACTACACCAGTTATGAGTGTGTCCCCACACAGGTGTCAAATCGAGCTGGAAAGGAAAATTAGCATCTCCATGAAGATTCTCGACATACTAGGCGCAATGTATGCTAAAAAGATGACTGTTGAAAACACTGTTATAAGTTAACTTAATTCGTTGGAATGGACCACAAACATGCACACACATACACGCATATATACACACACACTGCACTTCACCAGAGCTACTGCAGTATGAAGATTATTTCCCAACATCCCGTCTCTCTCTCTCTCCCTCTCTCTCTCTCTCTCTCTCTCTCTCTCCCCAGCAACCAATGGCACATACAGCTACTCTCTAGCAGTGGGTAGGGGTCTTGGTAACGCCTTCCAGACAACAGGGGACGGTCACATCACCGCCATCAGGGTCTGGGAGCACCACAACGCCTACATCGCAGGGTGTGTGTACAGTCAACAACAGTATAACGTTAACATATAGTTTTCCCTCATCTGTGAATGAGATAAAATAGAACAGTTCCTCCAAAATCTTGGCAAGGCTTCCCTACGAACACAATGGCTTGTGTTGGAGGTTCCATTAGGTTTTCTGGTATGTATTCAGGAAGATGTCTGCGTGACTCACATGGAAGTCTGGGGTCTAGAGTTGTGAAACTTGTTGCGAAGTGCAAAATAATTAATACTATCCCCCACAACACATTTTTCTATTGTTTTTTTTTAGTGACAGGGGCATTGATTTGTTGATTTGAGTATTTATTAACAGTTGGCAGAATTACAGCAATTCGTGCCCAACTCAATACAAAAACTGTATTAACTGTGTGTGAGTGGACGACACCACACCATATAGCATTACCCTTGTTTACAAAAGGGCCCACTGTTTTCAATCCAAAACAGTGAGAGACATACCCATGTGCACCTTTATATAGCCAAAAACAGTAAGGCCATGGCCTACTTGTGTGTGAGCGGACGGAGCTAATACTAATGAGCTTAGCTATGAAGGTCTTTTGCTTACGTCACATTAACCGCCAAACACCTTACTTGCGCCTGTCCTGCTCACACGAGTAACAAAAATACACATAACCATATCAGTCAACAGTTCATAGCCCTACTACGACCTCAGATTTTTCCATTCGTGTTAGTTCTCAACTTCATTTCCCTTCTTGTCCAGTCCAAGACCATTTCTACCAGCATTCATCCATCAAGGTTCAATATCTTGTGATAAAAATGGTCGTTTACCATACACTTCCATGTTGTACAGTATGTCTCCACAATGAAAGCTAACATCATCTAGCATTTGCATGTTTACAGTCCTCCCTCTTAAATGTATCTCCCTCTCTCCCTTTCTCTTTCTCTTTCTCCTTCATGCGTGCACACACACACGCGCACACACGCACGCACACACACACACACGCACACACACACACACACACACACACACACACACACACACACACACACACACACACACACACACACACACACACACACACACACACACACACACACACACACACACACACACACAGGATGCAGTTTCAGTACAATGGCATCTGGAGTGCTCAGCTCGGCCATGCCGTCGGCACCGTCATCGAGATGGAGCTGCGTCAGGGAGAGTCCATCGTCCAGATCTCTGGGAAATGGCATTCCAGTCACTTCATCTACCAGGTCAGAACTTCTAGATCTGTCAACACATACTGGTGGCTCTCTCCTCACACAAGACATCAGAGTGAAATGTGAATACGCATGCAGGGTTATTATAGTTATATGGATTTTTCATTTTAGTTTGGTTTTAGTTAGTTTTAATATTTTATCTTCTAATTCAGTTAGTTTTAGTTTAGCGGGATTGATAGTTTTTATTTACCCTATTAGCCTGAATATAAGACTATGTTTTTTTTCCCAATGGAAATATCCCAAAAATGGAGTAGTCTTATATTCAGGGGCTATACTATATGACATTCAATGTTCTTTTTTCTGTAAATGGGTCTTGAAAAATAAGGGTCGTCTTATAAGCGAGTCGTCTTATATTCGGGACAATAGTTTTTATTTTGGTGGAAATATTTAGTTTTAGTTAGTTTTAGTTTTAGTTTAGTTTTAGTTATTTTATTTTTTATTTCTGTGCTTTGGTTTTCAGGTATAGGATTAAAAATGTGCCAAAGAAAGAAACGGTTGGTATTCAAGCCTTGCTTTGAGTTTCTTAGTAGATTGGATGATTGCACTCTACAAGAACACAATTGGCAGATGTGGAAAAATGCAGGTCAAAGGTTTGTCACTGTTATTATTCAAGGAGTGTGCATGCAACGTTTCGCGCAGATCGGTGCAGTTTTAGGTAGCGCTTGGGGCGGAAGTTCATCGTTGGTGCCTCAGGAGGCTGTGTGCAAAGTCTGTAACAGTATGTTTTAACACAGGGGCGGATGTAACATGTCCCATTTGGGGGGGCAAGAGAACATGTTGGAGGGGCAAGAGAAAATGGGCATTGCCCCCCCCCACGCCCATGCCTAGATCCGCCCCTGTTTTAACAGCTGGCGATGGACAAACGACGTCGGCCGACATCCATTATTTGTCTATGAGAGCCGCCGTTTCGGGTGATAGCAGCAGAACGGGCAACGTCAGCCGAAAAGATGAGAATTGCTGAGCTTTTTGTCGCTGATGCCGGACGATGTCGTTTGTCCATCGCCGACTGTTAAAACGTACTGTGAGATTTTAGAGAATAAAAATGTAATAACCACATTGTCACTGTGTGGACACTCAATTTCTGTTTGTTTTGCAGCTGCAATTCGTGACCAACAGAGGACGCTTCTTGATTGCTGGTCAGCCCACTGGCTACTCCTTCAACTTCTACCCAGATCACCCTGACGCTCAGCTGGTGCTGGTCAGTGGACGACTCTACAGCAACGGGTTCTCCTCCATCGGAGCTCACTGGAATGTGATCCACTAACTTAGGCTGTGGGCCAGAGGCCTCAAAAATTAGAAACCGTTGCCATCAAAAGGGACAAGACATATGTGGTATCATTACGTGTGACACCCAGGATTGTGACTGTGAGAGCAGTTTCAAAAGAGTAGCTGAATGCATGTTTTTGGCCTTTATATCTGATGAAAGTGGAAGACAAACTCTGGAGACGCATGGGTCGATTCGGATGATTCTGACATCAAAGTATACATCAAAGTATGCACGGAATGCTTAAGAGCACCCTATTTTAATCTGAGCTGTAGATGAATGTTGCAGGGTTTGCTTAAAAGCACCCACGCCACAAACTGCTATTACACATTTTTGCATTCCTGGATGTCATACGAACGTAATGACCACATACTGTATGTCTTGTCCCTTTTGATTGCAACTATATTTCATTCGGCCTAACTCCAAAATGAACTAAATCAGGGATCAGGGTTGCTATTTTTTATCTGTTTGCTTTTTTGATCGTAAAAAGTATAATTTCTAATTAATTTCAAAAGCTTTTAGTCATAGACTACTTATGTTAACTTCATGAACTTCAATCAACTTCATCAAATCAATAAGCCCCACGGCAGAACCCACACTTTAACCTAGTTGTCTATACAACGTCATGTCATTAACCGTGTCTATTGAAATAAACTGTCATACAGTAGACTATATTTGCAGTGATTGCACCATCACCTGTCTCTTATGCTGTGTAATAATGTGTTGCCACGCACTGAATGAAGAAACAATACTGATTCCACGTCACAATAACCATGTTTATGAAATGATTTTTAGAATAATACAGATTCCTCCAGCGACTGACTCTGTCCACTGCTGATCATGTTGTGCGACGTGGACCCTTACGGGTCCATCTGGTTTCATTTTACACTCTCAAGAGTTAAATCTAAACATCTGAAATCTGTAATGTTCAAGAATCTACACAATTAGAAAATGTTGAAGAATTGTATTTTGACCAACGTTTTGGCAGTTTCTTTCTCCTAAATGTTGGACAAAAACTTGAAATGGTCCGAGGAACTAAACTGAAAATCTAGTATTCATTACAAAGCATGAATGGAATGAAAATATAAATGTGTATAATGAGTATAATGTTACAATTGCATAATTAATAACTGACGAACAACTCTCTCTCCCTCTCCCTCTCTATATATAAATACATGTAAGTGCCTCCCTGGACCATCCTAAATTCGCCAATGCACAGACACCACAGCTGTATACGTTGCTTACTGCTCTTTATTGATATGTATTGATTCATAACTCACATCATGCACATTGTGAATCACAGCCGTGTCAATATAAAGTGCAAGCGTGAGAGTTCTGACCTCTGTGCGCGCGAGCAATGCAATGTCGTTCTGTCAGTTCAGAATCACATCCAGTAAACCAGGGAATACTCAAGGCTAAAAATAGAAGAGATACTGTATATTGATGAGAAACAAGCCTGAAGTGTTACTGTTTTGCTATGTTGAAAGTAACAAAGATAAAACATTCGGGAAGGACGTGCGTAAAGATTGAGTTGACTGGCTAGATAGGCAAGTAGATGGGCAAAGGTAGAGTTCCATGCGTAAATACTGTATGTAGTAGGTTATTAGTACCTAATCTGAGAAATAAAGGTCTCTCGGGAATTAATCCCACTGGCATATCACATTATAGTCATTTAGCTGACGCTCAAACGCAAACAAGGATTTTTTTTTATTCACCATGGTCTGAAGATTCCAAAAGTGTGTGCTTGCTAATACTAACATAATTGCAGTAAATTCACATACTGTAAAGAAAGGCACAACACAGTCTTTACCTTTGACAGTTTTTATCTCAGATTTTGCAGAACAAACAGAACCATGTGGCATCCAATATGGCTGCAATAGATTGCAAATGTCAACATTGATTTTTGGATTCCCCATGTTCTTAAGATCAAGGAAATGTATTGTTCTGAAAAATCCCCACAAATTTTGAACGAAATGTTTGTTATATTTTACACAGTATGCGGCATGCCTGACTATTAGTATCACGTCAGTATCATATCAATGTCATGTCAGCGTCAATATCATGTCAGTGGTCAGTAATATGTTAATTTCATGATTTAGATTACTATGTAGTAAAGCTGTTGTCATATCTAACCCTGCAAGGCCCAGGTAGATTTCTACTTAAAAAAGGGATTTCAACCTCACTCCTACTTTAAACAACTACAATTTGTAGAGGGAGTGATGTCAAAGGTGGGGGGTATTTATAAGCAGATATAATGACCAATGGCATTGAAATACTATGACAATGAACATCAATAACATTTAAGAATAGAAAATAATAATAATAATAATAATAATAAGGGTAATAATAATAATAATAATCGGATTATTTTTTTAAACTCAACTCATGTGCACACTGACTCAACCCACTGAGCATTTTTTCATTGAAAAAAAAGAGTATAACACATTTTTTTTACGGAGACATATAGCTGTGTGTCTCCCAGATTGTTTTTCTTTTTCGAATGTTCAAATCCTGTAAAGGAAAATAGGCACATTTTGGAAATAGTTCCAATGGTGATTAAAGGGGAATTCCACCCATTTTTATTTTATTATTATTATTATTTTTTTAAAAGGGGATCTGAAAGAAAAAAACATTAACATGGTGAAATACATCTTGATGATGTCATCAGATGTATTTCACCATGTTAATGATTTTTTCAGACCTCCATTTTTAGGAAATACAGAACTTTTTTATCATGTCCACACAACCCCTCTAAGGTATATTAATGACATATTAAAATGTTGAAAATGGGTGGAGTTCCCCTAATCATTCCTCCCCAGGAGAGGAATGATAGGTTGGGCTGATAGCCATGCACCGCAGCTGTAATTTATTGCCATCTTGACGTTTGAAAGCAACATTTTTCTGGTAAGGAACAACTGTATCTTCCCTACCAGTAAAATGTTGTTTTGCTGAACCTACCAGGAAACGCCGTCCCATAAGAGAGCATGTATAAAACGTGATCAGAGAGAGCAGCACAGACTGACACAGGAGGACTGAGTTTGACTTCTCACAGACCAGAGTCTGCACACAGGTAAGCATTATTATTCACATAATAAGAATAAAAAGCTATAGCCATCCAACCTGCTCAGTTACATATTTTATTTTTTATGGAAGACAAAATCTGCATTCACGATTAACATCTGAATTATTATTGTGGTTCTTAGTCCAATGAGTGCTGGCCATGCTCAACTGATACCCAGGGGTGTAGTGGAGGGGGGACGCGGGGGGACGCGGGGGGACAGCGTCCCCCCACTTCTCACATCTAAAATATTTTTGGGTCTGAAAAAAATCATTAGCATGGTGAAATACATCTTGATGACATCATCATGTGTTTCACCATGTTAATGCTGATATTTTTTTTCTGAGAGTGTACAAATGGAACCAAATGGACCCGCTAGGGTCCATTTGGTTCACATTTGTACACTCTCAGAAAAACAATAAAATGGGGGGAATTCCCCTTTCAGAGGCGTCCCCTCACTTCTAAAAGTACCACTGCAACACTGCTGATACCTACCATTTATACAATGACTGGCTACTGATAATAATTTAGAAATCAGACAGATTTGACTGGAAACTGGTTTTAAGTACAGTACAAGCATCATTTATTTGCAATATATACTGTACGCAGCACAGCCTTGTGTGTTACTGCACTGTATGGAAATATCCTTGGTAATAACATTATATCATCATTTTATCTTCTCTTTCCAGTGTCATTAACTCAGCATCATGGCTGTCGTTGGTTCACTGCTTGTGATTGCGATTGTTCTCCTGTCTTCAGCCTGGGCTAAACGTGAGTAGAAACTAGATATTATCTCTGTTTCTCTCTCTGTATG
This sequence comes from Benthosema pterotum, assembly GCA_039105355.1. Taxonomy (NCBI): domain Eukaryota; kingdom Metazoa; phylum Chordata; class Actinopteri; order Myctophiformes; family Myctophidae; genus Benthosema; species Benthosema pterotum. The sequence continues at coordinate 8,493,848 of CM076967.1, forward strand.
CATCATAAAATTAATTAATTCATTCATTCATCCATTCTTTCATTCAAACCTTTATTTATTCTCGAGAGACGCTGAGGTTACCCTCATTTGCAGAGTCGTCGAGATACAGCATATATAGGGCTGTTGAATGATTAAAAAAAATAATCAATGTAATCACAGCATCACAATTCATTTAATCATGATTAATCACCATTTGAACTATGCCCAAAATATAGTTATATATATTTTTTTAAATCTGGTTACAGGAAGACACACAGCTATAGACCTACTAATACTGTGCTCCACCCATTTTTTTATGAGAAAATGCTCAGTGGGTCAGTGTGCACACAAGTTAATTGTGTTAAAAAAAATCAGATTAACCAACAAATTTAATTTCCAACAGCTTTAAAATGCAGTTAATACTTACCTGGTCTGGGCTACTTTCTTTTGAACAAATTACTTCATCAATGGGGCGGGCGTGGCATGGAGATTATCAACCTGTGGCACTGTTGAGGTGTGTTGAAGCCATAAGGTCTTTATGTCACACCAACCTCTTGACAATACAACCCAGATTATCTGTGGGGCTCAAGTCAGGACAGTTGGTTGGTCACTCAGTTAAACGCAGTAATACCCGCTCACTATACCATTTACGAGTAGTTTGGGCTCTGTGGGCAGGTGTCAAATCGAGCTGGAAAGGAAAATCAGCATCTCCGACTCCATGAAGCTTTTCGACATACTAAGCGCAATGTACTCTAAAAAGATGACTCTGTTGAAAACACTGTTAAGTGCACAAACGTAAACCATTGTGCACTCTCAGAAAAAAACGGCTGTGAAAGAAAAGTCATTAGCATGGTGCAACACAACTTGATGATGTCAAGTTAATTACTTTTTTTTTAGACCTCCAAGACCATTTCTAGGAAACACAGAATGGGGGTACTTTTTTATCATGTCCACACAACATCTCTAAGGTATATTAATGACATAGTAAAATGTTGAAGTTAATTAAATTAAGTTAATTTGTTGGGATGACCACACACACGCACGCACGCGCACACACACACACGCACACAGTGGGTGAAGACTATTTTTTTAACATCCCGTCTCTCTCTCTCTCTCTCTCTCCCCAGCAACCAATGGCACATACAGCTACTCTCTAGCCGTGGGTAGAGGTAGTGGTAACTCCTACCAGACAACAGGGGACGGTCACATCACTGCCATCAGGGTCTGGGAGCACAACAACGCCTACATCGGAGGGTGTGTACAGCTCAACAACAGTATAAACGTTAACATAGTTTTCCCTCATCTGTGAATGAGATAAAATAGGCATTTAGCAGACAAGAGGGGGACGAACATTTCCTCCAGAATCTTGGCAAGGCGTCCCAATGAACACAATGGCTTGTGTTGGAGGTTCCATTAGGTTTTGTGGTATGTTGATATTCAGGAAGATGTCTGAGTGACTCACACGGAAGTCTAGGGAGTCTAGACAAGTTGTGAAACTTGTTGTGAAGCGCACAATAATTAATCTTAGCCCACATCACATTTTTCTATTGTTTTTTCCGTCCCTGTATAACATTTCTACCAGCAACCATCGATAAGGGTTCAATGTCTTGAGATAAAAATGGTCATTTACCATTTACCATTCCATGTTGTATGGTTCCACAATGAAAGCTGTCATCATCTATAGCAGGTGATAAATGTGATATTTTCCGTTAAAAATTATGGCTATAGAATAATAGCCAAGTAGGAACCAACCCTTGTAAATCCACTTTAAAAGATGTAACACCAAAAAAACCCTTTATCCAGGTATAAAAATGGAACTCTATGATCAGTAGAGTTCTAAGTAAAACCTGAAATAATCCGGACACTGAAAATTTAAAAACAATTTACTTAAATTCAAATTAGAGCGTTACAGTTGCAAAGGATAGGGTAGGGTATAATGTCCACAAAATAATCCTCTTCGGCAAAAAAAGCAATATCACATCAGTTACAAGCATTTTTATAGAGAGACAATGTTTTTGATTTCAGTCAGTAGTTGTCGCATCTCCATAGGTTGGTTTGTCATGACACTGGGCATTGTCATGATGGCATCATCTGTCGACATTTGGTCTGAGGCCAGGATTTCTTGCTGGACACGTGAGGTATCTTGTTCAGACCAGTTTGCCTCATTATTACGGTGACCCAATTAAGGGTTGTCGTCATTGTCGTTCTCATCTTGGTTTTTATCTTAGACATGATATGTTTTTCTCCGGGACAATCTCCTCTCAAGGAACATAATTTTCCAATGGTATAAGTTGGTATCAGTTTAGTCTCTTGCACCCAAAGCTAATAACTTACACGTTTTTGTCCACAATTGTGAAAGTGAACCGGCAAAACGTTGGTCAAAATAACATTTTGACCAATTTTCTAATTATGGAAATATAATTAACTGTTGAGAGTGTAAAATGAAACCAAGTGGACCCGTAAGCGTCCATTTGGTTTGATTTTAACGCTCCCAAGAGTTAGATCTATACATTTTAGGGGACTGTCATGTGATCTACCGGTAATGTTTTTTCTACAATCTACCTTTGGGCAGCCCTGATCTATAGCCGCATGTTTACAATCCTTCTCCCTCTTAAATTGCTCTCCCTCTCTCTTTCTCTCTGTCTCACACACACACACACACACACACACACACACACACACACACACACACACACACACACACACACACACACACACACACACACACACACACACACACACACACACACACACACACACACACACACACACACACACACACACACACACACACACACACACACACACACACACACACACAGGATGCAGTTCCAGTACAATGGCATCTGGAGTGCCCTGGTCGGCCGTACTGTCGGCACCGTCATCGAGATGGAGCTGCGTCAGGGAGAGTCCATCATCCAGATCTCTGGGAAATGGCATCCCAGTCACTACATCTACCAGGTCAGAACTCCAGCAGTCGCTACATCTATCAGGTCTATCTATGGGGTCCCTGTGCTGTGATGATGCCTGATGCAACATTATCTATTTAATATTTCACCTGGTAGAATCGCTATAGTTTTTCCATTTACTTCACTTATCCAAGTGAAGTAAATGTTTTCAAAAACACTTCAGTATGAACTAGCAAAAGCAGTGCAGTTTTAGAGAATTATGCTAAAAACTGGCGCTACAGGCCACTCTGGTAAATGTAGGGCAGAAGTTCATCGTTGGCGCCTTAGTAGGGTATGTGCAAAGTTTGGCATCGATCGGGTTAATGGCGCCGGAAATTAGCTGGAAACGGACGGAGTGCAAAATGAGTGAATTAGTCCAGGCTTTCACTTTTTCAGCAGAACGAAGCAGAAAAATTGGTCAGGATTTAGCATGTGTACATGTTCAGTGTTACTTTGAGGCAGGGGGCGCCTTGCTTGAGGTGCCCAGGGTAGGCTATATGTCAGAATCAATGAACAACTTGGTAGTAGTATTACAGAACATATCTGATAGATTTTAGAAAATAAAAATGTAATAACCACATTATCACTGGACCCTCAGTGGCGTGCACAGAGAGTTTCAAGGGCAGGTGCTCAAATGCCCCAGGAGGGCAATTCTTTTTTTGAGTTTTGGGGGGTTAAAAACGCATAGAAAACAGCATTTCAGCATCTACAAGTACAACTATACAAACGCATTAGGCTACTGCTATATAAAATGGTTTGAAGAAAATAATGGCTTCTTCTCCAATGACTGTTCTTAAAAACTGAATTTCAAGCTCCTGTCCCTTAGAATGAAAGCAGATCCCCTTCCCTTTAAAACAGGCCATGACTCTTGTAGACAACAGTGCCATCTTCTGACACAAAGTGGTAGTGTTGCAAACCTACTGCACTGGACTGGACTCGAATGCCCCTCCTAGTAGAAGAGTGGTGAGTGGCACTCTTCCACTAGGAGGGGCATTCGAGCCAACTCTAGTAGCAGAGTTGCGATATTGAGGGGCCATAAAAAAGCGCACAAGCACTGTTTTCTCAAATGTACATTTTTTTGCTCTTTTAAAAAGGGCATGTTGGTCCAGAGAGGGCCACTAGGGGGTGCTCAAACCCCCCTTGACGTCTATCTATGCACGCCTATGTTATCACTGGACCCTCAATTCATGTTTCTTTTGCAGCTGTATTTCGTGACCAACAGAGGGCGCTTCTTGGTCGCTGGTCAGCCCACTGGCTACTCCTTCAACTTCTACCCAGATCACCCTGATGCTGAGCTGCTGTTGGTCAGTGGACGCTTCAACGGCGCTGGAATCACCTCCATCGGAGCTCACTGGACCGTGATCCACTAACTTATTGAGAAACCGTTGCCATCAAAAGGGACAAGACATAGCCTATGTTGTGTCATTACGTTCGTATGACACCCATGATTGCAAAAATGTGTGATAGCAGTTTCAGAAGAGTAGCTGAATACATGTTTCGGGCCTTTATATCTGATGAAAATGATATATAGTGGAAAGCATATCTGTAACAAATGGGCCGATTTTGATGATTCAATGCTCTTAAGAAAGGGTTGCTTGAGAGCACCCTCTTTTCTTCTGAGCTGTAGAACGTTCCATGAGATGCTTAAGAGCACCCTGGGGCACTTTAATATTACAGGACATCTTGATCCAAAATGACCATGACATTGACCTTTGACACATGACCCTGAACTTGAATTGCTTCGGTCACCTCATAAATCAACTCGGCACCCCAGAAAACGTATACTTTGATGTCAGAATCATCCAAATCGGCCCATTCGTCCTTTCACAATATATCCTTTTTTATCAGATATAAAGGCCAAAAACTTGTATTCTGCTACTCTTCTGAAACTACTATCACACGTTTTCTCATTCCTGGATGTCATACGAACGTAATGATACCACATACATCTTGTCCCTTTTGATTGCAACTATATTTCATTCGGCCTAACTCCAACATGAACTAAATCAGGGATCAGGGTTGCTATTTTTATCTGTTTGCTATTTTTGATCGTAAAATGTATAATTTCTAATTAATTTCAAAAGCTTTTAGTCATAGACTACTTATGTTAACTTCATGAACTTCAATCAACTTCATCAACTCAATAAGCCCCACGGCAGAACCCACACTTTAACCTAGTTGTCTATACAACGTCATGTCATTAACCGTGTCTATTCAAATAAACTGTCATACAGTAGACTATTTGCAGTAATTGCACCATCAACTCTCTCTTATGCTGTGTAATAATAACACTAATAACACTGATTCCACGTCACATTAACCATGTTTATGAAACGATTTTTAGAATAATACAGCTTCCTCCAGCACCTGACGCTGTCCACTGCTGATCATGTTGTGCGACGTCACGTGGACCCTTACGGGTCCATCTGGTTTCATTTTACACTCTCAAGAGTTAAATCTAAACATCTTAAATCTGTAACGTTCAAGAATCTACACAATTAGAAAATGTAGAAGAATTGATATTTTGACCCACGTTTTGGCAGTTTCTCTCAAAAACTTGTAATGGTCAGAGAAACTAAACTGAAAATCAAGTATTCATTACAAAGGATGGTCCTCCCTGGACCATCCTAAATTCGCCAATGCACAGACACCACAGCTGTATACGTTGCTTACTGCTCTTTATTGATATGTATTGATTCATAACTCACATCATGCACATTGTGATTCACAGCCGTGTCAATATAAAGTGCAATAAAACACCACACATACTGTACATACTTTGAGCTGTGGTGCAGAGGTTAGATCATTAGAAACAATGGAAATAATAAAAGGACCATATAGACCATATATTCTTTAGAATTACTTTTCATGATCCATTGCTTAGATTAAAAAAAGGAGTATAATAAAAGCATCATAACTTGGCAGTAAATAATAATTTGATGGCGAAGTATCGAATCGCAATATATTTAAAGGGAGTGTGACATTGTTGTATTTGTTTATATTTTTTAGGTTTTCTGAGCTCAATTCCCCCCGAAAACAGTACTTTTCTATAGTCTGGGGTTTGCTGGCTCTTCATGCCAGCAGATGTGGCAGCTCAAAAGCCGTCGAAACCCCACAGAAAACTCCAGCCCGACCTAAAGATTCCACTGTCTGAACGTTGAAAATTTCTGGAGGTTTTTGTTGGGTGTAATTGAGATCATAAAACCTAAAAAATAAAAATAAATTAACGAATATCACGAAACCTTTAACCCTTTCTGTACTGAACGCGTTTTAGTGTTTTAGCTGTTGAAAAATAGCAGATCTACAAGCTCATATCGCGCCACCGAGTGGCGCGATATGAGCTTGTAGTTCTGCTATTTTTGAAAAATTGTGAAAACGTGGTGCAAATCTCTGAGTACATTATTTCGGAAGCAAACATTTTTAAGAAACGATACACGCGGCCTCGTCAACCCTAACGGCAGTTCAGGAGCCAGGTCTCCGCCCACTTCCGCACGTTGGCGCCGGGGGGCGGGGCGTCGTCGGCGGCGTTGCCGTTGTAGTTGCCGCAGAGGCCGCCCACGTTGCCGTGGTAACTGCTGCTCAGGCTCACCAGCAGCAGCGTGTCCCAGTCGAACAGCACCTCCACCCCCAGGTCCGCCGTCTGCAGCACGCCGCGGAGACGGCTCCGCGTGCGGGGACCCCTGGCGTCCCCGGACGCTATCACTACGGAGAGGTCGTCCATGAGCACCGGGACGTGGGTCTTCACACCGTCCACCTGGAGGGAGGGACCAAGTGGTGAAGTCTAGTGTTGTTTTTGTCGACTAAGACCAGGGGTGTAGTGGAGGGGGGACGCGGGGGGGGGGGGACGGGGGGGGGGGGGGGGGGAGAAGTGTGGGGGCGTCCCCCCACTTCTCACATCTAAAATATTTTTGGGTGTGAAAAAAAGTCATTAGCATGGTGACATCATCAAGATGTGTTTCACCATGTTAATGAGTTTCCTCTTTTCTGAGAGTGTACAAATGGAACCAAATGGACCCGCTAGGGTCCATTTGGACTATAAGGCGCACTATAAGGCGCACCGGACTAGAAGGCGCACCTTGTAAAACTGTTTTCATATATAAGGCGCACCGGATTATAAGGCGCAGAGAATAGAAGCTACTACAGTTAACATAGAATAGAAGCTACTGCAGTCAAACAATCCATATATAAGGCGCACTGGATTATAAGGCGCATTGTGGATTTTTGAGGAAATGAAAGGCTTTTAAGTGCGCCTTATAGTCCGGAAAATACGGTATTTGTATGTAAGACTAAACTACCAAGACTAAGACTAAATCATTTTTTACATTTTGTTGACTAGGACTAGACTAAAGAAATTTCAGAATTTCAGAAGACGAAATGGGACTAAAAGACTAAATTTGTCTTATTGAAAAGACTAAGAAAAACAACAACAACAACACTGGTGAAGCCGGACGTTTGAAGTCAGCCAAGAAGCAATTACTCACTTCCAGGGCCAGATCTAGGCATGGGCATGGGGAGGCAATGCCCCCCTAAATGCCTTGACCTCCCCACCACAACATGATGGCATGCAAACAACCCAAATTTCAAAGGTATTTTAAATTAAAGTGCTAAATTGATTTGAAACACTACTACTGCAACTACACTACTACATTGATTTGAAACACTACTACTGCACCTAAGTAACTACAGCTGTGGCACCACTAAACCAACAGCATTTCATCATTGAAAACAGAAAACTCTCTGAGTCAGACCTTTAGCTTTATGCATGCTGCGTGTCTGTTGCAACTTCAACAACAACTGATGTTATTATTGATGCTTTACTTGCCTAATACTCAAGTCAAACGAAACCACCGTTTTTGGGGGGAGTAGAATGCGGTTAAATGATGGGCATTGGGATAGAGTGATTGAGTTGAATGAGCCCTTTCACAGCTCCCAAACAAAGCCCACTTTCCAACAATATGCAGCATGATTCGTTTTAATCTCAGAAAAACTGCGAATGACTCCAGTTTGCTGAACAAATTACAGTATGCTGAGATAGTGTACTCCAATACCCTGTAAAAAATGTTGCGTGTAACTCACGTAAACAAAGCCGGGCTGCCCTCTGTTGATGCCGATGACGTGGCCCAGGATGTCCACACTGGCGGACTGGAGGTAGGCGTAGCGATTCCCAGACAAGTGCACGTTCCTGGTGGTCACGGTCAACTCGGGGAGAGTGGGGTCCACACCTGTAGCCAGGCATAATAAAAGAGAAGATGTTATCCTGCTTATTTCATGGCTTAATACATTAATTGATTAATAATAGATTGAAGTTTTTCCTTCATTGCCTCATTGATCAGGCTCAGAGATGATGGATGGTTGTATGTATGTGTATGTATGTACAGTATGTTTGTATTTCCTCTGACTTTTTTTGTACTTGTAATGTGTACAGTGTTGTAGTGGGACTTTTAGAAGTGGGGGGGACGCCTCTTAGAGGGGAATTCCACCCATTTTCTTTTTTTTTTTTGAGAGTGTACAAATGTGAACAAAATGGACCCTTGCGGGTCCATTTGGTTCCATTTGTACTCTCTCAGAAAAAAAGGAAACTCATTAGCATGGTGAAACACATCTTGATGATGAACCAAATGGACCCTTGTGGGTCCATTTGGTTTCATTTTCATTTTACACTCTTACTTATCTGTATGTTTGACTGTTTTGTTTCCCCAAATCCAGCCTGGAATTGTGGACAAAAGCAAAATAAACCTGTGGTGTTGACGAGCAGGTAGGAGCAGGCGCCCTGGAAGGAGAACTTGGAGCCGTCGAAGGTGTAGTAGTGAGGGTCTCCCTGGGCCCAGCACACAGCCTTGGACAGGGGGACGCAGACCGCCTCGCCCTCCTGGACCTCACAACGCTCCTTCTGACGACACTGCAGCTCCGCACAGGGGTCTGGAACACACACGCACACGCACACACACACACACACACACACACACACACACACACACACACAGTTTTATTTTATTCTTATTTTAGTTTTTGCCCCTCCCACTCTAACTGTGGAAAATCCACTGGAAGTAAACAACATTGACATCCAGCAGCAGGGGCGGATCTAGGCACATTGGGCATGGGGGGGGGGGGGGGGGCTTCAATGCCCCCCTAAATGCCCCAACTGCCCCACCAAACATGATGGCATGCAAATTAAAGTGCTTATATTTAAAATGATTTGAATCTTTTGACTACCTAGCCCACTACTGCCTCTAGCTAACTACAGCTGTGGCACCACTAAACCAACAGCATTTCATCATTGAAAACAGAAAACTCTCTGAGTCAGACCTTTAGCTTTATGCATGCTGCGTGTCTGTTGCAACTTCAACAATGTCATTTTAGATCAGTGGTCTCAAACTGCCGGCCCGCGGGCCATTTCCGGCCCCCGAGATGATATTTTGTGGCCCCCACCTTAATATGAACGTTTAATATTAATGTGGCCCGCGACGGCCACGAGTTCCCCCGTCAAACCGACCAGGCAACCAAAAGCATTTGCGGGAGAATAGTCTGTTACTATTGACTGTTGATTGCTGAGATCCTGTTTAAAGCCCGCCTACTGGCTTTGCCATTTACACAGAATAGCAAAGAGGAACCGGATATCCCCCCGTGCAGTTTAGTTCATTCTGATTTGTCGCTGAACTGTCAATCTGAGGAAATGCAATGACGCCATTGGCTGCAGTACGGGCGAGATCCTGTCATGGCGTCTCTCTATCCACCGCTCCTTGTTTACAAACACATGTAGGGAAAAGAAAACTTTGCCTTTTTACCAAGGACTGCGTTCGGTTTGATAAATAATGACAGCAGAGCCGTTTTCTAAAGCCCGATACGGGCGGATGCATGGATTATAAAGCAGCACGCTGAGCTAGGGTAAGTAGTCTAAAACGAGCTGTTGTGTCCCCCTTGCCTTGTAGTGAACGGTGTTGTCGTTGCTCCAGGGCAGGCTTACATCTGCGCTGGATAGAATCATAGCCATCTAGTAGAAAAGTTGCGACATTGTGGGGTCAGAAACCGAACGTGCTGAATAGTATTTTCAAAGCCCCATTGAGCGACCACTGCAGACAGCATTGCCAGCAAAGATGAGACGTCGCGCAACTGGTATATAGTTTTCAAAGAGGCTAGCGCAAATAAATAAAAGCCTATTTAGGCATGTGTAAAACATGACAACTATTGGGAAACCAATGCTGCTCGTTGGGTTGGGCCTAAGTGCTCTAGCGTCATGTTTGCAAGACTAGTTTCTCAGTGACACTGACAAACTATATTTTTGATTTTATTTATTTTATGGCGCTGCTTTGTAGTGGCTGTATAAGTTCAAAATTGCTGTAGTTGGCTTTGTTAGGAGGAATATAAATTGATAGATAAAGTAAACATTTTGTTACTGCTTCCTTATTGGTTGTAATTCATGCCATCACAATCAAATCAGAGCCACTTTGTTGATGGGTTGGCTGGTCCAGTTGTTTTGTCCAGGTGTATTGTTTGTAGGTTCTATTGTCCAGTAAATAGTTCATTTAATATTGTTCAATTATAGTTATCATCATAATCCTATTATGTGCTACTGAATGAAACAGATAGCACAGTGGTATCAAAAGGAAGGAAGGAATGGAAATAGAAAGGAATAGAAATATTATTATAGAGATGTTATTTTTGTTTTTTGTGCGACACAACACCACATATGCACACACTCTTTATCCCACATTGGTGAGTCTGAATATACTTAAATTTAAGTGAAATGAAGGCGAAAATGGCGAAAAAATAGGCTTGAAATGGCAAAAAACGTTTGTCCATGTGACGCGCTGTGGCTGCGGCCCGGCCTCAAGCAGGCTCTGCTTCTAGTGGCCCCAAGGCAAATTGAGTTTGAGACCCCTGTTTTAGATGCTTTACTGGACTAATAAAAGTCTTGTAACCAAAAATGGTATGGGTGTGGCTTCATGCGATGAAGACGCCCCCATGCCATCATGCCCCCCCCCCCCCCCCAGCAGTGGGTTATCGGTGGGTTTTTCAACTGTCACATGACGGTGACCAGCCAATCAGTATTAAGTATATCAGTTTTAGAAACCACATTTGACCACTGTAGGTGTCAAGATTGTTAAGCAAAAACAAAAAATGGTGATAGACCATTATCCGGTACATAAAGACTAGTAGTTATCATGAATCACACACAAGAGTGGAACTATTTTAAAGTTCCATGTTACCCCTTTTGCAACCAGAGCCTGGCAGACTTTTGGGGGGTTTTATGTGTGTAATATAGTTATTTAGATATATGTATAGTGTAGATAATGGATAATGATATATACTGTATATAGATAATGGATGTCCATGAGGTCATGAACACCCAGAAAGTTTCTTCCTAGACTACAAAGTCACACCTCCAGTGCACTTTCCCTCCTTGTGCTGCATGGTAGTCCTTTAATGAAACTATGTACAGTATATATACTATATAGTGCTATGTCTACACAAAATGCTAAGTAAGTTAAATAACCTTTAGTACACACAGTATACACAGTAACATGGTGGGTGGTGGGCTATAATCACCTGGGGTGTAGCACTGTAGCGTCCCGTCCTTCACACCACACTCCTCTCCATTCTGACAGTCGTGTTGTTTACAGCTGAACCGACCAGACTGACACTCACAGCTCTCTGAACAGTCGTCTCTCAATACAGACACTCCTGACTGGGATGACAGGAGATTATATTCATGATAATATAAATATATACACACACACCTGACTGGGATGACAGTAGATTATATTCATGATAATATACATACACACCTGACTGGGGTGACAGGAGATTATATTCATGATAATATACATACACACCTGACTGGGGTGACAGGAGATTATATTCATAATATACATACACACCTGACTGGGATGACAGGAGATTATATTCATAATATACATACACACCTGACTGGGATGACAGGAGATTATATTCATAATATACACACACACCTGACTGGGATGACAGTAGATTATATTCATGATAATATAAATATATACACACACACACCTGACTGGGATGACAGTAGATTACATTCATGATAATATACACACACACCTGACTGGGATGACAGTAGATTACATTCGTGATAATATAAATATATATATATATATATATATACACACACACCTGACTGGGATGACAGTAGATTACATTCATGATAATATTATACACACACACCTGACTGGGATGACAGTAGATTACATTCATGATAATATACAAACACCTGAACTAAAACTAATTAAAAAAAAAAGAAAACTAGAAAAAAAAATAATACAAACTAAAAAACAAACAAAGAAAAAACGATAACTATACTGAAACTGTATTGCGTGTTCACAAAATTAACTAAAACTAACTGAAATTATAGATAGAACACCCTCAGTTTTAAATTCAAAGCGTGTTCGGGTTGGTGACTAGCATGAGGAGAAGGTACTTCTACATCTTCTATCCACTACTGAGTTCCATAAGACTGAATGGAAGAATTACGTTGTTATGAGATAGTTATGGGATAGATACTAAACTCAAAGCAAGGGTTGAATACCAACCATTTGGGCACATTCATGGAGGCACTGCAGGTCCATAGGCTATTGCTCATTCCACAAAATCTCTAAAACTACAGAACAAGAATGAAATATCCTCAATGAAAAGCTACCTTTTTAAATTCTCTTGATCAACAATGATGTGCTGCTGTCCAGAAAGTTGGCAGAACGCACTCGACACTACTATTAGTACTTTTTATTTATTTATTTTTATTATTACTTCAGTTATCCTCGTTGAAAACATTGTACGTTTGTATGTCAAAGAAACTCCAGCTTGTCCCAGTCATCTCCATGAACAGCGCTTGGTTTTCTGTCCCCTCAATGTCATAACTCTGTCCTTCCACATAACTACATAAATGAGTGTTATTGCTATAATACCTTGTAGTAAACTCCATCCACCAGGCAGCCACACTTCTCCACAGGGACGCAGCGTCCTCCGTCGAACGCCAGGCCCTCGTCACACTCACAGCCCTCATGGCAGCGAGGACAGCGGCCAGGACTCAGCAGGTAGGAGCAGGAGGAGCTGCAGGTGTCAGCACACAGCTCATAGTGACTGTTCACTGGACAGGTCAGTGCTGTAATGACACACACAGTACACAGCTCATAGTGACTGTTCACTGGACAGGTCAGTGCTGTAATGATACACACAGTACACAGCTCATAGTGACTGTTCACTGGACAGGTCAGTGCTGTAATGATACACACAGTACACAGCTCATAGTGACTGTTCACTGGACAGGTCAGTGCTGTAATGATACACACACAGCTCATAGTGACTGTTCACTGGACAGGTCAGTGCTGTAATCATATAACACACACACACACACACACACACACACACACACACACACACACACACACACACACACACACACACACACACACACACACACACACACACACACACACACACACACACACACACACACACACACACACACACACACACAACACACCTCATAGTGACTGTTCACTGGACAGGTCAATGCTGTAATGATACACACAGCACACAGCTCATAGTGACTGTTCAATGGACAGGTCAGTGCTGTAATGATACACACAGTACACAGCTCATAGTGACTGTTCACTGGACAGGTCAGTGCTGTAACACACACAGACATGCACGCACGCACGCGCGCACCTGTCTAAATACTTTCTTAAAGGGCTCCCACCATTAATTTAAAATCAAAATCAGTATCAAAATCAGTATTTACCGGTACTACCCTTTTATACACTCTCCACTAGGGATGTCCTGATACTGTATGGGCATCAGGACCAGTGTTGGGCAGTAACCAATTAAATATTACATATTACTGTAATATTATTACCTTTTCCAGCAAGAGAAAAGCAAAGATATTACTCAGCCAAAATGTGTAATAAGTAATATGTTGCTCTGCCAAAACATGCCTCTTTACGTATTACTTTTGAGTTTGCTGTTGCATGATATGAAAATAAAACAGATTTACAAGCTATCAACAGATAACAATAGAGATGCACTGTAGTTTGTAGATCCTAATCCACCACAGCATTCTGCACACATGACATACACTACAAGTTATTGCAGTTGCCACAAGTCATTGCAGTTGTCGCAAGTTGTCAGTAAACAGATTGTGTTGCACATCTCTATTCCTTTGCGGGTAAGAGGGGGGACTTGGGAAAGTAATATTATAATATGTAATATATTATTCTTTGATTCAAGTAATAATCAAAGTACTTTCAGGGGTCATGAGTAAAGTAAAGATATCACTCTCCTCCTCAGTAATATTGCCCATCACTGATCAGGACACTGAGGCATTGTGATCAGATGACACTTACGGCAAAATTTGTCAGTCCTCCAGCTGGATACCGTGGCGCCGGCTGATTGACAGGCGGAGACGTAAGCCTGGATGTGACGACACAGGATGTCCCGCCCTCCTTTACCCGTGCGTACATCCCTGATCACCACAAATCAAGAAATCACGTTTAAATCAAGTTTACGGTAAGTCTACACAACTAGAGAATGTAGAAGATTGATGGTCATTTGATCTGTATGATTGTTTTGTGACTGTTTTGTTTCCCAAATCCAGCCCTATTGTTGAGAAAATCAAACATAAATCTTTAGTTTTGGGTCTGTGGGGCTAAAATTCCCTCAAATGGTGGTCCCTTTCTGAAATACCGAAGTGGGCCCTGATATCAAAAAGGTTGAAACAATGCCACTATGGTACAGGCGGACAGAAAGTTTGGTGACTTTTTGGTTGTTATAGTAATTAAGGCCGTTATAAATAAAAAAATTAATTAGTTAAATTAATTGTGTTGATTAATCCGATTCCTTTTTTTTTTTTTTTACACAATTGACTCATGCACACACTGACTCAACCCACTGAGCATTTTCTCATTGGAAAAAATGGGTAGAGCACAGTTTTACTGAGACATATAGCTGTGTGTCTCCCTGTAACCAGAGCCATAGAGTATGTATAGCTCGAGAGATCAACTATTTCGATAAAAAAAAAAAAATCATCTTTCAGAAATAATCATCTTTTTTTCTCTTCTTTCTTTCTTTCTTTCTTTCTTTCTTTCTTTCTTTCTTTCTTTCTTTCTTTCTTTCTTTCTTTCTTTCTTTCTTTCTTTCTTTCTTTCTTTCTTTCTTTCTTTCTTTCTTTCTTTCTTTCTTTTTATTCTTTTTCTTATTTAAATGTTTTTGGACAGTTTGAATGGTGATTAAAGGACCACTTCACCACTTTTCAACATATATTCGTATAATAGGTCCTCACTAATGTACATGATAAAATACCACTATTTTTTCTACTCAGTCTGTGTCTCACAGGAGGGCTGTGGGCAGTTCAGAAACTTCCTCCAGTGACATCATCATTGGTGGAATCCAAGCTACTAGAAACCGCAGGCTTTCTATTCCTGAAAAGTTGCAATGCTAAAATGGCAGCCATCGTTCTCCAGGTAGTAAAAATATATAAATATCTTTTCAAAAAACACATGACACAAACACAAAAAATCTGCACAATGATGTCATTGGAAGACGTTTCTGAACTGCCCACAACCCTCCTGTGAGACACAGACTTAGGGACTGTTCGTAATTTACCGGGGGGGGGGGGGGGGGGCTGGTGCGTAGGGGGGGGAGGGCCATGATGAAAAAAAATGAGGTGAGGGGAGGGCCATGGCAAAAACAATCGGAGTTTAGGGGAGGGCCATGGGGAAAAAAGGAGACGGAGCTTTAGAGTATAGACTGAGTTACGTTTACTCATAGAGCTAGTAGACCAATGGCGATTCTTCTACATTGACTTCAACTGCAGTTTGTCCCTATTCAGGCCATTTGAACAGCGCTCAAGCGCTCAGTTTCTGACTCCTCAATGTCGTGACTCCGGGTGGACTGCCGCTTCCGTGTGCGTTAGAATATTGGGTAGGTGTGAAACGGTGATACATGAGAAACGTTCCACTTCAATGGTGTGAATATTTTCTGGGCTTACAGTAGTCTTTTTATTCACAGCTAGACATTTCAGGGGACCCCAAGTTGAAGTCCTGGGGTCCCGACCCCAGGGTTGAAAAACACAGCTATGCTCTACCAGAGACCTTTGCCATGACGTTGAAGTCTGCAGCTACTGTAGATTGGCCGCGCTGTCTTTCTTTCACTGTATTGCTAGTGCTACGGAGGAACATTGAGCATCATCGAGATGATAGAAAATGCCCGTGAACAAATATCAAACTAGCTGAGGTGAACTATATGGGCTAAACAGTTTGGGAAGTTTTGACAACGAATTGGATGGGCATTTCCAGAGGAATTTTGGAGAGGTGTTGTAGTCAACTGGTGGTCACAGCCTCTGGTAAGTCATGATTTTATTTATTGGCACCGCCGTGTGCCATCTGTGTTCAATATAGGCTACGAATGTTTTTCCACCGAAGCAACTTGTTTAAGTTGTGCTACTTAGAAGTGATTTTGTTGTACCGCGTTGGATGTTGAAAAGTGCCGAGCTTCATCTGCCCCGTTGTTGAGGAATGGGTGGTAGCGGCTAGGTAGCATGTGTAGGGTCTGAACCATGTATACTTTCTGATTGATGGGCTGTGAGAGGCATGATTCCGCAAGATTGACCAAAAGGGACCTGTCAGCGTTTTATTTGTTGGTTAAATGTCAGTGTGTACTGGGATGCTCACGACAGCTGGCATGCTCATTGAACTGAAGAAAAAATCTCAAAGTAAATGAAAGTAAATGGCGGGGCAATTTTGTACCTGTAGGGGGAGGGCCATGGGAAAACAACATTGAAGTGGGGGGAGGGCCATGGGGAAAAAAATTGAGGTGGGGGGGGGGGGGGGGCATGATTTTTTTTTTTTGACCGGACTTCCAGCGCACCAGCCCCCCCCCCCCCCCCCCCCCCCCCCCCGGTAAATAACGTACAGTCCCTTAGTAGAATTTTATTTTTATCATGTACATTAGTGAGGACCTATTATATGAAGATACACTGAAAAGTGGTAAGTGGTCCTTTAATCATGATTAAATTAAATTCCGGAACTGTGATTAATTTGATAAATAAAATGTTTAAAGGTAGGGGAAGTGATTTCACTTTTGTCAGATATCACCCCCCAATTTTTTTTTCTGTTAAAATGCTCTATTATAAGGTGTGCAGACCATATATGGAGTTTCCCCCTCCCCCACGTTAGCAGAGGAGCTAATAAAAGTTCCCCAGGTGGAGGGTGAATTCTCCTCCAATCAGGATCGAGCAGCAGGTTCACATAGTGTAGCTACTCTTGGGGGCCCCTAGTGCACCAGGCTGGTACTACACCATGAATTTCAAATCACTTACCCTACCTTTAATCATGATTAAATTAAATTTTCGGAACTGTGATTAATTTGATAAATAAAATGTTTAATCATTCAACAGCCCTAATAGTAATAAATTTCTGACTCACGCGTCACATCTCTCGTAGTAGAACCCAGACGGCACCGTGGCGTGGCAGCCCGCGAACGGCCCGCCGGGCGCTCTGATGATGTCACAGACGTCCTTTGTGGCGGGACCCACGGTGGGCTCCACCGGGGTGGGACAGGGGCGGTCCACGGCCCACGCCTGGGACGGGTTGGGGTGGTCCTGGAAGTGTAGGGGTGGATGGGACCATTCACTTAGCTCACGATACGATACAATATTGATATTTCGGGGTTCTGAATTGATTTATGTGGATGTATACTGATGTATGTATATGGCATTTTTTCCCCCACAAACGACTGTGCTTTCATTATACTCGAACATTTTAAAAAGGGGAAATGCACCCATTTTCAAGATTTCTTTTCTGAGGGTGTACAAATGGAACCAAATGGACCCTGACGGGTCCATTTGGTTCCATTTGTACACCCTCAGAAAAAAAGGACCTAAAAGAAGAAAATCATTAACAAACACAACTCGATGATGTCAAGTTGTGTTTCACCATGTTAATGATTTATTTCAGACCTCCTGGGTACTGATGACGCGGAGGAGGAGACACGCCGCCAGCACCCACAGCAGCGCCCCTAGCGGGAATCGAACCCAGGACCTTCTAGTTGTGAGGCGACAGCACTAACCACTGTGCCACCGTGCCCCCACACTGGTTGCCCACTCCTACCTGAAAGCGGTCGTCAAAGGACTGGTCGTTGTAGTCGCCACAGAGACCTTGCGGAGCGTGCTTATAGGTGGACGGCAGATTGACGACCACGCCCCCCAGGGTGTCGTAGGTCACAGTCAGGCCGAAGGCCGTCTCCAGGACGATGTTGTTGCCGTTCTGGTTGACGCTCACTTTACCATCGGCCAGGGAGAGAGGGAGGCTGGTGGTGATGTCATCAAGCTGAGACGCAGAGGAATAGTGGGGGGAAAAAATGCTATTGTTGCACAGTACGTAATGTATGGATCACATACTGTATTGGTTCGATATTGGTTCATTACAGCCCGGCTAGGAATAATGCATGAATTAATTGCGTGTTGGCCACGCCGAGGTTGTCCCAAAAGACAGGAAAATCACATTTTAATCACATTAAAGGTAGGGCAAGTGATTCGAAATTCATGGTGTAGTACCAGCCTGAGCACTAGGGGCCCCCAAGAGTAGCTACACTATGTGAACCTGCTGCTCGATCCTGATTGGAGGAGAATTCACCCACCACCTGGGGAACTTTTATTAGCTCCTCTGCTAACGTGGGGGAGGGGGAAACTCCATATATGGTTTCCACACCTTATAATAGAGCGTTTTAACAGAAAAAAATATTTTTTGGGTGATATCTGACAAAAGTGAAATCACTTCCCCTACCTTTATTCACAACTGCAAAATTGATTTAATCATGATTAATCACCATTCGAACTATGTCCAAAACATGCCATGTTTTCCTGTACATGGTTTGAACACAAAGAAGAAAAAAATCTGAATATTGATCAAAATAGGTGATCTACAGTCCCAATGCTTGTAGATCCGTGCTCTATGGCTCTAAATAGAGGAAGACACACAGCTATATGTCTCCATAAAAAACATGCTCTGACGATTTTTTAAAATGAAAATTGAGTCAGCGTGCAGAGTTAATTGCATTAAAAATGTAATCAGATTAATCAACAAAATGAATTAACATTATTTTCAACATCCTTACCAAAAACAAAAACAAAAAGGCGTTACCTTGACCTCCCCGATGACGCCGACGTCCATGGAGATCTTTAAGGCGTAGACCTGGACCTCCACACTGCGGCTGACGCTGTCACCGGTGTGCTGCCGTATGAACACGGAGAAGGCCTCCAGGGTCTGTCCTGTCCTCTCCTTCACCTCTGACAGGATGAAGGTACAGTCTCCATTCACAGAATACACCTGGGAGGGGAGAGAGAGGAGACAGTAGGCATGTCACGGTGTAAGAATCTCAACACCGTTTTTATAGTTTGCTTTTATACCGGTATTATCGGTTTTAAAAACTAAATATTTCTTTTGCTTTTGTCCACAATACCAGGATGGATTTGGGAAACAAACATCCAGATCAAAATGACCATGAATCTTCTACATTCTCTACTTGTGTAGACTTGGGCTAATTCACATGGTGGATATTTTAACTCTTCAGAGTGTAAACATGAAACCAAATGGACCGGCAAGGGTCCATTTGGTTTCATTTTTACGCTCTCAAAGAGTTAACATCTAGTTAGAACGTGCAATATTGAATGAATGGGCGCAAATTTTAATTTATTCAATTTATTCATTTTTTCATTTTTTCATTTTTTTGGTACATTTGGTGGACAAGCAAAGTACCCGTTTTGTGGCCCCCATACCAGTAATACCGGATGCCGTGACATCCCTAAGGAGACAGATGGAGCTAGAATGAAAACTCTAAATGTTGGATTTTACATGGAGCACCTTCCACCTTCCACAGTGGACAGTGGTTTTCAAGCCCTTGAAAAACCACTGTCAGTGGTTTTCCAGGAACCACCAGTGGTCCTTGAGAGGATTCCAGTTGGTCCCCAAGGCTAAATGATGGACAGTTGGTAACCAAAATGGACCCTTAAAGATTTGTAACTCTTAGCGTAACTTGAAGATCATAATGCTTCCCTTACCAGTCCGTCAAATGTCCTCACTGTTCTAGCTCCGCCCACAGAGCAAGAACCGATGCTCTTTGGTACGCAGGAAGCCACGCCCTCTACAATCTCACACTTCTCATTGGGCGAGCAGTCGAACACGAAGCAGCTCATCTGTCCGTTAGGCTGGCATTCACACTTGCGGTTGCAAGTGGGACGGAAAACCTGAGACGAGAGGAGACAAGGTTATACAGTATATAAACACATATTATTACTAAAGTGTGAATAACAAGGATTCCTTGAATTGTTTTTAATATTTAATATCATGTTGTACAAGTCCCTCACGCTTATTTCTAATGGTTTGAGCCTCAATCACCACAGATTATAGTCAGACCTTGTCATTTGTTAATGACAGTTTAGCTGGGGTGATGGGGATGCTGATATGGAGGATATTTTATAGCAAACTCATTATAATACTGATGCTAGATAAAACCAGGCTGGCTTAAATTCCATGTCAACTTGGAAAATCGATAATGGTGGACATTATAAATAATGTGGAAATGCAAATTTCCTGATTGTTCAAACAGGATAATTTGTGGGGGTAGAAAACACACATGGGAGCACCAAAAATAAAATAAAAAAAAATTGGTGCTCATGCAGTATATGAAGTGTGTCTTGTACAGGGATTGGAGATGTAGGTTTTCAGAATAGACTGATAACATAATAAATGCTACTCCATCTACTACTATTGGCCATACAGTACAGTACAGTACCTGTCCTATATGGTAGTATTGTCCATTGTACTGACAGCCACACTCTGCCACTGGAACGCAGGTGTTGTCACTGAGCACAAAGCCGTCGTCACACACACAGCCTTCAGTGCAGATGTCCTCTTCCTCACAGCCCTGAGGAGAAACCAGACCGCTGCAGGTCTGAGGACACGGAGCCGCACACGTCTCATAGTGGCTGTTAGGACCACAGGATGGAGCTGGGAGAGAGAGAGGGAGAGACAGAGAGAGGGGGGGAGAGAGAGAGGGAGAGACAGAGAGAGAGAGAGAGAGAGAGAGAGAGAGAGAGAGAGAGAGAGAGAGAGAGAGAGAGAGAGAGAGAGACAGAGAGAGAGAGAGAGAGAGAGAGAGAGAGAGAGAGAGAGAGAGAGAGAGAGAGAGAGAGAGACAGAGAGGGAGAGAGAGAGGGAGAGAGAGAGAGAGAGAGGGAGAGAGAGAGAGAGAGAGATAGAGAGAGACAGACAGACAGAGAGACAGATAGACAGAGGAGGAGCATTAACTTTATTTGTACATTCATTGAATCACAGGTGTGTGAATTTGGTTTAATGGTGAATTTTCAATCTGTACAGTACATTGCGCACACACGTAACAGTGGGTAACTACTATGCATATATTCTATAGGCTATGTTTATATAAAATGCTATCTAAATTACATAAGTGAGCCTTTGCATTAGCCTGAAAGGCTAATGCAAAGGCTACATCTTTGGTTGAGGTGTGAATGGTTTTGCCGACATGATAATGGAAGACCTTTTAAAACAAAGGCGGCTTGAATTCTGTAGTTATACTAACCGAAATTTGCCTGCACAAGGGCTGTCATAGAAGGCTTTTTTTGTGTGAAGAGGTGTGTTTTCAGACTCCAGCAGAAGATTGGTTGTGAGCGTAGTTTTGTAGTTTTAAAGCCAGAAAAGGAGAAGAGTTTTGGACACGTGGAGCGTGTCTCTGTGTGTGTGCGTGCTTGTGTGTGTGTGTGTGTTTGCACTCATGCATGTGTCGTGTGTCTGCTTCTCTTACGACAGAAATCTTTAGTCCTCCATGTCCCCACGGCGGCTCCCGCGTCCTGGCAGGCTTTGCTGAAAGCTGAGAGGCTGCCGCACAGGGCGGAGATGTGTCCTTTGTAGGCGCACATGTCATAGACACAGTCATGGAGGAATGCTTTGTGATCCAATTTGGAGTGACATTTTCTGAAGAGAGAGAAGAGAGAGAGAGAGAGAGAGAGAGAGAGAGAGAGAGAGAGAGGGAAAGAGAGATTTGAGCATATTCAGCATCTCTTTTTGCATTGCAATCATAACTTACACAATAAATCTAGGTCTTGGTTTTGGTCTCAACCCCTTAGATGCTAGTCTTGTCTCGATCTCGACCCTCGATCTATGTCTCGTTTTGGTCTCTAGGTCCCTAGGTCTAGGTCTCGGTCTTGGTCTTAATTTAGGTGGTCTTGACTACAACATACCTTTCACAATCTTGCCCACACACTTTACACTGAGACAGCAGTTACTGTATCTATCAGGAGGAGCTGCTTTATCCTCCAATACAGTTTTTTTTTAACCTTTTTCATACCAGGGCACACTATTCAGAATTTGAGCCACGGTCCACCATGTGATGACATTTTAGACCCACAGATTTCTTCTTTTTTTATCTACAATTCCAGGCTGGATTTCGGAAACATAACAGGCAAACATAGATCTCTAGTTGTGTAGATTTGGGCTAGCTCAGATGATGAATATTTTAACTCTTGAGAGCGTAAAAATGGTTTCATTTTTACGCTCTCAAGAGTTACATCTGGTTAACCAACTTAGCTGGGGACCACCTGGAACCCTCTCAGGGACCACTGGTGGTCCCCGGACCACTGGTTGAAAACCACTGTTTTAAAGCATTAGAATGTGATCGATCTGAGCAGAATTTCCTCCTTACTTAAAAGGTCCAGCCGGGTCAGAGATGATGCCACAGTACTGCCTCTGCTGGTAGACTGCAGTCACTGCAGGCTTACACTCAGGGCATTTCCCACCACCGCAGTCACTGGTGCAGCCGACGCCCCCTCCCACCTGCCACAACACACACACGCATGGCATATACATACAGGTACAGGAATTGACTTATAGCTAAGCCCCTCCCCACACTGCTAAGGTCCAATCACAGCTAAGCATAACATGGGTTGTTTGCCTGTTGCACTTGAGCTCCCCAAATGTAGCACACTAGTGTGTGTGTGTGTGTGTGTGTGTGTGTGTGTGTGTGTGTGTGTGTGTGTGTGTGTGTGTGTGTGTGTGTGTGTGTGTGTGTGTGTGTGTGTGTGTGTGTGTGTGTGTGTGTGCGTGCGAGCGTGCGTGTGAGAGAGAGGACTTTTGCTCAGAGGGTTACAAAAGAACTATGTACTGTACATACATGTACAGATTCCTTTCAGCAGTACAGCCTCCTCCAGCTCTGCTCATCTTACCTTCCAGCTGTGTCCAAACTTGCTGGGGTTTGGTGCCAGGGATCCATCAGGTTTCTGGAAGTCGTCTTTACCCTTTTGATTATAGTTCCCACACAGCCCTGGCAGGAAGAAGGCATTACTATTAATTACAGAAACGATAACGTGACTAAACAAATTAACTCATTCAATTGCGCAGAGATAACACAGAACATTTTTCACTGGGCGAATTTCAGGTCATAACCGTGCACCAATGGGAAAAGGCAATCTGTGTAACATGACATTGATCAGACCTCCCATTGGTCCGAAATTACGAACCCAGTCCCTAATTTGAATTGACCGAAAAATACTTCTAAATTAAAATATTGATATACGATTGATTGAGATTAATTACATTAATTAATTACCGTACATTTTACAGTACATTAGTATGCTGTGTTGCAATGTTATGGTCATTATTAATGATATCAGTTAGGCTATTCCTAATCCTAATATACCTTTATTGACAAAAAATAACCATTAAAACCCAAATAAGAAGGGAGCTAAAAGGCTGCTTTGTGTCTCTTTTAGAAAGCACTAGTCGGCACTTTTTATGGTTGCGTAGTCTTTTGTTAAGTGGAAGAATAAAAAAGTTTAAAGCTGTAAGAAATACGACTGCTAAAAATGCTAAGAATGTTTTGTTATTTTGTAGTTATTTTAATGTATTGTAATAAGTTTTTAAATGTAATTTGATACCAAGAAGAATATCTCTTAGTCACAATGAGAGATATTCTATAATATTTATAGCTTATCTACGACTAGAATCGCAGCTAGCAGGCAAAAAGCTAAACGTATTATTTATTTTATACCCAATATAATTGGATTGTATTTCCTAACTATCTGACAAGGATAAAACACAGACAAGGCAGTGTTCACCTGACAAGACTGTCTGTAAAAGCTAATTTTAGGTGAAGGATAAAGCTAGGCGATGGATAACTGGTTTAAAACGTTTCTGTCAACATCTGGTACTTCAGGGTTGGTAATTATGGGTTAAAAGGATTTAGAACAGTTGTATTAGACATTAGTAGTTAGTAGCGATACTGATGTGCTCTGGTTACACACAAATAAGCCATGTAAGACCTACTTATGTGCAACACGCAGACTTGGCACTTTGACTTTGAGTGTGTTTCTGGCTGCAGCTGCGACCACTTGAACTATGTTTGTTTGTACCAAATTGCACCAGTCTTGGTACCTGCACATTCTTGTGCGACTAGTTCCATTGGCCTGGACTGGGCTTTGGTTATATATTTCAGTTATAAATGCAAGGTAGAACGTACCATAACACAACATCGTATATAATTTTAATCTAAACCTGGCTAAAACGGTGTGGAAAGTTTTTGTTTTGATTGGACCGCTATGGACCGCAGGGGGACATTACAAATCTGGAAGGGTTGGTATAATACCAATCCACCTAACAACCGCAGTGCTGTTGTGTTGAGCGGTAGGTTTCGCTTGGGGGGTAAGTGTCGCTGGAGCCACGCCGACGGAATTGCGATAAGCATGTTAATAACAGTGAGAAGGACCATGTGCAAAGCATTACTGTTATTCACTGTTTCCCTTTTGGGTCCCCACTAGCTCAGGGGGCCTGGATAACCCTCCCCAGCTAGCGGCAGACGTCGTTTGGCCCCAGATTTATGGGCCGATAAAAGCGGCGTGATCTACATCGCGAGACGGAGCTCCCTCAGCTGTCTGACGACATCCTCCGATAAGGACGGAGACTTTTCGGCTCTCGCGTCCGCTGCCTCCGGCGGTCCCAGCTCTACCGTCTTGCGGTTCCTCTGCGGTTTCTCCTTGGCTTTGCCGTGTTTGTCCCACGTGTCTACGTGCCTCTTCTGCCGAGGCCGCCCGTGGCGCTCTTCCTCGTCCGTGGCCTCCTCCGTGTCATCATGCCGCCGTCGCCGGCTCCTCCCGGCCTCGGCCTCGGCCCTGGTAGCCCTCAGCTCCTCGCAGACGCCGTCCAGCATGTCCCTCAGGCGCCCGTTGGTCTCCACCAGGTGGCCCTGCGCGCGGCACAGCTCCCGGTTCCGTCGCTCCAGTTCCGCAATCTCCAGCTCGGCGTCCTCCAGGCGGTTCTCCAACCAGGTCTTGTAGGCCTCCTGCTCGCGGGTGGCCGGCACGCTGCGGATCAGCTCCATGTCCCTCTCCGTCAGCACCTCTTCGTCTTCGTCGCCTTGCCCGTTGTTCTTTGCTCTTTCTCTCAGAACCTCCTCCTCCTTCTCTTCCACGTCGTCGGACTGCAGACGATCGTCGTCCCCATCGTCGTCCTCCGTCTCCACCTCTGCTTCAGACTCCTCCTCCGACAACATGGGTGTGCCGGGCGGCGTGCCGTTCGCCTGGCGGGCGAGAGAGTCCGTCACCTCTCTCCGGGCGTCGTGCAGCTGCTCGGCCAGCCGGGCGTTCCGGGCGCGGAGCTCCGACACCTCCGCCTCCAGGCCTTCCAGACGCGCGCCGAGCCGGACGTTGTCGTCGTTCGACGGAGAAGCCTCTCCTGCACGAGAAGACGGGTACTCCAAGTGATCATTCCGGATCTCCAGACCCTCTTCCTCCTCGTCCTCGTGCCTCTCAGGACGGGCCATCGCCCGGGCCTCGGAACGAGGCACCGACGTCAGCGGCATCTCCTCCTCCTCCGGTTCTCCTTCGCTTTCTTCTTCCGGATCGTCGTCGTCTCCGTCGTTGTCGTCGCCGTAACACCGCGACTTGAGGGAGATGTTCTCGCACGTGACCAGGATGTGCTCGTACAGCAGCTCCTTGTACTCGTCCTGGTGCTTCTCGATCTTCTCCTCCAGCCGGTTGAAGTGCTCCCGGACGGGGCATCCCTCCGTCACCGCGTCCTGCCGGGACTGCCGGAGCTCCAGCTGCTGCTGCGGCTTGGTGGTGGAGGTCATCATGATCACCTGCAGCCTCAGTGCCTCCATCTCCCTGGTCCTGGCCAGCAGCTCCCCTCGGAGCTGCAGCAGCGGCTCCAGGCCCTGGTGGTGGGTCCAGCGCTCGTGGTCCAGGGTCAGCCTCTTCAGCTGGCCCTGCCGCTGAGCCAGCTCCCCCTGCAGCAGGCCCAGGTACTCGGCGTGCAGGTCCTTGTAGTTCTTCAGGAGGATCTCGCAGCGCATCCTCTCGTCCGCCAGCATCTTTTTCATCTGCGTTGGTGAGACTAGGAGAGGAGGAGGAGGCATGGGCTGAGGGGCCGGAGGCTTGGCGGGCAGCAGGGGGTCTGGAACATCGGACGGGAGGGGGAAGGGTCCCGGCTTGGACGAGGGGACGAGAGCGGTCCATCCCACCTCTGTCGAGGTCATTCGCCTTGAGCACGCGCCGTGCGTTTTATGTTACGTGACGAGCCGCTCTCTCTCTCTCTGTGACCCTCTAGATCTTTCTGGATCTCTAGATCTCTATGGGAACCAGTAGGACACTATATCTGGCCAGGCTGCAGGCTGACCGGGGCTGTGGTGTGACCACATCCACGTTGACAAACGGTCGCCATGCATGGCGACCATGCGTGGCACTCTTGGGGCTCAAAACGGCCAGAGAAAAACCTGTATTTTACAGATTATTAAAGTGCAGGATGTAAGATTTCATATGATGTATTATTTGATGGAATTGCAGCACATTTGAAAATCAAATATGACAAAATAACAAAAACACGACAAAACAACAAACTACTTGAATGAAAAACCCTTCTGCAACATTCAAACTGTATTAACTTTTTGCTTCATAGTTACGTGTTGTTCTCAGCCTGTATCCTCTGGCGCAGCTTTTATTATGATAGCTTTAACCTGTGTTAGCATTTAGTTTTTTTTTTTTTCCTAAAACAGTCGCAACATTCAACTGTTTTGATAATGGTCGCGACTGTTTGGGGTAAAGATTGTTTTTTTCCAACCTCTAAAAAAGCCACAGCCATTTTAAAACGATCGCAACCTTTTTAAAAGGAGTTGCGACTGCGGCCGTGGTCACAAAACGATCTCGCAGTCTCGGGGTACTGCATAACAAATGAATTCATAAACATGAATCCACGTTTATATTAGCTGATATCCAAGTTCAAAGGATGTCTTGACATAATTTGTCGGTTGTACACATGCATCCGTAAATTAGGCTAACACAGTTAGTCCAATAAAACAACGGTTTTCAACCTTTTTCATCCCAGCGACCACCATTTATTCAGGATTTGAGCCACGGACCACCATTTGAGGATATTTTAGCACCACAGACCCCAAACCTAAAGATTTATTTTGCTTTTGTCCACAATTCCAGGCTGAATTTGGGAAACAAAACAACATACATTCCAAAATGGCTAATTCAGATGATGAATATTTTAACTCTTGAGAGTGTAAAAATGAAACCAAATGGACCCGCAAGGGTCCATTTGGTTTCATTTTTACGTTCTCAAGAGTTACATCTGGTTAACCAACTTAGCTGGGGGCCACCTGGAACCCTCTCACGGACCACCTCTTGAAAACCACTGCAATAATAAAACAAACTCCCCAAACCTACCTCCAACAGCATTAGTGTAGACGCTGGGCAGGATCAGCTTGACCTGCCATCTCCAGTCGTACATCAGCGTCAAACCGAAGGCGGTGCGCACCACGCCGTAGTAACCACTACGGTACAGAGACAGCTGGCCATCTGCTGACAAGTAGGGCAGGTTGACTGGACGCCTGTTGACCTGAAAGAACCGCCAAGAGACTCATCATTAGGCCTGTCTATGATGATTAACATAATCATTAGTCTCCATGCGAAATAGCAGATCAATATGGCACTTTGTGACGTATTGTAGGTAGCAAAAGTCACCAGAAACAATCGGTTGTATAAGCTGCGCGGTCCAAAGCATGTGAAAAAAAGGAGCGGCATATAGTCTGGAAATTACGGTAGTCATTTCGGAACAATGAACTTTTGGTTCTAATGACACTAATGGCTCTAGTTCAAGTTCAAGTTCAAGTTTATTTGTCATGTGTATAGATACATCGAATGTATGAATACAATGAAATCCATTTTGCTACAGAGCATCTCGGTCTTCCACGACACAAACCACATACAGAACAAAAACAGCACAACAGCAGAGACAAGAACAACACAAAAGACAGTTCTATACAGTACAGGTCAGCTGTTCAGCAGCCTGACTGCCTGGGGGAAGAAGCTGTTAGTCAAACGTGTGGTGCGAGATTTGATGCTACGGTAGCGCTTTTTGGATGGAAGTAATTGGAACAGAGTATGTGCAGGATGACTGGTGTCTGCAATGATGTTATGTGCTTTTCTCTTACACCGTGTGGTGTAGATATCTCCCAGACTGGGAAGTGATGTGCTGTTGTTACCAATGATTTTACCTGCTGTTCTTACGGTCCTCTGCAACTTCTTGCAGTCCTGGGCGGTCGTGTTGCCGTACCACACCGTTATACAGCCCGTTAGGACACTCTCTGTTGTGCACCGGTAAAAGTTAACTAGCAGGGTTCCTACAGGTTTCTTAAAGTAAAATTTAAATCTTTTTTAAGACCTTTTTAAGTCCATTTATATAAAATATAATACCCAGGGCGGATGTAACATTTCCCAATTGGAGGGGCAGGAGAAAATGGTATGGGTGCCGCACCCATACCATTTTCAGTTACAGAACTTTTATTAGTCAAGTAAAGCATCAATAATAACATCAGTTGTTGTTGAAGTTGCAACAGACACGCAGCATGCATAAAGCTAAAGGTCTGACTCAGTTCACGCCGCCGTTTTTCTGGCTACGTTAAACCAAACACGCGGTTGACAAATGAAATTTTTGAGGAGCAATGTGACACATAGAAATTACAAACTGCGCAAAATTTAAGACCTAGATATAAAAATTCAAGACTTTTTAACTCTTTTTAAGGTATTATTTTCAAATTCATAAATTCAATGCTTTTAAGCCTTTTTAAGATCCCGCGGGAACCCTGACTAGTGCACCAACACGAGTGCCTGTCTGTCTTTCAGCAGCACATTAACTGAAACAGCTCCTCAATCCGCTGCAGCTGTGTGCTGAAAATAAACGCTGCCAGTGTTTTTGCTCTGCCTATGCACAGCATATGCAGTTGTAGAGAGACAGAATAGAGATATGGGTGATAGATATGTACCAGGACTCTCTGTGGGTCGTCGCTGCTCATGCTGATGGTGGTGTTATAAACGGTTATTGAGACAGACTTGGTGTAAGACACAGCCTTGTTCCTCCCTCTGTTCTCATTCTGGACCAACACCTGGAACGGAACCAGACCTGCAAAACAATACACACAACATTAAGAATTAAAGTTTTCCTAAAAAAACAAGCAAACATTGTATTCCAAAAGCAAATATTGGCCAAACCGATATGTGGACCGATATATCAGTGCATCTCTACTTCCTGGCATACATATATATACTGTATATCCTGTCTCGGAAAAGCCTCAGTGAATCGGAATATTTATACAACAGGGCATGTACTGTATATTTTACATTCAAGATTTATTTGGTTATTTTAGCAACTCAGGCTCATGTAAGCCTAAACACCCCAGATGTTTATTAATTAATTAATGAAAAAATAAAACCAGACGCATGGACGTATATGGAGAAAATAAAATCTGCGCACGTGGACTCAGCCCCTGGCCTGGTACCCTCGTCAAAATATGGCCCTCGAGGAAAGTTAATTGGGGAACCCTGGTGTAGATTAACATGTTCAGAACTCCACTGGTAGTCCTATTATTTAATAAGTTGTGATTGCGTTGCATTATATCTACAGTATGTCTCAGAGAAAGAAAAAAAAAGTTAGGAATCTAAAGGCCTACTATAATCACACCACTGCTAATAAATTGCCTCTAAGTTCTGGTCATAGTTCTTGCTACTAACGGCTAGTCCAAATACCAGATGATGAATATTTTAACTCTTGAGAGTGTAAACATGACCCGCAAGAGTCCATTTGGTTTCATGTTTGCTCTCTCAGGAGTTACATCTGGTTAACCAACTTAGCTGGGGACCACCTGGAACCCACTCAAGGACCAGTGGTGGTCCCTGGACCAACCTGTTGAAAACTACTGATACCCTGAACAAGGGGTTTCACCTCAAGGACCACCAGTGGTCCTTGAGAAGGTTCCAGGTGGTCCCCAGCCTAAATGATGGAAAGTTGGTTAACCAGATGTAACTCTTGAGAGTGTAAAAATGAAACCAAATGGACCCTTGCGGGTCCATTTGGTTTCATTTTTACACTCTCAAGAGTTAAAATATCCATCATCTGAATTAGCACCACTTAATTAAGAAGTTTACACTGTGTTGTTGGCAAAATCCAGCCTGGAATTGTGGACAAAATCAAAAGAATTGTTTAATTTCAGGTCCTTGGGGTGAAAATGTAATCAAATGGTGGTCCGTGGCTCAAATGCTGAATAAATGGTGGTCCCTGGAGTCAAACAGGTTGAATAAGCATGGTGTGTGTGTGGGTGGTTCAAGTGGTTAAGTAGTAGACCTGGGTCAGAGCCCTTGACCAGCTGAGACAAGACGTAAGTGCAGGTTCCCTGGAAGTCGAACCGTCGGCCGTCAAAGGTCTGGTAGTGAGGGTCTCCGTGGCCATAGCACAGTCCGTAGCTCTCTGGGTAGCAGTCCCTGACCCCTCCCTTCACCGCACAGCGCTCGTTCTTCTTGCAGCTGACCTGCTCACAAAAGACCTGAAGGAACGGAGTGAAGGAAAAAAAAAAAAAACACGACAATAACACTTGTGTGAGGCAGGGTTATCCCATTGTGTCCTGATCAGATTCTACATTTTCACATTTTTTCAAAAATAGCAGACCTACAAGCTCATATCGCGCCACTCGGTGGCGCGATATGAGCTTGTAGATCTGCTATTTTTCAACAGCTTAAAAACACCAAAACGCGTTCAGTACACAAAGGGTTTTTTTTTTTTCATTTTAGTTTAGTTTTAGTTCGTTTTGACATTTTATTTTCAGTTAGTTTTAGTTAGTTTTTAGAGCGGGTTTTGCTAGTTTTTATTTAGTTTTTATTTTGCTGAAAATATTTAGTTTTAGTTGGGTTTTAGTTTAGTTATAGTTTTGTTTATTTTATTTTTTTCTGTGCTTTGGTTGTCAGGTATAGGATTAAAAATGTGCCAAAGTAGGAAACGGTTGGTAATCAACCCTCGCTTTGTGTTTCCTAGTAGATTGGATGACTGCACTCTACCACAAAGCACATTTTTCACCCTCAGTGTTATAGAACTCAGTATTGGAAAGATGATCTAGAAGCATCTCCTCCTCATGCTGGTCACCAAAACATTTTGAATTTAAAAGCTATATAAAAACTAAAACTAAGGGTATTTTGGGTATAATTTCGGTTAGTTTTAGTTAGTTTTCTGAACCACATTACAGTTTTGGTTTAGTTATCGTTTTTTGCATTCATTTTTAGTTTTTACTAGTTTCAGTTAACTCAAATGTTTTTTGAATTTTAGTTTTTGTTTTTTTTAGTTAGTTTTAGTTAACTATTATCCCTGGTGTGAGGTAAGGGGTGTGGTAATGTTTGACGTTGAAGTGGGTGATGACGCGAACGGGCAGGAGATACAGAGCTCCACTGTTGATTAATTATAACAGGTACAGACGCTTGTTTGTACCCAGGGGCGGATTGGCCATCTGGAGTACAGGGAGTTTTCCCGGTAGCCTGCGCCACCTAGTGGCCTGGACAAGATCCAAAATGCACTAGTGGCACTTCCAAAATGCACTAGAATGTGCTAGATGCTCGCCTGGAACATACAGATCAAAATGACCATTAATCTTCTACATTCTCTAGTTGTGTGGACTAAGTTGGGCTAATTCACATGATGAATATTTTAACTCTTGAGGGTGTAAAAATGAAACCAAATGGACCTGCAAGGGGTCCCGCACACGCACAACGTGTGCCCGCACACGCACAACGTGTGCCCGCACACGCACAACGTGTGCGGGCAAAGGCCCGCACACGCACAACGTTTTGGGACAATCAAATGATTCCTAAGAAGAAGTAGAAAAAAACGAAACAAAAAGTGCTCTACCCTTTTCTTCTTGCTAATTAGATATTGTATGGTAATATTGTGCTTGTTTTGAAAGGTGGAAAAGTCACGTCGGAAAATTAATATAGCAGCACGTGAGCCGGCGGGCCGGCTGGGCCCCGACGATATAATAAAATATAGAGTGTGGATGGGAGCGATAGCCCCGCCCCCTTGCCGTTCATTTCAATACAAGTTGCTCAGTGGCGCTTTGAAGCACCCGGAAGACCACCGGAAAGTGCGCCTATTTCCGCATTTGACCACCAAAATTTGTTTTCCTCCATGAACGCGCCTGAAGCAAGGGATCATGGGAAGCGAAAGGATTCATGAAGGAGTGCCGTCGAGAACGAGCAAAGGAAAAAAAAAAACTAAACAGCATCAAAAAACAAGCTTGTGGTTTTGTGGTGAGCTTATTATCTGTCATATAATACATCCGTTATGTTTTGAGAGGTAGTATATGACGTGAGGACTGATGGTTCATCCAGAAAACAACTTAAATACAAACTGCCCTGGCACAAAGCAAACCAGCGTGCGTGCTCTCGGGGCGCTTGTGCGTGAATTCCACCCGCCTGCAGTACCAAACTTGACCACCAGGGCCTGCTTCAAGCCTGGAGGCGCTATCTGTGGATGTGGCCCCAACGGGCTGGCGGGACTCGAACACACGCTCCCTACCTTTCCATGGACACAGATACATTTAGTGCTGCAGCCCTTATCAGCCCAGAAGATTGTTCCTGGTGGGTAGTATCTGCCCTCACGTTGGCAGCCACAGCTGGACACAGGTACACACCTGGAACGCACACACACACGCACACGCACAAACACGCACACACACACGTAGGCGTTTTTAGCGTGGTTACTACCAACTTCTCTGCGCCAGCTGATCTGCTGTACCTACTGGTCACATTAGCATCCCTCTACATCAGGGGTTTTCAACCTTTTTTTCCCCAGGGACCACCATTCTGACTAAGAGCAACCTGGGGACCACCAAGCGGTGGTTTCATATTTACAGTACACTATCAAGAGTTAAAATATTCCTCATCTGAATTACACACAGCTAGAGAATGTAGAAGATGAATGGTCATTTTCAATCTGTATGTTTGACTGTTTTGTTCCCGAAATCCAGCCTGGAATTGTGGACAAAAAAGCAAAATAAATCTAAATTTTTGGGGTCTGTGGGGGGCTAAAATGTTCTCAAATGGTCTGTGGCTCAAATGCTGAATAAATAGTGGGCTCTGCTATCAAAAAGGTTGAAAACCACTGCTGTACACAGTGGGGCTGTATTGTATATAGGCCTACTTACTGGTCTCCACTCAGCACCAGGCCCTTGTCACACTGACATCCCTCCAAACAGGGCTCTGTACAGTATATACTTACTGGTCTCCACTCAGGGCTCTGTACAGTATATACTTACTGGTCTCCACTCAGGGCTCTGTACAGTATATACTTACTGGTCTCCACACAGGGCTCTGTACAGTATATACTTACTGGTCTCCACACAGGGCTCTGTATAGTATATACTTACTGGTCTCCACACAGGGCTCTGTATAGTATATACTTACTGGTCTCCACTCAGGGCTCTGTATAGTATATACTTACTGGTCTCCACTCAGCACCAGGCCCTTGTCACACTGACATCCCTCCACACAGTTCTTTGTACAGGGCTTGTTCTCACTGTCCACATCGCCACAGGACGACGGACAGGCAGTGCCGCACGCTTCATAGTGACTGCCAGCAGGACAGGACAGGGCTGGCAGGAGACACCAGAAGAGATTATTATCATCATCATCAATATCAACATATTATGCTCCATCGATATATACTACTCTCAGAGGAGAAACCTGTATGTGTGTGTGTGTGTGTGTGCGTCAGTGTTGGGAATATTACTATACCTTGTTAATGTATTACTTATTACTTATTACCTTCATTTTAAAGCAATATATTGTATTACAATATTGCTGTCTGAGCAAGTGTAATATATTAGTATTACTATTACATATTACTTAAAAGAAAAATGTTGTAAAAAATATATAATTAAATATTTAGTGTCACTATTAAACAAATATTGTATAGGCCAGTGGCATAGCTACAATAAAGAAAGCGCACTTGGCTATCTTGGAAATCCATATGAAATCAACTTGAAAAAACGTCCTCCTGAATAAATAATTTGATGACAAATTATAGAAAATAAGTAATTATTTAACTTCTGCAGTTTCACAAATTTCACAAGAACATTTTCAATGAGACAGATTGACAGAAAGTAATATTGAAAGTAATGCAGTAATGCAGAAAGAAAAGTATAATATATTAGATTGTTTTTGTTAGGTAATATATTTATATTACAAGTTACTGTATTTTGGTAATATATTATGTAATATATTGAGTTACGTAGTGCACATGTCCCAGACATAGAATAGAATAGAATAGAATAGAATAGAATAGAATAGAATAGAATAGAATAGAATAGAATAGAATAGAATAGAATGCTCACGGCATTTGGCGATCGTCCTCCACTGTGGATTGACCTTCACTCCCGCTGACAGACAGGCGTCATTGTAGCTCTTTAGGCTATCACAGAGAAACTGCCTGGCACCTGTAGGTAGACAGACAGACAGACAGACAGGTTTATTTAATTAGTTGTCTAATTTAGTAATTGATTAATTGGATCGTCATGGGTGTCATCGGGTCATCATGGGTGTTTTCCCACTTGTGCACAGAAATGCTCACGCAGTCCTGTTTGGTGGTGCAGGCCCACGGGAGATAACTGTGGAAAAAAACTTCTTGGCAAAACAACTGTGCCACCGTGCCAATGGTTTTGATTGAAGTTTTAACCTGCGCATCCTAAATAAAAATGGTGGCACTTTGGCTATCGGTGTGTGCGGCCACTTGCTTGTTTTGCCAAGACGTTTGTCGACCGTTTTCCCACTTAACCACATTTCTTTCCAGTGTTAAGTGTAACTAAACTAAGGGGGAGTGAGCCATCTCTCTTCCCTTATATGTGATCGCACCTGGTGCTTTGTGCCACTTGTCGCACAAGACTAATTTCCCCTGGGAGCCATGAAAGTGTATTTTTTTTTTTTTTTACCCAAATTCACTTTTTAACATATTGATACAGTTCAAACTTTGATCTTACTATTCATCCGAACAGTTAGATGATTTGGAGAAGTTAAATATGTGTATTTATTTGCCAAAAACGCGACTTAAAATGGGTACGTTTAGCGTCTTTTTTGTGGGTGGGAGAGGGGCGACTTGGGGCGATTTGCATACATGATTGTGATTGGTCATCCACACTCGGTCTCTGGTTACAGCAGAGTCCCAGTGCATTACAAGACACCCCGCAGCCCGTATTGATGTTGTTGTTTTTAAGCCAGAGCTGCGCTGTTTACATCCAAATAATGTCACTTTTCCGATGTACTTCCGAAGTAGTTCGTCCTCCCTGCATGGTGTGTGTGTGTGCGTGTGCGTGCGACGCATGGCTGCATTGCATGAATGAGTGACGGACGGCTCGTTCCGTTGTATTTTCTAATACAAGAGTTGCACATGCACAGTCGCGCCTGCAAAGCAAACTAGATCAGCGCGTTGTATGAGCGAAGCGAGTGAATACTCATGACATTATCTATAAAGGTCTCCCACTTACAACCCCAATTCCGTTGAAGTTGGGACGTTGTGAAAAATGTCAATAAAACCAGAATGCATTGATTTGCAAATCGTTTTCAACCTATATTCAGTTGAATACACCACAAAGACAATATATTTAATGTGCAAACTGATAAACTTTATTGTTTTTTGATCCCTGCAACATGTACCAAAAGAGTTGGGACGGGGGCAACAAAAAACTGGGAAAGGTCATGAATGCACAAATAACGCCTGTTTGGAACATTCCACGGGTAAACAGGTTCATTTTAAACAGTTTAATATTGTGATTGGGTATAACAGGACCATCCCAGTCGTTCAGAATCAAAGATGGGGCGAGGTTCACCACTTTGTGAACAATTCTGTGAGAAAATCATCCAACGGTTTAAAAACAATGTTTCTCAACATTCAATTGCAAAGAATTTGTTGATTTCATCATCTACAGTCCATAATATAATCAAAACATTCAAAGAATCTGAAGAACTTGCTATAGTAAAGCGACAAGGCCAAAAAAACAACACCGAATACTTTTGACCTTTGATCCCTCAGGTGGCTCTGCATTAAAAACTGACATCATTATGTAAGGGATATTACTGTGTGGACTCAGGAACACTCAGAAAACCATTGTCAGTTTACAGAATTAGTCGCTACATCTGCGATTGCAAGTTAGAACTCTACCATGCAAAGCAAAGCCATACATCAGAAAGGTTGGTTTGAAAAACAACCAGAAATGCCTTAGAAATGTGGACTCATCAGACCACAGCACACTTTTCCACTTTGTGTCTAACCATTTCAAATGATATTGTACCCAGAGAAGGCATTTCTGGTTGTTTTTCTGGTTGTTTTTCAAACCAACCTTTCTGATGTATGGCTTTGCTTTGCATGGTAGAGTTTTAACTTGCAATTGCAGGTGTAGCGACTAATTCTGTAAACTGACAATGGTTTTCTGAGTGTTCCTGAGTCCACACAGTAATATTCCTTACATAATGATGTCAGTTTTTAATGCAGAGCCACCTGAGGGATCAAAGGTCACGAGTATTCTGTGTTGGCTTTCAGCCTTGTCGCTTTACTATAGCAAGTTCTTCAGATTCTTTGAATGTTTTGATTATATTATGGACTGTAGATGATGAAATCACCAAATTCCTTGCAATTGAATGTTGAGAAACATTGTTTTTAAACCGTTGGATGATTTTCTCACAGAATTGTTCACAAAGTGGTGAACCTCGCCCCATCTTTGATTCTGAACGACTGGGATGGTCCTGTTATACCCAATCACGATATTAAACTGTTTAAAATGAACCTGTTTACCTGTGGAATGTTCCAAACAGGCGTTATTTGTGCATTCATGACCTTTCCCAGTTTTTTGTTGCCCCCGTCCCAACTCTTTTGGTACATGTTGCAGGGATCAATTTACAAAAGATTGTATAATTTCAAAAAACAATAAAGTTGATCAGTTTGAACATTAAATATATTGTCTTTGTGGTGTATTCAACTGAATATAGGTTGAAAACGATTTGCAAATCAATGCATTCTGTTTTTTTTTGACATTTTTCACAACGTCCCAACTTCAACGGAATTGGGGTTGTACTACGTCACCATTGCGTCATCACCTAAACCAGCCAATCAGATTACCCCGAGGGACGGCGCACACCGATCGCTGAACAAAACGTATGGCTTCTAAATGACCTATTTGAGGAGAGTGCGATTCCTTTTAGATATCCTCTTTAATCAAAAGTGTGAAAGTCACTCAGAATAAGCCTCATGAGTTGGTTTAAAAGGATCCCTGGCTAATAAGACAAATATGCCTTAAAACACTATACTTCTTCCTTCTATAACTAAAACATGCAGATAAAAACACCTTCAATACTTTATTTCTTTCATAAGTGGAGAATCTTTCACTCAATAGGAGGTGCTCCGGTCGCAGGATGATGATGTCACATGAGCATGTTCGTCCATATATTCCATAAAGCTAGATCACACGTGACATAATCATCCTGCGCCAGGAGCAGTTCCTGTTGAGTGAAATGTTATCTATTTATGAAAATAATAAGATGCCATTGTTTTTATTTGCTTATTTTAGTTTTATAGGGAAAGTATAATGTTTTTAAGCAATGTTTATGTTATTAGTCAGGGATCCTTTTAATTAAATTCCTTTGAAAAATATCTTGTATTTTATTTGTATAGTGGAGGTGTGGGGGCAAGTGGACCTCGGCACCTAGTTCGTCTTCCGGTACCTTTATTGATGCAGACGTCGTAGACACAGTTGTCCAGGTACATTGCAGGGCCCACCGTGTTGTTCCTACCTTTATTGATGCAGACGTCGTAGACACAGTTGTCCAGGTACATTGCGGGGTAAACCGTGTTGTTCCTACCTTTATTGATGCAGACGTCGTAGACACAGTTGTCCAGGTACATTGCAGGGTCCACTGTGTCGTGGCAGGCTGAGAAGGGTCCCTGTTTCTGGGTGAGGACTCCACACAGGCTGGGTTTCTGGTAGTGGAGCTGCTGCTTGGGGGAGCAGTGAGGACAGCTCCCCCCGCAGTTATCACTGCAGAACCGGTCAGAGTCCTTCACCTTCCAGGACTGGATCATCTGCAGGACCACGGACATGTGGGAGCCTGCAAGAGACATGGAAATAACACAAATATGTCACAGGTTTTCAATAGGGCCGCAACTAGCGAAGTCACAAGTCATGTTAATTTTGGTCTAATTTTGAGGTTTTGCCTCTTTTGTTTGCGAAAGTCCATCTTGGAATTGTGAACAAAACCAAAAGAAATATTTAGTTTTGGGGTCTGTGGGGTGAAGATGTGTTGTTAAATTGTGAAAAAGTTGGAAACCACTGCTCTAACATGAAGCACCTGTCCATAGGCCTGGTGCGGCTTATAATCCGGACATTACGGTAATTTCATAGTCGATTCATAACTGATTCATCAATTAAATCGGATTATTACTCTTATTTAGCTATCACCTAAAAGGGAGATTCCATCCATTTTCTTTTTTTCCAAGAGTGTACAAATGTGAAAACTGAGTGCTCGGGAGGGCTGTTTCAGCCTGAAAGAGGGACAAACTGGAGTTTGAAATGCATTGTTTTCAACGATGGCTGTGCAAATAAGAGCTATGTAAACATCTGTTTTAAAGCATTGCACAGTGACAACTAAAGTCTCTGTAATGTCTAGGCTGTAGGCCTACTAGTAGTTGTACAAAACATTCTAAAATAAAACGATGTACGTATAATCATCAAAGCTGGGTTGTTAGTGTGTATGCTGTACCAGGGGCGGATTGGCACATATTTTCCCACCGGGACAATTTTGCCTTTGCCGGGGGGGGGGGGGGGGGGGGGGGGGTGGCCAGCTGGTTAACCAGATGTAACTCTTTGAGAGCGTGAAAATGAAACCATTTGGTTTCATTTTTACACCCTCAAGAGTTAAAATATTCATCATGTGAATTAGCCCAACTTAGTCTACACAACTAGAGAATGTAGAAGATTAATGGTCATTTTGATCTGTATGTTCCAGGCAGAGCATCTAGCGCATTCTAGTGCATTTTGGAAAGTGCCACTAGTGCATTTTGGATCTTGTCCAGCAGGCCACTAGGTGGCGCAGGCCACCGGGAAAACTCCCAGTACTCCAGAATGGCCAATCCGCCCCTGTGCTGTACTAAATGACGTAAAATAAAGGGATTTATGAACATCAAGCTGTTGCCTGATGTTTTTGCTATATCCTATATTATTACAAAACAGTCTAAAATAAAGATAATGAAGATGTAGAAGAGGGTTTATACTCAGCGACGGAGTTTTCCAGTTCCCCTCACCGTGGGGTTGGGGCAGGTCATCTCTCCTGTCTCCGTTGTAGTTCCCACAGAGGCCTCCTAGGTGGCGGTAGTAGGAGGAGGGCACCGTGATGTAGAGCCTGGAGTTCCAGTCGTACAGGACCCTGAGGCCGAAGTCGGCGCTGAGAACGGCGTAGGAACCACTGCGCTTCACGGACACTTTGCCTCCCGACAGACTGACCGGCAGATGCACCAGCTCACCGTTCACCTGATCAAAGACATGTGTATTAGTGTTATGTGACAACAATGAACTTAACCCATTGTGTCCTGTCTAGTTTCGGAATAAAATGATATTCAAAGATTTCACCACGTTTTCACGATTATTCAAAAATAGCAGAGATACAAGCTCATAGCGCGCCACTCGGTGGCGCGCTATGAGCTTGTAGATCTGCTATTTTTCAATAGTTAAAACATAATGCTTAGAACACCAAAACGCGTTCAGTACACTAAGGGTTTTAAAAGACAACTTTGTTTTTTTCAACCAAGGTCCATGTTTTAGGTTGTTATTAGAGAAAGTAAAAATACAGATGGGTTTTAATTGTGTTTTAGAGAAATTCCTTGCTTTCTTTAGTTTTAGGGATTTGAACATGGGGACATTCGAGCATGTTCCTAAATCCATATTTGTTTACACATTTTTAAAGTGATTTCTTTTTAGGGTTAGGGTTAGTGTTATCTATACTACAGTCCCAATAAACCCCAGGAAATTATAACTGGCCACAGAAGTTCACATGATCTACTGAATGTGAAGGAGGCAGCCAGTGGCATTTCTAAGCAATTTGGAGCCCTAGGCAAGATTTTCCCTGGAGCCCCCCTTACCAAATGGACCCTTACTGGTCCATTTGGTAAGGGGGGCACC
Organism: Benthosema pterotum; assembly: GCA_039105355.1. NCBI lineage: Eukaryota > Metazoa > Chordata > Actinopteri > Myctophiformes > Myctophidae > Benthosema > Benthosema pterotum. The sequence continues at coordinate 8,534,341 of CM076967.1, forward strand.
AGGGAAAATCTCCTGTGAAAATTTCCTGTTACTGTGCCTGTCATACCTATGACAGGCAGAGTAAAATGGCGCCCCTATATTCTGTGTTTTAAATGTTCAATTCTAGATAAAGAGGACAAGTAGTAATAATGTATTTATCCATATGAGGCTTATTAGCCTGGGATCCTTTTAAACTATGTCTGGTGTAGGAGAGGAGAGGAGAGGAGAGGAGAGGAGAGGAGAGGAGAGGAGAGGAGAGGAGAGGAGAGGAGAGGAGAGGAGAGGAGAGGAGAGGAGAGGAGAGGAGAGGAGAGGAGAGGAGAGGAGAGGAGAGGAGAGGAGAGGAGAGGAGAGGAGAGGAGAGGAGAGGAGAGGAGAGGAGAGGAGAGAAGAGAAGAGAAGAGAAGAGAAGAGAAGAGAAGAGAAGAGAAGAGAAGAGAAGAGAAGAGAAGAGAAGAGAAGAGAAGAGAAGAGAAGAGAAGAGAAGAGAAGAGAAGAGAAGAGAAGAGAAGAGAAGAGAAAACAGGATAACGTTATTACCAGGACTCTGCCTCTGTGTCTGCCGATGGTCACTGCCTGGTCATAAACATGGACGATCACAGTCCTGACGAAAGACACGTGGCGGTTGCCGCGGTGGTTGTTCTTGGTCGTCACGGTGAAGTGCTCCAGGTTGGTGATGTTTTTCGTGAACGTGGACATGACGTAGGTGCAGGTACCCTGGGCGGAGGAGCGGGAACGTTGTACATCAGTGGTTTTCAAACTTTTTCATACCAGGGCCCAATATTTATTCAGCATTTGAGCCACGGACCACCAATTGGGGACATTTTAGACCCACAGACCCTTTGCTTTTGTGGATTTGGGAAACAGTCAAACATACAGATCAAAATGACCATTCATCTTCCAAATTCTCTAGTTGTGTAGACTTGGGATAATTCAGATGATGAATATTTTCACACTTGAAAGTGTAAACATGAAACAAAAGTCCACAAGAGTTACATATGGCTCACCAACCTTTCATCTGATTAACCAACTTAGCTGGGGACTACCTGGAACCACCTCAAGGACCACAGGTGGTCCCCGGACCAATGGTTGAAAATCCGTTGAACATGAAACAGAATTTCACCCTGACAGTTCATTTGGACTAGAAGAAGAGTTACCTAGTATACCTTTAACTTAAGATTTAGTTGACTAATGTGTCCGCCCTGGAACTGGGAGGCCGGGGTTCGATTCCCGGTCGGGTCATACCAAAGAGTCTAAAAATGGGACCCAATGCCTCCCTGCTTGGCACTCAGCATCAAAGGGATGGATTGTGGGTCAAAATCAGCTAATGATTCCCGAGCGCGGCAAGCCTTACTAATCATGCAACTTTGACTTTGATTTGTCACTTAACCCTCTCCCTGGATATTAGCCCACAAAGCCTGTTCTAGGGTTAGGAAAAAAGCTACATAACCACCTACATAGGGACACACACAGCTGTTCAAGGGAGAGGTTAAGGCACCGCTCAAAACGCTGTTCACCAGCCTCTGTACTGCGGTTGAGTGTATACCTGGAAGTCGTATCGTCGACCGTCGAAGGTCTGGTAGTGGGGGTCCCCGAGTGCGTGGCATGTGGCAGTGGACGTGTGGACGCAGGTGCCTTTCACACACTTCTCCTTCTCCCCACACGTCATTCCGTCACAGGGGTCCACGGGGGGCGTCGGAGGGGGGTTTGGACCGATGGCTAGGTGGAATTATAATAAAGATGTGTACATTGAGATTCGTACCCCCACCCAAGAGAGGAAAAAACAGGTTGGTCAATACCGTCCCAATGCATTGTTGGGTATGGCCATAATGACCATGGATGTGGTCTGAAAGTGTGAAAATTAAATGTACCGTATAGTTCATTTCACTGCAACTTTGAAAATACAACCTAGGAGTTTCTCACAGTGTGTGTGTGTGTGTGTGTGTGTGTGTGTGTGTGTGTGTGTGTGTGTGTGTGTGTGTGTGTGTGTGTGTGTGTGTGTGTGTGTGTGTGTGTGTGTGTGTGCGCAACGTGGGGGCCCCTTCATTTTTGCAAGGCTTGCATTTTGAGGTACTGCTTAGTTTGAGGTACCTCTAAAAGGGTTGTGTTTAGACTTAAAGGGTTGTGATATTTTTTTTTTCCAACTGTGTAATACTGTACCTGGGCAGTAGAGGCAGAGGGCAACTACAGTACAGACTTTACAGATTAGTTTACTCCACCTTGTGGCTTATTGGCAACACTGCATATTATTTGCATCTAGGGGGGTGGCTTAGATTCTGGGGGTTGTTTAAACACCCCCCCCCCCTAGGGGAGGTTATAGGCAAGGTGTCCAGAGGTGTCCAGATTTGTCGCTATATTTAGCTCTTTTCCAGACCCCCCTAGCGCCAAAATTAGTGAAAAAAACTAATGCTTTTTTGCTGGTGAGCTGGGGCGAAATTGGTTGACAGGCGCCAGAGATAAAACCCTCGTTTTCCACCATTTTTCCTCCTATGATAGAGTACATTCTAGTGCATTTTGGAAGCGTCACTATCAGGGGTTAAAGCAAAAAAAAAAAAAAAAAAAAAAAAAAATCCTGAGCCTGAACTTTCCAAACACACATATTATATAATATATATATATATATATATATATATATATATATATATATATATTATATAATATATAATATATATATATATATATATATATATATATATATATATATATATATATATATATATATATATATATATTATATAATAATAATAATAATAATAATATATATATATATATATATATATATATATATATATATATATATATATATATATATATATATATATATATATATATATATATATATATATATATATATACGCTTTATGCAGGGCTGCACACACATACCGTAACTATTTTGGTCTGGTACTCAGTGGAGCACCTGGGGATGTTAACTGGTGCTCCAGACCCGTATCACCACCCAGGTCCAAATGGACCCATTCCATTTGTACACACTCAGAAAAAAGGTACTGAAAGAAAAAATATTAACATGGTAAAAGATGTTTCACCATGTTAATGATTTTTTTTCCAGACCATTTCTAGGAGACAGAATGGGGGGACCACACAACACAACATCAGGTGTATATTAATGGAATAGTAACATGGTGAAATTCCCCTTTTTTGGTGGAATTCCTCTTTCAGGAACGTGGGTTTTTTCTCTCTCTCCCCACACGCGCGCGTGTGACACACAATCGTTATTTATTGTTTCAACTATATTGACGTGCTCTTTGCTTCTCTCGTGCTTATCAAAAGCTGCATGATCGAAATCCTTTGTCCCTGTATGAAAATGCAGTTTTATAGGCCAGATTTGGATGCTCGCGGCATAGCTTATCTAGCACCGCATCTCGCTCCGTTCGTCAAGGGGGCCACGTGCCGCGCCTCCCCGGGCCGACTGAGAAGCACTCTTGAACGGATAGACTAGGCACGTCGGCTCGGTGAGCGCCGCAGGCATTTAGAGTATTTTTCTGTGCGGTCCAGCGTGGTGGTTCAACTTGGCGTCTCTTTGGAGATTGGGGTGGTGGGACACCAAAATAATTCCTTAATGGCGCTTTCTTCTTGGACATTTTGACGAGATTCTGGCTATAAGTTGCCAGTAATATCGATCAGCATGGGGATAGAGAGGTCGAAGCGGTTGGTTTGAGGAAGGATACGCTGTGGCTGCGTGTGTGTGTGTGTTAGGCCGCTGCAGCCACAGCGGCTAATGACCGTGTCACAACTTTTAAGACACGGCGTGATTGGCCAGTCGGGGCAGAGCCATCTAGTGTCACAGTTGCGACATTGGGGGGTCAGACACGGAGCGCTCGAGCTGCTGTTCATGCAGCCTGAATAGGGACAAACTAGAGTCTGAAATGCATTGTTTACAACGTACCAGAGCCGCCATTGGACTGGCCCCATGAAGTCAACGGAGTTTTACGCATGTTTTTTTTTCCTCCCAAAATCCCAATAGGCCGGACTTCCGGCACCATGCCGGAGAACTTTACAGTAATCCCTGGTCACTATATTGCATTTTGGATTTTGGCAGTTGGCAACACTGCCAGAGGTACTACCTCTGAGAGATAGATGCGGAAAACGAAGCGGCACCCACGGTATACCGTGTATGCGTGTGTGTGCGCGAGAGTCTTCATACCGTCGTAGCACATTCCGGCGGTGCCGTAGCTGCGGGCAGCCCTCCCACCGTAGATGTACACCGCCATGGGCGCGTCGCCGCCCTCCACGGTCACGTGACTCCGCTGTTTCCCCAGCGCCACCTCGGACCACACGTGCTTGGCGTCGGCCGGGAAGGCCGCCCACCTCGGTGCAGAGCACTTCTTTTTCTTCTTCCCCTCCGCCTGGACGCACACCTGCACCCCTCCGGAGCCCTCCCTCTCCGACAGCAGCACGGCGTGGCTCTGCATGGTGCCCTCGGTGGATGCAGCCCAGACGTCCGACAGAGCGGAGGAGGGAATCAGCGTGGTCAGGAAGGGGTCGAACGGGTGGTTGCTGCTCAGGAACATGGCCAGCAGCTTTTTTTTTGTTGTTGGGGGGGAGTGGAGGACAGATTTAGACATTATCAGTGTTGGGAATATTACTTTACCTTGTTAATATATTACTATTAATTATTACCTTCATTCTAAAGCAATATATTATATTGCAATATTACTGTCTGAGCAAGTGTAATATATTCATATTACTATTACATATTACTTTGAAAGAAAAACCTTTTACAAAATATATAATAAAATATTTAGTATCACTATTAATCAAATTTTGCGTAGGCAGGTGGCATTATAGAAAAAAATATAGAAAATAATTAATTATTTAACTTCTGCAGTTGTCGAGATAATTTCACAAGAACACTTGCAACGAGACAGACTGACAGAAAGTAATACTGAATGTAATGCAGAAAGAAAAGTATAATATATTAGATTTTTTTTTGTTAAGTAATATATTTATATTACAAGTTACTGCATTTTGGTAATATATTATGTAATATATTAGTTACGTAGTGCATATGTCCCAACACTGGACATTATATGGTAGGCCAGTGGAAGAGAACGTATGGCTCGGGAGCCAGATGTGGCTCTTTTGATGCATTGTGCATCAAAAAGAGCCACATCTGTTTTTGTGCATGCGTGAAACGGCGGCGGTCACCGGTTCGCAGTTATTTCAGTGGGAAAGTGTGGATCCGATCTATCAATCCCATAGGCAGCACAGATGAGGCAGACTCAGACACTGTTTAACGTATTTTTCCCTTCTGTCAAAAATAGCGGCTGATGTGCGCATGTGCAAGAAGTTCCGTGCAACAAACTAATCACGTTAACTAAAAAGAAACCCTTTGAGAAGATGGCTAAAAGACAAAAAAAGGACAAGGAGTATTGTACTTTTCAACAGGAATGGACAGAGGAATTTGCTTTAGTGGAGAGAGCAGGTTCTTCAGTGTGTATAATATGCAATGATATGAAATAGAAACGGCATAAGGATGTTTTTAAAAATAACTCAGCCTTATTGTACTTTAAAAGTGTTGAAATGACATAAAATGCACAAATTTACTTGTATTTTAGGGTTTAAAAAATTGCACGGCTCTCACAGAATTTCATTTAGAAATATGTGGTGTTCATGGCTCTCTCAGCCAAAAAACGTTCCCGACCCCTGCAGTAGGCTCTCTAAACTGGAAAGTGGGCCATGCCGGAATGGCGTTTTCCGGCACATTCCGGCACAAATTTAGCCCTGACCTTAGTTGAAAAAACAAAAACTAAAACAAAGAAAAGAAAAGTTGTCCTTTAATGTGATATTTAAATGGTTCAAAGCTGTCGTTTTGTTTTTGTTGTCTTTTACCTTTTTGTTGGCTTTGATGACCACAGGGTGTGATCTGCGTCTGATCTGTACCTTCCTCTGCTGACCCAAACCTGACAGCTGAATCCTGTTGACACGCAGAGGGGATTGATTACATTAATTGCCTGATATAAGGATAAAGAAAACATGCAAAATGTCATCATGCTTTAAGTAGCATGTGATATCTCTAACTAGGGGGTTTTCATGATGCTGAATCCATTTCAGGTATTAGTTTTGCAAAACTAATGCTTTAGCACATCCTTCGATAGGTTAGTGAATGGTACCCCAATGTTGTCCTGTGTTTTCCAGGTTTCCCACGGGTGTTGAATTTCAACATAGTACATGTTATTAGACATCATTAGAAAAAAAAATCTTGGTAACCATTTAGTTGCCAGATTTTCATAACTTTCACTAACTATTAGCTCAGACTAAGAGCCCGATTTTGGTTACATTAGCCCTTATGCGCAATTAACGCACATAGCATTGGGGAAGAGGCGTTCCCCCACTAAAGTCGCTAATTTCGTACCATGCCATCTCCCTTAAATACCTCCTTTACCCGTTAAATTATGCATAGGCGTGGTTTGGGCGTTTTCAGCTTTCATCCAATCCGTGTTGGTCTTGCCATTCCCTTTAATTCATCCCTTATCTATTTCCCTTATCCCTACTGCTATGTCTGACCCTCCGAAGCACGCAGCCTGGCCGGAATGTGCTACGACGGTATGACGGTAAGTGCAGCGTGACGGCAAAGACCTCCTCTCTCAGATGCTGTATAGTATATGTGGGTAGGTCTTCTCTACGATGCGGGATCTAGCAAAATGTAAGTGTCGGGATTTTGGTGGAAACGGTCCACCAAATCCCCGACACTTACATTTTGCTCGATGCGGGATCGTAGAGAAGACCTACCCACATATACTATACAGCATCTGAGAGAGGAGGTCTTTGCCGTCACGCTGTATTTTGAAATGTAAAAAATGGTCCAGAATTGACCGAGAAATCAATGATCAAAAAAACGACTTTTTGCCGCGAATTCCAGAGTTTCCACGTGGAGTCGTGGACATCTCCAAAGGCGCACAGACGCACGCACTGTGCGCACGTGGCTCTGCCTTTTCTTATCGGTTAAGGGGTGGTCTCTGATGGCGTTATCTAGTTCCCTAATCTATCTGACGAAATTAGCAACTTAAGGGACTGCGCAACAAACACGCCCATGACCACACCTCCAGCCACAAATAACGGTGTCGGCATAATTAAAGAATAGTGGCTAAGGGAAGAGAAAAGGTGACCAAAATAGCAATAAGGGAATTCGCTGCGGGTATCGGGTAACGTTAGGGACAAGGGGGGGAATGAAAATCGCGCCCTAAGTCTATAGGTGTTGTTCCAAAAGCGAATGGGGGCGGTTTCATCGCCCGTGACGCTTTGCGCCACGGGTGATGAAGCTGCACCCATACCATTTTCTGTTACAGGACTTTTATTAGGCAAGTAAAGCATCAATAACAATAACATCAGTTGTTGTTGAAGTTGCAACAGACGGTAGCATGCATAAAGCTAAAGGTCTGACTCAGAGAGTTTTCTGTTTTCAATGATGAAATGCTGTTGGTTTAGTGGTGCCAAAAATGTAGTTAGTTAATAGTAGCAGTAGTAGCATTTCAACTCATTTTAAATATAAGCACTTTAATTTGAAATTTGGGTTGTTTTGCATGCCCTCATGTGTGCTGGGGCAGTCTGGGCATTGCACCCCCCCCCCCCCTCCCCATGCCCGTGCCTAGATCCGCCCCTGTTTCTCTGCCGTCATCTCTTACTTACCTGCTTATGTGCTTCCCGTGCACTTCCACTACGGTGTTGCCGTCTTCAGCCGCCACCAGGTACACCCGTTGGTCATGGGTTTTGCCCATACTGGGCAGCATGTACTCCTTACCCAACTCGGCCACCGGGGGGAGCTGTTCAAACACGTGCTCACAAGTGTACACCATGACCGCGCACGTGTGCCCCGCCACCACGGCCACGGGTTTCTGGGACTGCACCCGGGTGCCCGTCAGGGGGCTCTTGCCGCTTCGTACCAGGAAGGTCTCGTAAGGCTTCAGGTCCACGGTCACTTTCTGCCCGCGTCTCCAGACGGACTTGTCTTTCAGCTTGAGATAGTGGACGTTTGGAGGAGGGGTGAAGGTGATCCGGTTGCGGGCGTCGCCGTTGACCACGGCCAGCACCTTGTCCAAGCCTCCCAGCGGTGGCGTGAAGACAACGTAGTCGGTGGCGTGCTGGCGGACAGGCTGTACCACGGTGCCGTCGCCCGTGCGATCGCCTAGTGGAAACCAGCGTTAGAGGCAACTTTAGCGTGTACAAACACTGTGTGTCGGGCTGAGCCGGGCTATGTTAATTGTGTCCTGATCAGATTCTAGTTCACAGTGCTAGATTCTAGTTCCTCATGCTAGATTCTAGCCCCCCACAGTAGATTCTAGTTCCTCACAGTAGATTGTAGTTTCTGAAGTTAGATTCCAGTTGCTAACCCTATTCTAGTTCCCGACACTAGATTCTAGTCCATGACACTAAATTCTCGTCTATGACACTAAATTCTAGTCCCTGGCGCGAGGTTGTAGTCTTTCTGGAAAAATCTCTTTCTGTGTCAGTGATGCTTAACATATTTCATAGGAAGGACCCCCAGAAATATCTATTATTTAGCTGCAGAACCTCATCCAAAAACATGTTGTTCTAGGGACCCGCCGGAAGCAAAGATTTGAGTTAAAAATGTTTGCTTCCAAAATAACGTATTCAGAGATTTGCAGCACATTTTCACAATTTTTGAAAAATAGCAGAACTACAAGCTCATACCGCGCCACTCGGTGGCGCGATATGAGCTTGTAGATCTGCTATTTTTCAACAGCTGAAACACCAAAATGCGTTAAAGCGGCAGTTCAGAGATTGGTTCATACCAACCAAGCAGAAAAGTAGTGCAAACGACGTTGTTGTTCATCATGTAGCTATGGCTAACCTGTTTGCTAAATCAAATCCAAACAAAAAAAAAAAAAAAAAAACACAAACCGCTGTTGAAAGCCATCACGGTGATGTCCTCGCTGGACGAGATCCAGACCGCAGAGTTGGGTAACTTTCCAGAATTATAAAGCTGCGCTTTGACTGGCAGCTCGACCCACTCGTTCTGGTTGGGGGATAAACGGAAGGTCTTGGCGAAGTTTTGTGAAGCCACCTGCGGATTTACAATCATTAGTGTCGTTGTCATCACGAGAACAAATAAATTACTACTCCAACCTCATCACACAACACTGTCACAGGCCTAATGTTCTCTTCGACACCACCGACAACTCTATTCTCAATCCAACTACAACAGTAAACGCGGACACAATTTATTACGTTTTTTCATTGACAAGGTTGACTATTTGCTCAAGCATTTCTTCGCCACTTATTACCCGACCCCCACCACCCACCACGTCCGCAAACTTGTGTCAGTTTAAGTCACTGTCCATTCCCTGCCTTTCTGAAATTGTCTCCCACATGAAACCTAAAACCTGTCCCTCTGATATACTCCCCTCCCAGCTCCTTAAGGATGCCTTTGACAGCTTAGGTCCTAGTTTTCTGGCAATCATTAATAACTACTCTCTCACCTCAGGCACTCTCCCAACTTATTTTAAACACCCCATCGTCCAACCCATCATTAAGAAACCAAACCTAGACCCCACCAACCCGGCCAACTTTAGACCCATTTCCAAACTTCCATTTTTAGCCAAAGTCATTGAGAAGGCTGTTTTCTCCCAACTTCAAACCCACCTTAACAATAATCAATCCCTTGAAACGTTCCAGTCAGGTGCTCAATTTTCTTTTAACTTTTTGTTCTTATCTTTTTTTGTATTGACTTTATTGTATGCCATTTTTCTTTCCATTTGGATGTCCAACACCTTGTGGTGTGCCTAGCATTGTTTGTTTTGTTTCCTTTTCTATGTCTTGTTGTACTGCACTTTGGTCAGCTATAGGCTGTTTTAAACGTGCTTTAGAAATAAAAATTGACTTGACCATGTTTACATTTCTTTGGCACGCAGTAGATGTGGTCTAAAAGTGTGAACAACGTATTTTTTTATTTTGTTGAGGGCTTCAAATACTTGCTTTTATGAGTTACACAAAGCACTCTGCAACGCATGATTATGAGCAGTTGTTTTGCTGCACACCTGTATGCTGACTGTGGCTGCAGAGCCTTGGGCAGTGAGAGCCAGCTGGAGCTTCTGTCCTGGTAGTTTGCCCCAGTAGTAGTTTGGAAGAAATGCTGTTAAGAACTCCCTACCGGCAGTGCAACTCTGACACCCTGGAGAAGAGAGGAGAGGAGAAATGTTGGATCGAACAAATGCGATGTCATGCAATGTAAAGGCTGAAACACCTAGCAATGTTTTGATCAACATCAACAAGCAACATCAATTATCAATGTTGACTTTTCACTTTTCTATAGAAAACGATCAATTCCTGGTTGTTCAGAAAAGTCAGATCATTAGCGCCCTCTACTGGTCAACATTTTGGACTCCTCCAATCACAGCCCTCCTTGGTGTCATGTGATCCTTTCTCCCAGACTCCCACAGATAAATGTTAACATGAATGTTAACATAACTGAAAACAACATGGCTGCTGTTGCCTCACTGCTGTGGACAGAAACAAGGATTTTATAACTTCTTTATCCTTGTAAATGAACGAGAACTATTGGATTCAATTTAAACTAAAAACAAATTGTATGAAACTATTTGAATCACTTTTTTGTTTTGTCACGATGTTAATGAGGCTCCTTTTTTCCTGAGAGCGTACAAATGGAACCAAATGGTTCCTAGCGGGTCAAGAAAAAATGCCTGTTGCCATGTGTCTCATCATGTTGCCCGTTGCTGTTGACATTGTTAGTTGATATTGATCAAAATATTGCTAGTGTATCAGGACGCGTAGTATTAGGGCGCATAACATATGTGTTGTGATGCAATGTAATGTTGTTTTTAGGTATGTTTTAGGTTGTTATTAGAGAATGTAAATGATTGAGTGTTCATTTTTCCATTTGTTGCTTTCTTCATTTTTAGGGATTTTAGTGTTTTTTGTAAGGGAAATCATCTATGACCGATGCTTAGGTTGGGAACACCGGTGGCTGTTTTACAGTCAAACCTTTCCCCAACCGTGGCAAGGGTTTACAATTGGTTGTGACTAAACTTGAGCCTTAGCCCAAGAAATATATCCTTAGTAAAACCTATGCCTAAACCTCACCTAAACCCCCGACTGATTAGAAATCGGTCGCAACCTTTTTCCATCTGCCATGACCAATTAGCATCAGTCACGACCTAGGTCCCGGTTGCTATCCTGGAAAACCCCTAAAACTGAAGAAAGCAAGGTAAAACCAAACAAACAACAACAACAAAATGTTCTCTTCATTTCAGGTGAGTCTGAAAGTCAATAAAAGTTGCATACCTGTAAACAGAGTAGCAGCAGCACCCAGTAGTAGAAGGACCCAAGTTGTGCCCATGGCTGAGAGAGAGAGAAAGAGAGAGAGAGAGACAACATTAGAGTAATAGTTAACATGTAATAAGTCTACATTAATTACACCCAATTTGATTTTTTTTCCTGAGATTGTACAATTGTGAACCAAATGGACCCGATTTACAATTTAGCAGATGCTCTTAATCCAGAGCGACTTGCAATAGTGGTCCTTGGTATGAAAAAAGGTTGAAAACCCACTGCTCTACGGTGCATATTATATACAGAGCATTCATACGATACCTGTAGGAGACCGGTAAGGATCCAATGTCCTCTGAGCCAGGCAGAGTCTCCTTATATACTGTCAGTGCGGTGGAGGATGGGTGGAGGATGCACCTTACTGTAAATACACTCATCACGGGTGAATGGAGGTGTGAAGGTGTGATGCATAAGCACAATATTGGAAGTTTGGGTGTTTGTTAATTTGTTTTATTCCTCACTGGGTGTTCACATTAATCACAGCCACCTTCAAAGCCCGGGTATACTGTACAGTAGTTTCAGATATATTTTACTTCAATGCCCGGCTATGTTACTTGCAGATTTCAACCGCATACCTTGTAGTATTCTGCAGAGGAAGTTCGTAATCTTTAAAATAATAATCATATCAATTGGCAATTTAAATTCACATATCCTTCACTATAATATAAAACGTGTTCTAGACCAGGGCAAGCTTTATCAAAAGAGCCATTTTTCTCCCACAAAAATATTAGAATTCTATCTGGAGCTGCAAAAACGTTTGGTTAAATGAATTGTTTCTCAAAGAAAATCAAGTATACCAGTGGAGCAGCAGCATTGGTGATAAAACCAAACAAAGATGCCTTAGCAATAATGCATTCTTCATTTTGCTTCACTAGACAATAGACATGCTTCATATTTTATAGGAGACATTGTTGTACACTAAAATGAAAGAATAATTTTCATTTTGATCTACTACTAGAAATCGACCACATCAGACTTTTGGATGATGTTTCTGATCACTGATTAGTGGAAAATCAAAAAGACTGATAGCCGATATGATTATCAGAACATTTATTGCTTCTATTTGAAGTGCAAGAAGCAGCAACATTATTTTAGTAACACTTTCCCTCTCCATCAAATGCTGCATTTTTTAAGTACATATTGCAGCAGCATTTGGAACATTTAGCTGTATGGAGTACAGGCACAGGCTTAAAAAATAAATAAAAAATGGATATATATTTTTAAAATATCTGTCCATCTATAAATGGATGTGGTGAGAGTCGGCATCAGAGACACAGCTATACATCTCCTTACGACCATATTTTACTGTATTTTAACTTTACACATTTATAACAGTGTTGTTTTTTGAGAACATTTTGATTTAGTCGAAGTCTTTTGAATAACACACATTTAGTCTTTTAGTCCCATTTAGTCATCTGTAATAAATTTAGTCATAGTCTAGTATTAGCCTTTTAGCCTTAGTTGTTTAGTCTTTTAGATTTTATTTTAGTCTAGTTTGAATATGAAACATGTCTCGTTATATTTTTGCGATTTTTATTTTTATGTCAGATATTTGCTGACGGCATATTGATTATTTATCGCGGGAGGAAATATACGATATATATCACAGGAGGAAGTATACAATATTCTGTATATCGCATTCGCAATATTGATATTTTACACCCCGACTGAAATAGTATCAAGTATAAAGTAATAACCTTATAATAATAATAACCTTATACTTTACAAAATGCACCAATACCAATAAAAATGATGCCTATCAAGACAATCGTCCGTTGGCGCCAAACCGGTCTATAAATGATATAGTTCTCAGAAACTTCTCACACTTGCTAAATCTGTTAATAATGTTATAAAACTTGCACAGCAGCTATTTCTGAATGTCAAATACTACAAAGGAAATCGCACAGGACAAGAGAATACACCCACACACATACCTATTAATGAATGCATATAAATTCACTATTATACACCAGGTCGTTTCGATGAAGCAATCTGATTGGTTGAAATGGCCATCCAGCCATGCTTAAATGAGCATGATGGAATGCCTGACCAAACCATAAAAATCAGCTGTATTGACTGAGTCTCGCTGCTCGGCTAGCAATTTTCTTGAACTTTTTTTGGTCATATAGTGGCTACAACTGTCCCTAAATAATGATGTTGGTGTGTATAGTTTAAGGGTAATAGTTGTATTATAATACCGTAGTAATTAGGGATGCAATGATACATTTTAACAGTGATTCAACATGGTTGGTGATACGATATGGGCTCGTTCTTGAAATCAATATAGTAAGTATTTAAAATACACTGACATTGTCTGAAACTTAAACCACTCCTCTTCTAAATTTGATGTAGTATTAATGCAATTGCTTATCTGCAAAAGAAAACAATTCAATACAGATTATTTGCATTGCAAAACGATATGATAAATAGTCAATGCTGCAGATTTCGATATACTTCGATTCTTAAAATTTACCATCAATAAAGGGCCGGCACACCTCATTGCTCCAAGAGCCTTTGTGGTTAGCGGTATACATTTCTTAAAGTACATAAATCACTAAACAAATCAGCACCACCACCATCATGTAGGGTTGTTGTTAGTAGGAATAAACACAGAAGCACCCAGGAGTAATTTGACTAATAAATGGGTAATTATACATGCAATATACACACACGCACGCAGACAGAAACATAGTTACGAGGAGTCTGGAAACACATGCAAATAAAGGGTGATATAGCACATAATTAGATACAATGACAAACATATAATTAGATATTTTAGTAGATACTAGACTTTGGAGGCCATTACAACCGAGACTGTAGGAAGTTTGCTACACAGACATGCCCAGAGAGAGAGACAAATCATTTTGTCACGGAAAGTGGTCACCGGGTTTGCCGACCAATATACCATCAGTTGCGACCGTTACCATCGGTCGGGACTCATTTGCTTTCAGTGAAAATTAAAAAATTCTATTGTTTTCAAGAATTCTTTTGGTAAATGTGAATGTACGTAAATAAAGCTGTGCGTGTGTGTCTGTGTATGTGTGTGAGGGGGTGGTGAGGGGGTCATGTTTATCATTGAGGCAGAGCAGGGCTAGAGGAGGCCAAGTCAAATAAGAACGTCAACGGCACGGTTCAGTTTAACGACTCTTAATAAACACGTGTATTCGCGTATAAAATCGGCCAAGATAAGTTGGAAATCAAACGCAGCAGCAGGATGTGTGCACTGGGAAAGGTCCTTGTTGTCTCTGGGTCAACAGGAGCACTTTAATACACGCTCCACGCAAACATCGAATCAATCAATCAATCATACACATTGTGACATCAAGCAGACATTCACGCCAACATCCCATGCATCACCAAGCAGCCGTGTTACAACACGGCATGTGTCACCCCGGTGTTGTGACACGGCTCAGTTCCAAGGAAAGCTCACTTCCAACGAAACCTCACTTCCAAGGAAAGTCTCGCTCAGTTTACTGGCAGTATGTAAATTCAAAGTATACATTGCAGTGCAAATTGGAGCCCGAGGCAAGATTTTCCCTTTGAATCCCGAGCTTCGGTTGTGCATCTGTAATTTTAAACCACATTGAATAAATTGAAATATTTGGAAAGCTTTTTAACATTTGAATAAAGGAGGCAGAAAACATTTTCAGGTGGGTGAGTGTGGGCAATTACATGTCATCTGCCAGTGACTTTACAGAATGAAACAAGTCAAATGTTGCTTATAAGTCAAGTCAAATGTTGTAGACGTGGCAACACTGCCCGGACAGAAGGTAAGCACATACACAAGGACCCCGGTCTTTACTGGAAAATCTTGGATATATTGTTTTCAAGGTCACGATGGCCTTATACCATACCTGGGCATTATGCGGTCCGGGGGCCAAATGCGGCACTTTGGCTGACTCTGACCTGCCCGTGAAAGGGTACTGTGGTTTTCAACCAGTGGTCCGGGGACCACCAGTGGTCCTTGAGAGAGTTCCAGTTAAATATGGTTGGTTAAAAGTTGGTTAAGATGTAACTCTTTGAGAGCGTAAAAATGAAACCAAATGGACCCTTGCGGGTCCATTTGTTTTCATTTTTACGCTCTCAA
This sequence comes from Benthosema pterotum, assembly GCA_039105355.1. Lineage (NCBI taxonomy): Eukaryota > Metazoa > Chordata > Actinopteri > Myctophiformes > Myctophidae > Benthosema > Benthosema pterotum. The sequence continues at coordinate 8,549,732 of CM076967.1, forward strand.
GAGTTAAAATATTCATCATGTGAACTAGTCCAAGTCTACACAACTAGAGAATGTAGAAGATTAATGGTCATTTTGATCTGTACTGTATGTTTGTCCGTTTTGTTTCTGAAATCCAGCCTGGTATTGTGGACAAAAAGCAAAAGAAATCTTTTGCAAACCCGAAAACTCGTTTTCAGGTTTGTGAGGGCTCAAAAACCGTCCCCAAATGGTGGTACTCTTGGCTCAAATACTGAATATAGAGCCCTGGTGTCAAAATGGTTGGTCTTACGCTTACCGGTACTTTTATCTTGAAATGAAATTAAAATTACGCAGACTTTAGTTCAGCCTTTAGTCTTGGCCCTCCATAATATTTTATGCATCTCATTTGGCCCCTTAGAGAAAAATAATTGCCCAGCTCTGCTCTATACTGATCAGGGTTGGGCCGCGGGGCCACACACCTGCCAGTGATTGAAATTCAAAACAACAGTGAATGCCAACAGGACATCATTGACGGCGAGGGTGCAAACCAGGGTTATAATAATTAACTAAAACTAACTAAAAAATGGAAACTAAAATTCAAAAAACATTTGAGTTAACTAAAACTACCAAATGCAAAAAACGATAACTAAAACTAAGTAAAACTAACTGAAATTATACCCAAAATACCCTTAGTTTTAGTTTTTATATAGCTTTTATATCCAAAATGTGTTGGCGACCAGCATGAGCAGGAGATGATTCTATATCTCCTATATCCACTAGTGAGTTCCATAACACTGGGGGTAAAAATTGTGTTCTTGTGGGAGAGTGCAATCATCCAATCTACTAAGAAACTCAAAGCAAGGGTTGAATACCAACCGTTTGCTACTTTGGCACATTTTTTATTCTATACCAGACAACCAAGAAAGAAATAAAATAACTAAAACTTTTTTTTTTTTTTTTTTTTTTTTTTTTAATGGTGGAGAAAATAATTCCCAAATTTTGGCACATTTTTTTGGGGGGTGCAACCTAAACGTTTAGCAGCGTTTCTGATTCTCAGAATGTCCGATCTCTACAAGCAGGGCGGATGTAACCTTTCCCATTGGGGGGGGGGTGGGCAAGAGAAAATGGCATGGGTGCGGCTTCATCGCCCGTGATGCAAAGCGATGAAGCCGCACCCATAGCATTCGGTTACAGGACTTTTATTAGACAAATCATCAATGATAACATCAGTTGTTGTTGTTGTTGAAGTTGCAACAGACATGCAGCATGCATAAAGCTAAAGGTCTGACTCAGAGAGTTTTCTGTTTTCAATGATGAAATGCTGTTGGTTTTGTGGTGACACAATTTACTAGTTAGTTAGTAGCAGTAGTAGTGGTTCAAATCATTAAAAAAAAAAAAAAAACGCTTGAAATTTGGGTTGTTTGCATAAAATAAACGCTTTAATTTGAAATGTGGGTTGTTTGCATGACATCATGTTTGGAGAAAGTCATTAACATCCCTGATGTTCATTGTGCTGACAGAGAAAACAGACGCAGCGTTATCCAGAATACTTTTATTGGTCACATGTGCATGTAGGAAACCTCATAAGAATGACCGTTTAAATAAAACGCAATGTACAGCTGTATATGTCATATTGGACAAGGGAAAAAAAGTTTATACAAGGTGTCAAAATACTAAATGAACATGTTAATAATTTCTCTCTTCAAGTTAGATTTATTCTGTTTTGTTAACCAGAGTTTATCTTTCGCAACTTTAACTCTTTTTAACTTTAGAAAACTGTACAAAAAAAGGTAAAATCTACAGCCCGCGTGACTCGCCGTCTCACGCATACATACACACGCATAACGTACTGTACACAGGACGAGCTGTCACTCTGAATTATGTGTCAGTGCACAACCACCTATTTTGCATCTGTTGGTGGTGGTGTGTGTGTGTGTGTGTGTGTGTGTGTGTGTGTGTGTGTGTGTGTTCGAGTCAGTAACCAGTTTAAGATCCTCGGACTTGGCGAATGATTCGTTGCTCGATATATAAGCCTCGCGGCCGTCAGAGCCTCTCCTGCGTCTTCAAAATGCGGATTTGGCATCTTGTTAACAATGTGGACGAGAGTGTGTACGCTGTAGAGGAGCGTCACCATGGGAACCAGCTGTTGATTGTGTAGCATTTTTTTGGTTTATTTTCCTTCTCTTATTTTTGCTATGTCAGATGATGAAACCATCAGACAGTACCATAGTCATCTTGGAATCGCATCTAGGGTCTTAAGTAGTTTGTAGGCTTTGGCTGGGCTTGGACTGAAGACTAGAGAGTTAGATTTGGCCTTTAAGTTGGTCCAACAACTCGCCTGACTACATTCAACTATAATCACGCAACGTCAATCGCGTGATGCCACGTGAGGATCTCACGCCTGATTTAAAAATTAAGCTTTAGATCCCACCCCCTCCTCCGAGGGGTGGCAGGTATCTTCTCCCTTATGGACAGGTTGAGATGTTCTGTCATGCGAGATAGACTTGGAGTAGAGCCGCTGCTACTTTGCCTTAAAAAGGAGCCTAAAGCTTAGGTGGTTCGGGCTCATCTGGTTAGGATGCCTCTTGAGCGTCTCCCTAGAAAGGTCTCAGGATCCCACAGGAGGAGGTCACCAAAGGGAAGTCTGGAGCTCTCTGGTGGAGCTGTTGCCCCTGCGACCCGACTACGGATAAGCAGTTGAAGATGAAGGGATGGATGGATCCCACCTTACTTTGAGAGATGTTTGAGTGAATGAGTGATGTTTCTTTTTTTCCAAAATGTATACTGGTTTCTGTCTATATAAGACATTGAGCCAGCGTGGACCAGCCTGGCCTAACCTGAAATGATTTTGGCCTACAGGGTTGGGGATACATCATTTAGAGCATTTACCTGTAATCAGTGCGCGACAAATCAACCCTTTTCTATCTTGGATCATTTTGCCAGCATTATTCTTCTGAGAGCAACAAAGGGTTGTGTAGGAGTCTGGTGGTTTGTTGTACTGTAATAGCGGTGGTATTAGGGCTTGTTTGTTTGTATTTGTGATGACAGAGCTGGGGTAGTTTCTGCCATCTGCAAGCTGGTTGTGGTGGGCCGGACTGGGACAAATTCACACAAAAATGCTCAAAACGTGGGCAAAATTGACGCAGAAATGACCAGGCTAAATTTTTCCAGCTGGCTGTACTGGCAGTCTGTTAGGTAGCAGTTAGCCTGGTCTAGCCCTCAATGATTTTGGCGGGGTGTCGTGGAATCCACACGGCGGAAGTGCTGCGCTCTGATTTGATCTCACTAACGTGTCGTCATCCCCGGCCCCTCCCGCGCCCGTCCACTGCTGTTCTACGTCACATCATTTAGAGCGACGCCCACCCCGGAAGGTTAACTCCCACTTGAAGGCCACTTTCCAACGTGCGTTAGTCCAGGCTTTCCGTTTTCGCGCGAGGCGAACGGAAATGAAAGCCTGAGTGTCGAGGCTAGGTAGCAGTAAGTAAAAGATGGCCGTCATCTGACTGAAGGATGAAAAACCCTCCTAGACAGAGCAACACGCACAAATTCACGGGTCCGCACTGGTTTAAAATACACTTGCTCTATTTGCCACACGTGAACTACAGGCGTGTTCTATCGCTTCCAGTTTGAAACAGCCATTTAGGCATAAATGGCCATGAAACAGCCATGTAGGCATACTAAATGTATACGCAAAAAAGTGGAGTACTCCCATACTACAAGTGCAGACGAGACCAGTTCCAACATGAGACAAATGAACGCCAGGGCCTCGCCACCGCCGGGATGACAACATCTTCACACGGTGGGAAAAAAATTATGCCAAACTATTGGCCTGCATTTGGCTTAATGTTTGCCCGTTTCACCAAGCCCACAACGGAGACGCACGCCAAGGTTCATGTGGTTACACGTTTACACATAGTTCTGCCAGAACCCACTGGGTGAACACACAGGGAAGTGTTGACAGTTGTCCACATCGTCCTCACGAAGAGAAAGACAGTCCACAGGTACAGAAGTCGAAGAAGAAGATGCCACCCTTTAATTAAATAAGACACTCTACAGGCTAGTGGCTCTGCCCGTTTGTCACTGTATGTGTGTGTGTGTGTGTGTGTGTGTGTGTGTGTGTGTGTGTGTGTGTGTGTGTGTGTGTGTGTGTGTGTGTGTGCGCGTGTGTGCGTGGCGTCAGACAGAGCAGAGTGCACTGATATGCTGCAGCTTGCTAAGGTCCGCCAGTAGCTGTTTGATTGACAGCTTGAGCTGCGGGAGGCGGGCCAAAGGGTCCGGCGGCTCTAGGCCTCCTGATAGGTCCAGCCAGGATTCTAGAACTGCCAATGAAGAGAGGGGAAGCAGGAGAGTGATGTCACCACACGAGTATCAACACTGCATTATGAATATTGTTATTTTTGCTATTATAACTATATATTATTTTCAGTAGCCATGCAAACACAACACTGTGAAGATTTAGAACATTTTCCTGGCCGTTTTGGTGTGTGTAATATGTGGTTTTGGATATTTTAGATTTCAGCAGTGAGCCTTGCCTAACTTCAGTATGAATTCTCAGTTTGAATTGTCATTTCGTTTCACTTCATTATTCAGACTGAAGTCCCTCTCCACCACAGCAGTTTATGGGATGGCGTTATCAAAGTGGCAGTCTTCACAGTGATTGGTTCATACCGACCCATAAGAACATTGAAAAATGTTATTGTCATTAATGAGGCTAATGTGTTAGCCCGGTTGCTAACCAAACAAACACAGCCGACGAGCGCTACTAGCATGTGAACAAAAGCAGTAAAATATGTCAGATGATGACGTTTATAAAACCTGATGCTTCTTTAAAAGAGTTTATGAGGCGTTGTGTGGCGAGTTCATCTGGGGGAATAAAAAAGGAAAAGCCTTTAAAAGCGAATAACGGTACTAAACCAATCACTCCAAAAGTAGTGGAAGAACGGTCAAGGAGTTAAAGTTTCAATGAAGTTACAGTTTGGTGTGTGGTTTGTGGTGAAGTGGTGTCCAAAGTATTTCACTTTGTGTCCAAAGTGAAATAGGTTCAGCCGAGGTAGAGTATCTGGAATAGGAGTAGGGACATCCACGTTGACTTCAATGCTACGGCATTGAAGTCAACGTGCTTTTCAGGCTATTGGCTGAAAAGCACACGTGACCGCCTAGTGAGGGATGCTAGTTCCAAACAAACCATCCAGCTCCATTGACAGCAGATCACACATTTGCAGTTAAATTGTCAAAATGATGCCATTGTAGGACATTTTAAGGCCGCTCATCACTCTAGTGAATAATGATTTGTTATATAACTTAGTTAATGTATATTAAAAGAAAACAGGCAGTGATGTGCTGTGATGCAGTGGTTAGCTATGTAAGGCTATGTTTGGAACTTGCAGAGCTCCAGCCAGTGAGAATTGTGAGATCAAGGCGCACCGCTACTCTCTATCCTCACTACTCTCTTCGTAGGTCGAAGTATTTTTTGGAGAATAAACTAACATTGTAAAAAGTATAAACATCTCCCAGCCAGCAGACTGTGCCAGACACTTTGAGAGGGTTCTAGGTGGTCCTCAGGCTAAATGATGGAAAGTTGGATAACCAGATGCAACTCTTTGAGAGCGTAAAAATGAAACCAAATGGACCTTTCATTTTTACGCTCTCGATTTTTACCCACACATCATGTCCTTACCGTCCAGTTCCTTCTCTATGTAGTCCATCCTGGAGGCCAGTTGGTTCTGGACGTCCTCAATGTGGGTCAGCAGGTTCATCTGCCACTGGACACACGTCCTGGTTCTGGAATCATCACACAACACTCTCATTATTATACCTTTTAACAGAAAATACTCTTTTAGTCACAGCCTTTTGAATAACATTCCATTTAGTCACATTTTAGTCACCTGGAAATAAGCCTAGTTTTAGTTCATTTAACATAAGATTTTAGTCAACTAAATCTACAGTTGATATGAACTGATTTTAAAGCCGTTCCGGGATGGAATCATAGCTGATATATACAGTACTTGTTATTAAGGACAGCGACTGAATAAATACTAGGCCCTGGTATGAAAATGGTTGAAAACCACTGATCTAGTGGATATCTTCTCCAGTTTGTCAAGGTTTCGTTTATTTTTTTATCTTGAAACACAAAATAGACAGTCATTTGCTCAGGACTCAAAGTAGTGAGTGTCTCACAAGCACACATACAAAGGAAAAGGGAGAATAATGTACGTATAGCACAAGTACAGTACAGTACAGTACAGTACAGTACAGTACAGCACAGCACAGCACCACTCAGGTTTAATAGATAGAAGGTAGGCTGGTCTACCTGGCTCTGGCCTGCTGCTCTGCCTGGGACAGTGTGACTGGACTGATGGAGGTTCTGGAGGGTTCTACTGGACCTCCTGCTGTCTGTCCAGCCTCCACCGAGTTTGGACACGGAACGGCCACCGAGCTCTGCTGCTGGATGACACAGGGATTATTATATCTTAGGTTATTTCAGACATGTTCTAAATAACAAAAAAAAAACACAATTTGTTTAAGACCACTCAAGACGAGACAATGCAAAGGAAACGTTCTGGACCGAGGAGTTCATTCATAAAGACAGCAGAGCGTTGCGTAGCATAGGATGGATGACATGCACATCACTAGTAGTCCACAACTAAAGAGAGAATTTAGGCATGGATACAGCACAAAAATAATGTCTTTGTCTTGACTTGGTCTTGCCTCGCAGTGTTCTTGGTCCCTGTCTTGGCCTCGACCTCTAGGTCTTGGTCTTGGCCTCGCCCTCGGCCTCAACCCCTGTAGGTCTTAGTCTCGACCCCATAAGTCCTAGTATCGTGGTTGTCTTAGTCTTGTTTTGGTCTTGACGCCCCCCCCCTAGGTCTTGGTCTCGATTTAGGTGGCCTTGACTACAATACTAGTTATTAGTACGGTACCTGTGTGTGCTGCTGCAGAGTGCTGGTGCTGCAGCCAGCAGAGTCCCCTCCTCCCGCTGGGCCCTGGGTTTGCAGGGGGCCCTGAGTCTGCAGGGGGCCCTGTGTCTGCAGAGGGCCCTGAGGCTGCAGGGGACCTTGGGTCTGCAGAGGTCCCTGGGTCTGCAGGGGGACCTCGGGGCTGTGCGTGGGGTCGGATGGTTTCTGGTAGCTGTGCTCGCTGGTGATGTAGGTGTCGGGGAGAGGGGCCTCCGAGGAGGACGAGGAGGAGGAGGGGGGCGGAGGAGGCTGAGGGGGGGCCAGTGAGGGGGAGGGGGAAGGGGAGGAGGGGCCGTGGGGGGCCGTCGGCGGCGGTAAAGCAGGGACCCCCCGGGGAGGCTCCAGGAAGTGCAGGCAGTCAGGCAGGCCTCCCATGGGCTGGTGTTCGTCTGAGTTGACCCAGGAGCGAGCCCAGAGCTGGAGGCTGGGGCTGTGGCAGTCCCTGGAGAGAGAGAGAGACACGCACACACACACACACACACACACACACACACACACACACACACACACACACACACACACACACACACACACACACACACGCGCAAAGCAATATTTAATGACATCTTGATTAGAATTCTTAAAGGTAGGGGAAGTGATTTCACTTTTGTCAGATATCACCCAAAAAATATTTTTTTTCTGTTAAAATGCTCTATTATAAGGTGTGGAAACCACATATGGAGTTTCCCCCTCCCCCACGTTAGCAGAGGAGCTAATAAAAGTTCCCCAGGTCACCACCAATTCTCCTCCAATCAGGAGCGAGCAGCAGGTTCACATAGTGTAGCTACTTTTGGGGGCCCCTAGTGCACCAGGCTGGTACTACACCATGAATTTCAAATCACTTCCCCTACCTTTAACTCTTTCACAGATTTACCACGACTTTTGGAATGATTGACTTAACAACCGTTGTCTGCTTATCACTCCAAAAGTTGTTTTAGGTTTGTTTAGGTACGTTTTTTTGGTTTTGTTTTGTTTTTCTCCAATCAATAAACTCAGATTAAAAAGAATATTTCACTTTCAAAAATATTTTTGGTCATTATATCATTTACTTAGGCTCATGTGAACACCCCAGACAGTGTATAAGTTACTCCATTCAGTATTTACTTAAAACTTTTCGTTTTTAACCATGATAGATTCATCAAAAACACCCATTTTTTTGTAGTGACTGATATTGTTCTCCCATTAAATATCTAAATACCGAATCAAGTAAAGTAAAAACTGTCTGGGGTGTTCACCCCAGACAGTTTTGACAGAGTAGTCATATAATGTCATATAATGACCAAAAAAGTGAAATATCCCTTTAACTCAACACACACCGCCTCATGAAGTCTTTTAGGTGATGATTGCACTACATTACACAGAAAACCACTTGCACACTTGATAACGTTAATTGGTAAATGATAACATTAAATGCATTTATCCCTGAATGAGTCCTGGAAACAGTGAAATGTGAAAATATAGGCTGTTTTGTCTAATGTATTAAAAAATGAAACATGTCATCAGCTGTGTTTATTTTTTCCCTTACGGTAGATACCTTAAGCTGATTTGTTTGCACAAATTCACAACAGAGGATTTTCTATAAATGATTTCATTAGTAACTAATGAGTCTGATACAAGTCTATGACCTTCTCAGCCTACTGTTAACCTGTCAGTTTTAAACACTTTGCGAGGTCGCCATCTGCTGTCATGTCTAGGTACTACAGCACCGTGCTCAAGTTCAACTGTATATGAGCCCTGCTTACATGATACTGACAACACCAAAAGAACATTATGTTATAGCGACTGCCGATGTCTATCTTTTAACACAAAAGGTAATATAAGAAAAGGTACTACGTTGGGCACAATGCGGTCAAAAATCACTATTTACATCTGAATGCTGGACGCAATCGAAAAAGAAAACAGACTATAGTATTTTAGTCTATAGTATTTATAATATTTGTATTATTTTACAGTTTTCAACAAAAAGGGTGTTAAATCCTACTGTTGGGAATATATTGTCTTATTATTAATACTATTTTGGATTTATATAGGCTTTATAACCCTTATTTAAATGATAGTCACCCTAGGGATCAAATTATGAATTTCAGCATGGTAAAGCAAGAGGTTCAGAGCTCAAAGGTTATTTTTAAAACAAATTATGGTGCGAGGATTCCTTGTAGAATTCCTGACAAAAGTTTGAACCCTAAAACAAGGGCAAAGGTACAGCCTGTGTGTGTTAACACTGTGTGTGTGTGTGTGTGTGTGTGTGTGTGTGTGTGTGTGTGTGTGTGTGTGTGTGTGTGTGTGTGTGTGTGTGTGTGTGTGTGTGTGTGTGTGTGTAACATACTGCAGTATGTCCATCTTGAGGCTCAGCCCATGCAGGACATGTCTGAGGCTGAACAGGTCAGCCAGCAGCTGGTGTGTGGAGACGATCCTCTGGCTGTTCTGCTTGGAGTAGTTCTCTGATAGGACGGACAGGCCGAACATGTGACCCTTCACCAGCCAGTCACGGTCGTGGCGGTACTTGGCACTGCACCTCTGACCTGAGTGGGAACACAGGGGGGAGACCATAACATGATGAGAATGTAGAGGAATATATAATATAATCAAATTGATGGGGACATAACTGGAATGCCTTCAAGGACCCGTATAATGGTGTATTAGACAGTTGTTATAGAAACAGTTATTGGGGTTATTGCGCAGCATGTATTGAAGGCTCATACTCCTATTGTACAGAAACAGTTCCTGTAGATTAGGCATTCAGTCCATTCTCTCATATAAAGCACAATAAAACAGCACTTATTTCTGCCTGGAAGGCACAGTACAACCAATCTAGAAGAACATGAACTTTGAATCATAGAGTGTGTGTGTGTGTGTGTGTGTGTGCGCGTGTGTGTGTGTGTGTGTGTGTGTGTGTGTGTGTGTGTGTGTGTGTGTGTGTGTGTGTGTGTGTGTGTGTGTGTGTTTTAGGCGTGTCATTTCTGTTATCGGCAGAATATGAATCAAAGTCCATTTTCTTCTATTGTCGTATCTGCAGTTTCCTCACACTGACGTTCACTCAGTCAGACTGCGACGCAAAAGACAATTCCATTGACAAATATCAATCAATCATAGATAATATGATAAATTAATAAGCAGGTTAATTTGGCAACCTGCAGTGCAAACCGACACCATTATTTGCTACGATCTCCACCGAGGTAAGAGCATAAAGATGAACAACGACATTCGAGACATTAAGATTAAGCAGCAGGCCTTGCTGTCACTGACAGTTAGGGACAGCAGGGCCTGCTGCTTAATCTTTTTCACTTTTTTATTTTATAAAAAACAACCTTATACCCCTCTGCCACAACCTCTTAGTCGTGCGTGTTCGTCCATTTCTGACTTTTTTGGGGTGGATCACTCTTTTTTGCTATAACTTTACTTTAGCTCCAGTTAGCTCATAACATTAGCTTCTGCTGCCACTCTTGCTCTGTCCATATGGGTAGGCCAAGTATCCCATTGCCTCGTTGGTAGCCTAGAGGCAGAGAATTATGGAAGTGCCCAGTACAGTCATCTTTTCAATCACCTTGAGGGAGAAGTGCTAAAACGAAGTGCTAACTACTACTACTAATGCTATAACTACTGTTGATACTCGTGTTATTGTTGATGTTTTGTCTTGTAGTATTGTTCTTGGGTGACAACATCCTGCAAGAACATTCCAGATCAGGCGTGTGACTGGGAAACAACATGGCTTCACGATTAACGCGTAAGGAAGAAGAGCTGAGCTGTCCCGTGTGTCACGACATCTTTAAACATCCCGTGGGCCTGTCCTGTGGACACAGCATCTGCAAAGACTGTCTGCAGGACTGGTGGAAGGAAAGACCAACAAAAGAATGTCCGGTTTGTCAGAGAAGATATTCCAAGGACTTTCCTCCGCTAAACTTTGTTCTGAAGAACCTGTGTGAGAACTTCTTGGAGGAGAAAGGTCGGAGCTCCTCGTCGGTGAGCTCTGAGGTCCTCTGCAGAGCACACGGTGAGAAGCTCAAGCTCTTCTGTCTGGAAGACCAACAGCTGGTGTGTCTCGTGTGCCGCGATTCAGAGAAACACGCCGGACACAAGTTTTTACCTGTGGACGAAGCGTCTGGACGTTGCAAACAGAAGGTCCAGGAATCACTGAAGCCTTTAAAGGAGAAACTCAAGGCATACAATGAAGCTAAAACAAATTATGACATAACAGAAAAACACATTAAGGTTCAGGCCAGGAACACAGAGACGCAGATTAAGGAACAGTTTGAGAAACTTCGTCGGTTCCTAAAGGAGGAAGAGAAGTCCAGGATCTCTGCTGTGCGGAAGGAAGAGGCTCAGAAGAGTCAGAAGATCAAGGAGATGATTGAGAGTCTGAGCAGAGAAGTGGAAACCCTCTCCAATGCCACCCAAGCTGCTGAAGACCAACTGAGAGCCGACAAACATGTCTCATTCCTGCAGAACTACAAGACCACCATGGAGGGAGTCCAGCAGATCACCCTGCAGGACCCACCAACGCTCTCAGGAGGAGCTCTGATAGACCAAGCCAAACACCTTAAGAACCTGACCTTCAATGTCTGGAACACGATGAAGGACATTGTCTCCTACACTCCTGTCGTCCTGGACCCCAACACTGCTAGTCCATTTCTCATGCTGTCTGACGATCTGACCAGTGTGAGACGTGTAAAAGAAGAACAGCAACTTCCCAACAACCCAGAGAGGTTTAACTGGTGGCAGTGTGTTCTGGGTTCTGAGGGTTTTAACTCAGGGTCTGGGACTCACAGCTGGGATGTTGAGGTTGGAGACAATACAGACTGGGAAGTAGGTGTGTGTGATGAGACTTACTGGAGGAATGCATGGAGTGGACACCGATTGTCAATAGGGTTCAGTAAGGATCAATACACAACATACTACACACCAGGGCGCAATGCTGTGGGGCACATGGTATCCTCGAAACTGAAACTCCGGAGGATCCGAGTCCAGCTGGACATGGACAAACACAAGGTGTCCTTCTCTGATCTTGATTATAACAGATGCCTAAGGACCTACTATACCACGGGTGCGACAATGTATCCATTCATTAATATTAATGATTATGACGGTCCGTCTTTGAAGATGTTACCAGGGAAAATCTGTGTCACTCTAGAAGAACAAAGTTAGAACGTCTGGGCTGGTCAATAAAAAAATAACATACAGAATATATTGATCTGGTATTGTCTGGGCTATTATTCTATGGGAGAGCATTTATTATTATTTCACATTGTATAGTTAGAAATTACTATGACAGGTAGGAAGTCTTCAACATGGGGTCCAGGAACCTTAGGGGGTCCTCAGAGTTTCTATTAGTGGGCCTACAAGTCTTGTAAATCTGTGTGATAGAAACTTAATTTTAGCCCCTCCTATGGCCAGCTGTGTGTACCACGGAATGTGATCAGATGATTGTATTGGCTGTATGATGTTGTATGGAGAGTGCCTATACTTCACGCAAGTATGTTCAATGTTTCTGCTATTTTGCATGTTTTGAAAAGGAAAAAAAAGTTAAAATCATTAATTGTGTCAGTGATTTCTATATAGAATAAAGACATAGTTGTCAATCTATCCTCTGCATATTGTGATTACAAAGGCTAAAATGCAAACAAAAACACAAATCATAACATTTCAATGTTCAATGTCAAAAACGAGATTAAATCTTTCATAATTGCAGTTGTTTGTGTGACAGCAATGTTTAAACTTATTCAGATGTTTTATTACCACATGTTGCTGGGGACCCCAGGGGGTCCAGTTATTTTTGTTAATTTTGTTATTTTTGAGTATAAATTGAGTACTAATACAGGTATGCTTATCTCAAGTATAAAAACAGAACTAATGGAGTATACATTGAGGACTAAAACTCTTATCTTACGTACAGAGTAGTATCCACCGGGTTCATGCTCTATTTGTCTCTGCCAGGGAGCCACAATACATCTACTCTGTGTGTGTGTGTGTGTGTGTGTGTGTGTGTGTGTGTGTGTGTGTGTGTGTGTGTGTGTGTGTGTGTGTGTGTGTGTGTGTGTGTGTGTACACACATGTTTCCTGTTAGTCCACTCCCTTGTATAGTCTGAGCATTTTGCTTTCACTTTCACTTGTTAGTCCGAGACTGCGACACAAAAAGCAATCCGAGACAAAAATATCAACAACCACTAAAACAGAACAATTAATAGACTGACGGATCAACAACTTGGCAGACCAACACCATTATCTGCTACAATCTCCATTGAGGTAAGAACAGAAAGATTATAAACAAGAATGACAGTATAGTCATAACTGCCAGTTAGGTGCATGGCCTTCCTTCTGTTGTGGCTCTTTATTTCTCCCCCAAAACAACTTTGTTTCTCTGCCACAACCTCCTGGCTGTTGTTTTTGTTCGTTTCTGACGTTGTTTTGTTTATTCTATCACTGTGTTTAGTTATGGCTTTCCATTAGCTCCAGTTAGTTCATAGCATTAGCTTCTGCTGCCATGAGTCTCACTCCGTCCATTCCTCTTGCACAGATTGCTTATGGGTGTTATATGTCTTCGATTAGCTTAGAGTCAGCTTAAAGGTAGGGTAAGTGATTTGAAATTCATGGTGTAGTACCAGCCTGGTGCACTAGGGGCCCCCAAGAGTAGCTACACTATGTAAACCTGCTGCTCGATACTGATTGGAGGAGAATTCACCCTCCACCTGGGGAACTTTTATTAGCTCCTCTGGTAACATGGGGGAGGGGGAAACTCCATATATGGTCAGCACATCTTATAAGAGAGCAGGGGTTTTCAACCTTTTTGACTCCAGGGACCACCATTTATTCAGAATTTGAGCCACGGACCACCATGTGATGACATTTCTAGCCCCACAGACCCAAAACCCAAATATTTCTTCTTTTTTATATACAATTCCAGGATGGATTTCAGAGACGTAACAGGCAAACATAGATCTCTAGTTGGGCTAGTTCAGATGATGAATATTTATCTCTTGAGAGTGTAAAAATGAAACCAAATGGACCCGCAAGGGTCCATTTGGTTTCATTTTTACGTTATCAAGAGTTACATCTGGTTAACCAACTTAGCTGAGGACCACCTGGGACCCTCTCAGGGACCACTGGTGGTCCCCGGACCACCTGTTGAAAACCCCTATAATAGAGCATTTTAACAGATTTTTTTTGGGGGGGGTGATATCTGACAAAAGTGAAATCACTTCCCCTACCTTTAAAAGGCAGCCACTCATTAAAACGTGCTTTCCAAGCACTGTGAAACTAATATTAATGTTACTATGAATACTGCTATAACCACTGTATCTCTCCGGGATCTAAGTTTCTCCGGAAATGAACTTGCAACACTGGTGATTTATTAACACTTTGAGTGCCATTTTACCAGCCTGTAGCCCCCCTATTTGGTCCAGAGTGCCAATTTTATGCATTAAGTAATTGATTGATTGATCTCAAAAAAAAAAAAAAAACACAAACAGCTGTATACATTCTTACACACATATTTCAGAGATGTGTAACTAAAGCGTTAACTCCCGGTTAGCATCGCCCGTGGCTAAAGTGGATTAATCAGGGTAAGTTTAAATCTCATCTTAACATCTATGGCACCTGTAACCTTGTTTAGACAAAATCTCGTCTTAAGGTCCATGGCACTCAAACGGTGAAAACGTGATGGGCCAGGGTTCAAACCATGTATCAACTGTTTGGGTCCAAAAACAAACTTAAGAGCTGTTCACCTAGAGTGCTCCTCCTTCATCACCAACCCTTCGCAAAACAACCACCCATAATCCTTCTCTCACACTCAGCCCACCAACCCTGTTAAAGACAAAATCCTGCTGCAGATAAAGGAACAATTCCTTGCACATACTATAACAATTAAACTATAGGGTTACACCTCAACCTTAATACTACACAACTACTCAATCAATATTATTGTACTACTATTGATATTCATGTTATTCTTGTGTTTGTCTTGTAGTATCCATCTGGGGTGACAACATTCTCTGAGAACATTCCAGATCAGGTGTGTGACCTGGTGGACAAAATGGCTTCACGTTTTACTCGTCAGGAAGAAGAGCTGAGCTGTCCCGTGTGTCATGACATCTTTAAACATCCCGTGGGACTGTCCTGTGGACACAGCATCTGCAAAGACTGTCTGCAGGACTGGTGGAAGGAAAGACCAACAAAAGAATGTCCCGTTTGTCAGAGAAGATATTCCAAGGACTTTCCTCCGCTAAACTTTGTTCTGAAGAACCTGTGTGAGAACTTCTTGGAAGAGAAAGGTCAGAGCTCCTCGTCGGTGAGCTCTGAGGTCCTCTGCAGGGCACACGGTGAGAAGCTCAAGCTCTTCTGTCTGGATGACCAACAGCTGGTGTGTCTCGTGTGCCGCGATTCAGAGAAACACGCCGGACACAAGTTTTTACCCGTGGATGAAGCATCTGGACGTTGCAAACAGAAGGTCCAGGAATCACTGAAGCCTTTAAAGGAGAAACTAAAGGAATACAATGAAGCTAAAACAAATTACGACATAACAGAAAACCACATCAAGGTTCAGGCCAGGAACACAGAGACGCAGATTAAGGAACAGTTTAAGAAACTTTGTCGGTTCCTAAAGGAGGAAGAGAAGGCCAGGATCTCTGCTGTGCGGAAGGAAGAGGTTCAGAAGAGTCAGGAGATCAAGGAGAGGATTAAGAGCCTGAGCAGAGAAGTGGAAACCCTCTCCAACGCAATCCAAGCTGCTGAGGACCAACTGAGAGCCAACGACCATGTCTCATTCCTGCAGAACTACAAGACCAACATGGAGGGAGTCCAGCTCACCCTGCAGGACCCACCACCACTCTCAGGAGGAGCGTTGCTAGACCAGGCCAAACACCTGAAGAACCTGACCTTCAGAGTCTGGGACAAGATGAAGGACATTGTCTTCTACACTCCTGTCGTCCTGGACCCCAACACTGCTAATCCACTTCTCATGCTGTCTGATGATCTGACCAGTGTGAGACGTGTACAAGAAGAACAGCAACTTCCCGACAACCCAGAGAGGTTTAACTGGAGGCAGTGTGTTCTGGGTTCTGAGGGTTTTACCTCAGGGTCTGGGACTCACATCTGGGATGTTGAGGTTGGAGACAATGCAAACTGGGAAGTAGGTGTGTGTGATGAGACTTTCTGTAGGAATGCATGGAGTGGACACCGGTACTCAATAGGGTTCAGTAAGGATCAATACACATCATACTACTTACCAGTGCGCAATTTGGGACAGACATTTTCCTCAAAACTGAAACTCCGGAGGATCAGAGTCCAGCTCGACTCTGACAGAGAGAAGGTGTCCTTCTTTGATCTGGATTCTAACAGACAACTAATTCCTAACTACCTAACCAGCACTGCGAAACTGTTTCCATTCATAAAAGTCGATGATTATAATGGTCCATCTCTGAAGATGTTACCAGGGAAGATCTGTGTCACTCTAGATTAGAATAACAAGATGTATTTTGTACAGGTTTTGAAAAGGGAAAAAAAGTTAAAATTATTAATTGTGTCAGTGATTTCTATGAGGAATAGGCGACTTTGAGTATCTAGAAAAGCGCCATATAAGTCCCAGATATTATTATTATTATTATTATTAATAAAGACTTACAGTAGTTGTCATATCTGCCCTGTGCATTTTGTGATTGCAAAGGCTAAAATGCAAACAGAAGCACAAGTTATAACATTCAATGTTCAATGTGAAAATCAAGATTAAAACGTAGTATCCATTGAGTACTACTACTAATGCACTAATACTACTTATACTACTATACTACACTACTACTAATACACTTATAAAAACAGAACTAATGGAGTATACATTAAGTATTAAAACTCTTATCTTGTGTACAGAAACAGCTACTGTCTCTCTGCCAGGGAGCCACAGTACATCTACTGTGTGTGTGTGTGTGTGTGTGTGTGTGTGTGTGTGTGTGTGTGTGTGTGTGTGTGTGTGTGTGTGTGTGTGTGTGTGAGAGAGAGTGAGAGAGTGAGAGAGTGAGAGAGTGAGTGAGTGAGTGAGTGAGTGAGTGAGTGAGTGAGTGAGTGACTGAGTGACTGAGTGAGTGACTGAGTGACTGAGTGAGTGAGTGAGTGAGTGAGTGAGTGAGTGAGTGAGTGAGTGAGTGAGTGAGTGAGTGAGTGAGTGAGCGAGCGAGCGAGCGAGCGAGCGTGCGTGCATGCGAGCGTGCGTGCGCGCGTGCGTGCGTGCGTCAGGGCCGGATCTAGAGGGGGAAATGAGCACCCTACCCACCCAATGAAAGGTAATATCAGTGGTTTTCATCAGTGGTACGGGGACCACCAGTGGTTGAGAGGTCCAGGTGGTCCCCAGCTAAATGGTGGAAAGTTGGTTAACCAGATGTAACTCATTGAGAGTGTAAAAATAAAACCAAATGGACCCTTGCGGGTCCATTTGGCTTCATGTTTACACTCTCAAGAGTTAAAATATTCATCAAGTCAATTAGCCCAAATCTACACAACTAGAGAATGTGAAAGATTAATGGTCATCTTGATCTGTATGTTTTGTTTCCCAAATCCAGCCTGGAATTGTGGACAAAAGCAAAAGTCTGTGGGGCTAAAATGTCCTCAAATGGTGGTCTGTGGCTCAAATGCCGAATAAATAGTGGGCCCTGGTGTCAAAAAGTTTGAATACCACTGCTTCATGAAAAACTTTGGAGTTGCCCACCCTGCCATTCTTCCAGCCCACCCTAGTAGGGCTGGCTAAATCCGGCCCTGCTGTGTGTGAGAGTGTGTGTGTGTGTGTGTGTTTTCTGTGTTAGTCCACTTCCTTCTATAGTGCAACCCAGAGAGGTTTAACTGGAGGCAGTGTGTTCTGGGTTCTGAGGGTTTTAACTCAGGGTCGGGGACTCACAGCTGGGATGTTGAGGTTGGAGACAATACAGACTGGGAAGTAGGTGTATGTAATGAAACTCACTGGAGGAATGCATGGAGTGGGCACCGATTGTCAATACGGTTCAGTAAGGATCAATACATATCATACTACACACCAGAGCGCAATGCTGCGGAGCACACGGTATCCTCGAAACTGAAAATCCGGAGGATCAGAGTCCAGCTCGACACGGACAGCCACAAGGTGTCCTTCTCTGATCTGGATTCTAACTAGGGGTGGGACGGTTCACTTATCCCGCGGTTCGGTTCGTACCTCGGTATGGGGGCCACGGTTTCGGTTTCGGTACGTTTCGCTTTTTAAAACCAAATTGAACGTATAAAAAAAAAAAATCAAGATTTTCAAAACATTAAACAAACTTCTTCCTTTTCATTACATACAGAAGAAAAAATGTATATTGCCATTTGTGCCTCATGATTAGGCTATTTTCAAGGGAAATATAAAATACCTAGACTAATAACATGAATGCACGTTTCAGTTAAGTATCAGGCAGGTAGCATGCAGACATGCAGCATTGTAGACAGACAACGAAGTTAAATTAGTTTAGTTCAAAAGACAATATCTGCTTTATTAATAAGGATATTATCCATACTATAATTAAGGAAATGTGTCTGTCTGAACCGAAATATTGCGGTTCATTAGTGTGTATTGAACCTTGGAGCCCGTATTGAACGGTTCGGTTTTTTTCGGTGAATTGTCCCACCCCTAATTCTAACAGATGCCTAATGACCTACCATACCCTCCATGAGACACTGTTTCCATTCATTAATACTGATGATTATGATAGTACATCTCTGAAGATGTTACCAGGGAAGATCTGTGTCACTGCAGAAGAACACAGTTAGAACGTCCTGGCTGGCCAATAAAAAATACCATATAGAATCTATTGATCTTGTATTGTCTGGGATATTATTCTATTGGAGAGCATTCATTGTTATTTTAAATCGCTTGATTAGAAATGACTATGACAGGCAGGAAAAGTCTTCAACATGGGGTCCGGGGTCCTCAGCGTTTCTATATATTGTATAGGTGGGCATACAAATCCTGTAAATCTGTGTGACAGAAAATTAATTTTAGCCCCTCCTATGGCCAGCTGTGTGTCAGTGTGTACCACGGAATGTGATCAAATGATTGTATTGGCTGAGCACGGAATGTATGTTCAATGTTTCTGCTATTTTGTACACAATTTGAAAAGGAAAAAAATGTTACAATTATTGTGTCAGTGATTTCTATATAAAATAAAGACATAGTTGTCATATCTGCCCTGTGCATTTTGTGTGAACATTTCAACGTTCAATGCCAAAAACGAGATTAAATTGTTTCATAATTACAGTTGTTTGTGACAACGATGTTTAAACTTATTTGGACGTTTTATTACAACATGTTGTTGGGGACGTCTGGGGGTCCCTGAAATATATCTCATAGTGGTGTATTACACTGTTATTCTGGAGTATCCATTGAGTACTGATACACTTATCTCAAGTATAAAACAGAACTTATGGAGTATACATTGAGGACTAAAACTCTCATCTTACATACAGGAACAGTTACTGTGGTATCCATCAGTCCATGATCTATTTCAGTGGTTTTCAACCAGTGGTCCCTGAGAGGGTTCCAGGTGGTCCCCAGGCTAAATGATGGAAAGTTGGTTAACCAGATGTAACTCTTTGAGACTGTAAACATGAAACCAAATGGACCCTTGCAGGTCCATTTGGTTTTATGTTTACACTCAAGAGTTAAAATATTGACCATCTGAATTAGCCCAAGTCTACACAACTAGAAAATGTAGAAGATTAATGGTTAGGTCAGTGTGTTTGAGTGTTTTGTTTCCCAAATTCAGCCTGGAATTGTGGACAGAAGCAAAATAAATGTTTAGTTTTGGGGTCTGCGTGGGGGCTAAAATGTTCTCAAATGGTGGTCTGTGGCTCAAATGCTGAATAAATAGTGGGCCCTGGGATCAAAAAGGTTGAAAATCACAGCTCTGTTTATCTTTGCCATGGAGCCACAGTACATCTACTGGGTAATCTACAGGAATGTGACTTCAGTGTGTGTGTGTGTGTGTGTGTGTGTGTGTGTGTGTGTGTGTGTGTGTGTGTGTGTGTGTGTGTGTGTGTGTGTGCGCATGCACACAGGTTTCCTGTTAGTCCACTCCCTTCTATAGTCTGAGCATTGTGCTTTCACTTTCACTTGTTAGTCCAACACTGCGACACAAAAAGCAATCCAAGACAAAAATATCAAACAATCACTAAAACAGAACAATCGCCATTGAGGTAAGATCTCTTTTTTTTCTCCCCCAAAACAACTTTGTGTCTCTGCCACAAGCTCTTTTTTCTGATGCTGTTTTGTTTGTTCCATCGCTGTGTTTTGTTATGGCTTTCCTGTAGCTCCAGTTAGTTCATAACACACACAGGCACAAATTGTGAACAATTGTCATCAGGGTTCATCAACTTTGGACCATTTTGACTAAAAAAGGCACTTTCTAAATAATGACCTACGTTTTCAGATATTTAGTGGCGTATTAGACAGTTGTTATAGAAACAGTTATTCGGGTCATTGTGGATATGCATTGAGTACTAATACTCTTATAAGTACAGAAATGGTTACTGTGGATTATGCATTTAGTGCATTCTCTAATATAAAGCACGATAAAACAGCCCTTATTTCTGCCTGGAAGGCACAGCACAACCAATGAATAATCTACAAGACCATGAACTTTGAACCATAGTCTCTCTCCAGGGGCGGATTGGCCATCTGGAGTACAGGGAGTTTTCCCTGTGGCCTGCGCCATCTAGTGGCCTGGACAGTTTTTTTTTTTTTTTTTTTTTTTTTCCAGGGCAGGCCCAGGCCATGCAAACTAGTGTTTCTATCCTTCAAAAAAGAAAAGGTGGGCATATTCCCGTTCACTCCTGTGCACCAGGGCGCTCGCAGTGCTGGAGGCAGTGTTGGCAACTGCCAAGATCCAAAATGCACTAGTGGCACTTCCAAAATGCACTACAATGTGCTAGATGCTCGCCTGGAACATACAGATCAAAATGACCAATAATCTTCTACATTCTCTAGTTGTGTAGACTAAGTTGGGCTAATTCACATGATGAATATTTTAACTTTTTCACATGATGAATATTTTAACCAAATGGAACCGCAAGGGTCCATTTGGTTTCATTTTTACACTCTCAAAGAGTTACATCAGGTTAACCAGCTGCCCCCCCTCCTCCCCAGGGTGGCCTGGCAAAGGCAAATTGTCCCGGTGGGAAAATATGTGCCAATCCGCCCCTGTCTCTCTCTGTGTCTGTGTCTGTGTCTCTGAGTGAGTGAGTGAGTGAGTGAGTGAGTGAGTGAGTGAGTGAGTGAGTGAGTGAGTGAGTGAGTGAGTGAGTGAGTGAGTGAGTGAGTGAGTGAGTGAGTGAGTGAGTGAGTGAGTGAGTGTGTGTGTGTGTGTGTGTGTGTGTGTGTATATGTGTATGTGTGTTTTAGGTGTCTCAATCCTGTTATCACAAGAATGTGAATCAAAGTCCATTTTCTTCCCTAGTCGTCTGCACTTTTCTCGCACTGTGTGCGCGCACACATTTTTCCTGTTAGTCCAATTCCTTAGTCTGAGCATTTCTCTTTTGCTTTCACTTGTTAATCCAAGACTGCGACACTAAAAGCAATCTGAGACAAAAATATCTGCTACAATCTCATTGAGGTAAGAACAGAAAGATTATAAACAAAAATGACAGTATAGTCATAACTGCCACTTGCAGTTAGGTGCATGGCCTTCCTTCTGTTGTGGCTCTTTTTTTCTCCCCTAAAACAACTTTGTTTCTCTCTCACAACCTCCTGGCCGTTGTTTTTGTTTTGTTTCTGACGCTCTTTTGTTTGTTCCATCACTGGGTTTTGTTATGGCTTTTCTTTAGCTCCAGTTAGTTCCTAGCATTAGCTTCAGCTGCCGCTCGTGCCGCCCATTCCTCTTGCAGACATTGCTTATGGGTGTTATGGGTAGGCCAAGTCTCGCAATAGCTTAGAGTCAGCTTAAAAGGCAGCCACTCATTAAAAAGTGCCTGCAACGTTCATCTTCTCAAACACTGTGAAACTAATGAATACTGCACTATTACTATTACTATTACTACTACACTACTACTATTGATACTGTTATTGTTGTCTTGCAGTATCCATCTGGGGAGACAACATTCTCTGACAACATTCCAGATCAGGTGTGTGACTGGCAGACAAAATGGCTTCACGTTTTACTCGTCAAGAAGAAGAGCTGAGCTGTCCCGTGTGTCACGACATCTTTAAACATCCCGTGGGGCTGTCCTGTGGACACAGCTTCTGCAAAGGCTGTCTGCAGGACTGGTGGACGGAAAGACCAACAAAACAATGTCCTGTTTGTCAGAGAAGATCTTCCAGGGACAATCCTCCTCTAAACTATGCGCTGAAGAACCTGTGTGAGAGCTTCTTGGAGGAGAAAGGTCAGAGCTCCTCCTCGGTGAGCTCTGAGGTCCTCTGCAGGGCACACGGTGAAAAGCTCAAGCTCTTCTGTCTGGATGACCAACAGCTGGTGTGTCTCGTGTGTCGTGACTCAGAGAAACACACCGGACACAAGTTCTTACCCGTGGATGAAGCATCTGGACGTTGCAAGCAGAAGGTCCAGGAATCGCTGAAGCCTTTAAAGGAGAAACTGAAGGCATACGATGAAGCTAAAACAAATTACGACATAACAGAACAACACATCAAGGTTCAGGCCCGGAAGACAGAGACGCAGATTAAGGAACAGTTTGAGAAACTTCGTCGGTTCCTACAGGAGGAAGAGGAGAGCAGGATCTCTGCTGTGCAGAAGGAAGAGGCTCAGAAGAGTCAGGAGATCAAGGAGAGGATTAAGAGCCTGAGCAGAGAAATGGAAACCCTCTCCAATGCTATCCAAGCTGCTGAGGACCAACTGAGAGCAGACAACCATGTCTCATTCCTGCAGAACTACAAGACCACCATGGAGGGAGTCCAGCAGATCACCCTGCAGGACCCACCGCCACTCTCAAGAGGAGCACTGCTAGACCAGGTCAAACACCTGAAGAACCTGACCTTCACAGTCTGGAACAAGATGAAGGACATCATCTCCTACACTCCCGTCATCCTGGACCCCAACACTGCTCATCCTAAATTCATTCTGTCTGACGATCTGACTAGTGTGAGACGGGTAGAAGATGAACAGCAACTTCCTGATAACCCAGAGAGATTTAACTGGTGGACGTATGTTGTGGATTCTGAGGGTTTTAACTCAGGGTCTCACAGCTGGGATGTAGAGGTTGGAGACAATACAGACTGGGTATTAGGTGTGTGTGATGAGACCTTCCTGAGGACTGGAGCCACAGTGAGTGGATACCGACGATGGCTTATAGGGTTCTATAATGATCAATACAAGGCATGCTTCAAATCAGTCACAAAGCTCAGAGTCCCTCTGAACAAGAAACCTGGGACGATCCGAGTCCAACTGGACTGGGACAGGGGACAGCTGTCCTTCTCGGATCCTAATTCTAACAGACACCTACACACCTTCACACACACCTTCACTGAGACACTGTTTCCAATCATTAATATTGATGATTATGATGGTCCATCTCTGAAGATATTACCAGGGAAGATCTGTGTCACTCTCGAAAACCACAGTTAGAACTTCAGTGCTGGCGTCCAATAAATATCGCACAAAATACATTGATCTGGTCCTGATTAAGGGCTATTATTTTATGGTAGATTCGTAATTATTTTAAATTGGTTGCAGGGAATATTTAATTAATGCATTGTACAGTTGCTAAGAATAAAATTACTTTGACAAGACAGGAACATAATTCCTGATAAAGCCGTTTTATTTTGTAGTGCAAGAGTCTTCAACATGGGTTCTGGGTGTTCTCAGAGTTACTACCGGTGGGCTGCCAAATCTTTGTGTGATAGAAACTTAATTTTAGCCCCTCCTATGGTCATCTTTGTGTCTGTGAGTACCAAGGAATATGATCAGATGATTGTATTGGCTGAGCACAGAATGTAATGTATGATGTAAGAGTGCCCCTCACTTAAAACAAGTATTGTTCATTGTTTCTGCTACTTGAGAAAACAAAAGTTAAAACTGTGTCAGTGGTTTCTATATAAATTCAAGTTGTATTTGTCATATCTGCTCTGTGCATTCTGTAATTACAAAGACCAAAAGCCAAACAGAAATACAAATCATAATGTTCCAATGTTCAATGCCCAAAACAAGATTAAATCGTTTCATAATTGCAATTGTTTGTGTGACCTTAATGTTTAAACTTATTTGGATGTTTTATTACCACATGTTGCTGGGGACCCCTGGGGGTCCCTGAAATACATCTTATAGTGGTGTATTACACCGTTATTTTGGAGTATCCATTGAGTACTAATTAGGGATGGGTACCTTTCACCTTTGAACCGATACGATACGATACTCGATACCTGGGAACCGATACGATACCAGAAACGATACCCATTTCAATACTTTTTTAATTATATATTATATATTTTACACATCATAGCAATGGTTTGGTTGAATCATATCTTAAATTATATAATGTATGATGACTATCTTTATGGTGACGGTTTACAAGGAAAAATTAGTTCCCTTTATTTTATTTTTTCATAATAATCTATTGATCAACTTGAGATGCATTTGCATTACTGAACTCTTCTAAGCAAAGTAGGCTATAAATCACACAGGCAAAAAGTAGCCTTCCATGGGGTGGCATTATTATTATTAGTCTTGATTGCATTTGAGTTTATGCTGTATAGTGTATAGCCTATAGTTTCAGTTAATTCAATGAATAAGTAGCTATAATGCAAACTGAATTGGAGGGAGGGGGACCTCAGGGTGAAATGTAGAAAAGGGGGCATCTATGACAAGAATCAAGAGCATTATTATGCATGTCACAGGAATCAAGGTAGATTGCGCCCAATATGTTTTGGTGTGGAATTCTCCTTTAACCACTGTGGAAAGTCCCCACTAATTAGTGCACCTGCTGCACGAAGACACAGACCGAAAGAATGCGCTCCATATTTCCATAGAGTTCCATATTAAATTTCTGAGATTTGAAAAGGCCATGTTGACTCTTTTCCCAACCTTTAAAAAAAAATCAGGACTTCCCAAGAAACCATGTGAGGTAAGATTTCATTTAATGTATCATAAATACTGTTATATCCATTGACCAGTGAACTGAGGCTTTTTCAAATCTCAAAAGTGTAATACGGAAAGCGCATTCTTTTAACATTGAAGTCAAGCGGTCAAGCGGTCCAGCGGACCCCCCCCCCCCCCTCTCGCACAGCCAGGACACATACACACATGCTGAATTGCACGACAACCATTTTCTGTGCGCTGATCTGCGCGAGTGGGCGCAATACTTGTAGATCCATGCAATGACAAGTGACGGAATAGCGGATTTCTTTTCTTTTTTTTGCTTTGCTATGCCGCCACCCCCCCCCCCCCTCTCTCTCTCTCTCTCTCTGTGCGCAGCGAACAGAGGTGGGCGCGCACACACATAGCCTACACACGGAGGGGACGATGCTTATAGCGGCAGCTTTTCTGATCAGCAGAACATTTCCATGCAGAGTGGAACTTTTTGCAAAGCACTAAATGTTCGTCTAGTTTAGTCAACAAAAACCACCGCGGTCTTTGTAATTAGTCAACCAGCTGTTCTATCTTGTCCGCGTCAGTCGTTCTGCTCGCTCTTTGCTGTGCAGCGGCACAGAATGACAGTACAAAGTATCGAAACGAGGCACCGTTCATTTTGAAGTGAATCGATACCACTAGGTATCGCTATGTCCCAATCGATACCAGTATCGGTATCGCTCACGGTACCCAAGCCTAGTACTAATACGTTTATCTCAAGTATAAAACCAGAACTAATGGAGTATACATTGAGTATTAAAACTCTTATCTCGTGTACAGAAACAGCTACTGTCTCTCTGCCAGGGAGCCACAGTACATCTACTATGTGTGTGTGTGTGTGTGTGTGTGTGTGTGTGTGTGTGTGTGTGTGTGTGTGTGTGTGTGTGTGTGTGTGCGTGCGTGCGTGCGTGCGTGCGTGTGCGTGCGTGCGTGTGTGTGTGCGTGTGTGCGTGTGTCAGGGCCAGATCATCAGTGGTACGGGGACCACCAGTGGTTGAGAGAGGTCCAGGTGGTCCCCAGCTAAATGGTGGAAAGTTGGTTAACCAGATGTAACTCATTGAGAGTGTAAAAAAATTGTAAAAGTGTAAAAATTCATGTTTACACTCTCAAGAATTAAAATATTCATCATCTGAATTAGCCTAAATCTACACAACTAAAGAATGTGGAAGATTAATGGTCATCTTTATCTGTATGTTTGACTGTTTTGTTTCCCAAATCCAGCCTGGAATTGTGGACAAAAGCAAAAGAAATCTTTAGTTTTGGGGTCTGTGGGCTAAAATGTCCTCAAATGGTGGTCTGTGGCTCAAATGCCGAATAAATAGTGGCTCCTGGTGTCAAAAAGATTGAAAACCACTGTTTCATGAAAAACTTTGGAGTTGCCCACCCTGCCATTCTTCCAGCCCACCCTAGTAGGGCTGGCTAAATCCGGCCCTGTGTGTGTGTGTGTGTGTGTGTGTGTGTGTGTGTGTGTGTGTGTGTGGGGGTGTGTGTGTGTGTGTGTGTGAGTGTGTGTGTGTGTGTGTGTGTGTGTGTGTGTGTGTGTGTGTGTGTGTGTGTGTGTGTGTGTGAGAGTGAGTGTGTGCGTTTCCTGTGTTAGCCCACCTCCTTCTACAGTCTGAGCATTTTGATTTCTCTTGTTAATCCAGGACTGTGACACAAAAAGCAATCAGAGACAAAAATATCAATCAATCACTAAATAAACATAATTAATAGACTGACGGATCAACAACTTGGCAGACCAACACCATTATCTGCTACAATCTCCATTGAGGTAAGAACAGAACGATAATAAACAAGAATGACAGTATAGTCATAACTGCCATTTGCAGTCAGGACTTGGCGCTTAGCATTTTTCCAAGTAGCACATGTGCTACTAAGTTCAAAAATCTAGTGGCATACAAATTATTTCCGTAGCACAACAAAAAGAGATCAAATAATGTGTTTTTCCTTCAATAAAGTAATATGTGGTAGTTGCAGGCAGCATGGTAAATTACCGGTATATCAATTTATACTTCAGCTAATATCACAATATTGATATTTATATCATTTTTGTTTGTTTTAATATATTTTTGTTTTCATGACGATAAACTAATTGCAGACGTGATTCTGAACGAGATGCTACGGGTTGTTTCTGATCGTTATGAATCTGCCATGTGCGTCCAAGCGTGCGCTCTTCATGTGTGTGTGCTTGCCGTTTCCCCCGCATTTGGTTTGAAGTCATATCGAGTGACGGTCGAACATTACAGACTTTTTAAATAACTTTAGTAGCTTATTCAGCGTGTTGGAGAGAACCGTAACAACCAAGTAATTCCTTGCTTGGTGCTGTATTGGCTGGTCTAATGCCCTGTGGGCTGCCAGAGGGAGCAATGAGATCAGTTCTTCAAGCTAAGGATGCATGGAGCCTCGACACGTTGTTAGCTTGTATATATGCTCTTATATCTGCGAACAATGCCGCCGTACTACAGTAATATAAATTTAGGTATACTGTAGAACTGCAACTCAGTTCAGTTGTAATAAACACAGTTCACATAGACTGTGCACTACTTTATTCTCCATTCGCACCGGTGCTACTAAATGAATTTTTCAACTTGCACTGAACTTTTTAGTTGCAGATGCAAGGCCCTAGTCGAAATATCGAGCCCCGTTTGCAGTTAGGTGCATGGCTTTCCTTTGTTGTGGCTCTTCTTTTTCTTCCCCCCAAACAACTGTGTTTCTCTGTCACAACCTCCCGGCCGTTGTTTTTGTTCATTTCTGACACTCTTTTGTTTGTTCTATCACTGTGTTTTATTATGGCTTTCCTTTCGCTCCAGTTAGTCCATAACATTAGCTTCTGCTGCCACCCTTGCTCTGTCTATTCCTCTATGGGTGTTATGGGTAGGCCAGAGCCTTATAGTGGGAGAGTTGCGATATTCCCGTTCACATATTCACACTAACCACTGACATTCTCGCGAGACTGTCTGCGAGGCTGCAGCTGGGTCCTATTGGGGGTAGGAGTAGCAGTAGGAGTATGCACAAATTTGTTGGACTCAGGCATTTAATCCAGCTTTAATGACTTAAAAACCCTTTATTTTAGTTGTTCTTCAATAATAGTACAACATAAACATTACAGAGACCGTAGTCTCTGACTGAACAATACTTTAAAACAGTTGTCGTTTGGCATACTACCCTACTGCTCTTATTTGCGCCGTTCTCATCGAAAGGAATTTGTTCCCAACTGCAGTTAGGACTCAGAGAGGCTCTGTATAGTCATGTGACGAACCACATTACCGGGCTGCTCCGCTCTGGTTTCTGACCCCTTAATATCGCAACTCTCCCCCTTTAAGGCTCTGGGAAAGGGCAAGTGTCCCACTAGTTTACGAGTCAGTTTAAAGGCAGTCAATCATTAAAAAGTGTCCACAACGGTCATCTTTTCAAGCACCTTGAAAGTGCTGAAACTAATATTAATGTTACTATGAATACTGCAACCACATTTACTACTAAAATACTACTATTGATGCTCATGTTATTGTTATTTTTGTCTTGTAGTATTCATCTGGTGTGACAACATTCAGAGAACATTCCAGATCAGGCGTGTGACCGGCAAACAAAATGGCGTCACGATTAACTCGTCAGGAAGAGGAGCTGAGCTGTCCCGTGTGTCATGACATCTTTAAACATCCCGTGGGGCTGTCCTGTGGACACAGCTTCTGCAAAGACTGTCTGCAGGACTGGTGGAAGGAAAGACCAACAAAAGAATGTCCCGTTTGTCAGAGAAGATATTCCAAGGACTTTCCTCCGCTAAACTTTGTTCTGAAGAACCTGTGTGAGAGCTTCTTGGAGGAGAAAGGTCGGAGCTCCTCGTCTGTGAGCTCTAGGGTCCGATGCAAGGCACACGGTGAGAAGCTCAAGCTCTTCTGTCTGGATGACCAACAGCTGGCGTGTCTCGTGTGTCGCGATTCAGAGAAACACGCCGGACACAAGTTCTTACCTGTGGACGAAGCGTCTGGACGTTGCAAACAGAAGGTCCAGGAATCACTGAAGCCTTTAAAAGAGAAACTGAAGGAATACGATGAAGCTAAAACAAATTACGACATAACAGAAAACCACATCAAGGTTCAGGCCAGGAACACAGAGACGCAGATTAAGGAACAGTTTGAGAAACTTCGTCGGTTCCTACAAGAGGAAGAGGAGGCCAGGATCTCTGCTGTGCGGAAGGAAGAGGCTCAGAAGAGTCGGGAGATCAAGGAGAGGATTAAGAGCCTGAGCAGAGAAGTGGAAACCCTCTCCAAAGCAATCCAAGCTGCCGAGGACCAGCTGAGAGCCGATGACCATGCCTTATTCCTGCAAAACTACAAGACCACCATGGAGGGAGTCCAGCTCACCCTAGAGGACCCACCGCAGCTTCCAAGAGGAGCACTAATAGATCAGGCCAAACACCTGAAGAACCTGACCTTCAGAGTCTGGGACAAGATGAAGGACATCATCTCCTACACTCCCGTCATCCTGGACCCCAATACTGCTCACCCTAAACTCATGCTGTCTGATGATCTGACCAGTGTGAGACGTGTAGAAGAGGAACAGACGCTTCCTGATAACCCAGAGAGGATTAACTGGTGGACATATGTCCTGGGTTCTGAGGGCTTTAACTCAGGGTCGCACAGCTGGGATGTTGAGGTTGGAGACAACGCAGACTGGGTAGTAGGTGTGTGTGATGAGACATACTGGAGGACAAGGGAAGCTGGAAAGCGATGGTCAATAGCGTTTAAGTATCAATACGAGGCACAGTGGTTTGGTCGTGCACGGTGGCTTGGTCGTTCTAAGGAGAAAAGGGTTCTATCCTTGGACCAGAAACCGAGGAGGATCAGAGCCCAGCTGGACTGGGACAGAGGACAGCTGTCCTTCTCTGATCCTGATTCTAACACACATCTGCACACCTTCACGCACCTACGCGAATACACCAGCACCTTGACTGAGAGACTGTTTCCATATATTAATGTTGATGATTATGAGGGCCAGTCTCTAAAAATGTTACCAGGGAAGATCTGTGTCAATCTGGAAAACACCAGTTAGAACATCTGGGCTGGCACCCAATAAGAAAGGAATAACGCTATCCATCGAAATTCCTCATAGGGTGAAAAGAAGGCATGAGTTCTGTCTTTAAAATCGTGAGATGAAAAACAAATCTATAAATTAATTACATTTAAAACAGAATAGTGTATTAGCATATTGATTTCCTGTCTATGTGTACCATGATGGGGATTCTTTTTTTTCCCACAATCTGTTTATTAAATTTTCATTAAGGCAAAGAGAAAGAGGAAAAGAAGGAAAGAAAAACAAATATAAATATTAGCCCTGTGAATCTTTGGGTGTCCCACAATTCGATTCAGTATCGATTTTCTGGATCACGATTCGATTCAAAAACGTTTTTTCGAAGTTTCCGATTCTCAATTCAAAAAGATGCCTACCCTAACCCGCAATTCTAAAGCTCTCTTCTTTAATTTTTTTTTTTTTTTTTTTTTTTTTTACAAAATGGTTCATGGGGTTTCAACATGAATTTTGAATAAAAAAGATAACAATTCTCAGTGCGTTTGTGTAAATGTTGTGTTAAGTTACTTGTCATATCCACCATGTGCATTTTGTAATTACAAAGTCTAAAAGGCAAGGAGGAATAGAGATTGCAATATCCCAATGTTCAATTCAAAACCATGATTAAATCACACTTATTTGACAATTACCTGGAGGGTCTCTGCAGATGTAACAGATGTACTGGTCTGGGATGCTGTCCTCTAGGAGACCCATGCAGGCACTGTGCTGCCAACACATGCACTCCTCACACTGCAACACACACGCACGCACGCGCACACACACACACACACACACACACACACACACACACACACACACACACACACACACACACACACACACACACACACACACCACCCACACACACACACACACACGATGTATAAATAATTGCGATTAACAACTTTTGCTTAATCTACGATAGTTAAAATTTCAAAACATTGTGGAAAAAGCAAATCTACAAAATTGCTTCATCTGATATGCTTTTATGCTTCCGAGTATTCTTTGACTCTTGTCTGTTGTAGAAAATTGAGATTCTTGCATTATAAATAAAAGTGTCTGTGCCCATTGATGAGTCTTCTAAAATTCTACAATCCAGGCTTTTATTCCCCGATGGTTGTATTACTATGCTTAAACTATTTTACTAGTGTGCCTGTACATTGCTTATTATTGATTTTCCTGTTCATCCCATTAACACCTGAGTCTGATTCTACAAATGCTTTCTAAAATCAAGAATGTTTAACCCATTAAATAAAGTGCCTTTCTGAAAATACTATGGGCTCCATTTTCATTTACATGCTAAACCCCTTATCCCAAACCCCTTATCCCTCTTTTACTATTTTGATAAATATTTTAGGGATAGTTCAACATGCCAATCTACTGACACGTTGTTAGCTTGTAGACTGGCCATTTTAACTATTAAAAAATAAATAAAAATAAATTAGTTTAAAAAGGCAAAGAAGTTAAGGGATAAGGGGTTTAGAGGTGACAAAAATCTAGGCCTATGTTTCAATGCCAGTGATTCACAGCCTGTATTTGGCTGCGGACCCCCATCTGAAAATATGTTGTTCCAGGGAACACTCATAAGCAAATATCAGAGGTAATCCAAGATTTGTGCCACTTTTTCACTATTTTTTCAAAAATAGCAAATCTACAAAGAACCTAGGGCAGCACTGCGAGTTATGACAGTCAGTGATTTCAAAAATATTAGAATTGTATTGTCTTTCTGTATGCATACGGTATAGGGCTATAGTGTTACACTGTAATGTACCTTGCAGTTGTAAATTCAGTTCATTGACATATTCCCTCAACCACTGTGTTAGTCATGCAAAACCTTGCACCCTCACACCGGTAAAAAAAAATAAAGTGAGATGACGAATTACTTGCAGGACAAAATATGTAGTCTATCT
Organism: Benthosema pterotum; assembly: GCA_039105355.1. Taxonomy (NCBI): domain Eukaryota; kingdom Metazoa; phylum Chordata; class Actinopteri; order Myctophiformes; family Myctophidae; genus Benthosema; species Benthosema pterotum. The sequence continues at coordinate 8,581,676 of CM076967.1, forward strand.
TTTAAAGTGCCCATGTGGCTTTTGTTATGTTGAAAAAACAACACGAGAGTTAAAAACTAGAATAACTGAACATAAGTGTAATAGGAATAATGATGAGAAGTCCCCAGTGGCCAGATACATTAACTCTGCTAAACATGATGTTTGTTCCCTCAGATTCCATGGTTTAGAAATAGTAAACCCACTAAAAAGAGGAGGGGATAGAGACCGGGTTCTGCTTCAAAAAGAGGCCCAATGGATTCATTTCCTAAATACAGAGTTTCCTAAGGGTATGAATGAAGAGCTTTTATTAAACTGTTTTTTTGTAATAGAACATTTTGGAACTATGAACTTGTAATAATATGAAATTGTATAATATGAAATTGTATATGAAAAATGTTTCTACTGAACTGTAATGTATTATATGGCACAAATTGATGTAATGTTTACTGCAATGAGACGCAGCTGTGACTTACCGCCTAACTAGGCTATATATGGAGTCTCTGTGAGACTGACCCTAGTTTGAAACGCTGAGGAAGGCCAGAGCGCCAAAACGCGTACGTTTCTCTAGGTATAGACTGCTGCTGTGTTATATCATGAAATAAAGACAAATAATGAACTTGTGAGTGCGGATATTTCCCCCCTACTGTGATCCACAAGAATCTGCACCCTGAGAATCTGCTACTGAGAATACAAGCTGAACTCTGAGTAGAGGGTGCCTACCTACCGTTTTCATGCAAAACCTTCACATCCAGAGTGTTTGGACTACTTCATGAAGTCATTTCATAATGCTATGCCTCATAACGCAATCAGTGATCTGGATTTATTACAAAATGGAAGATAAGTTCCAAGAGCGCAAGGAGGGGATATTCAACTGATTGGTTTCTGTTTGATTTACCCAAGTTTGAGTATTTCACTGATCAAAGACTTGTTTTGTGTGTACATGTTTTGACAATCTCGCTGTAAAACATCAGATTTTACTTGGTGATTTTGCGGTGACAGGTCTACAGACGCACCTGGATCATGTTATATTAACCTTAGTGTACTGAACGCGTTTTGGTGTTCTAAGCATTATGTTTTAACTATTGAAAAATAGCAGATCTGAAAAATAGCAGATCTACAAGCTCATAGCGCGCCACCGAGTGGCGCGCTATGAGCTTGTATCTCTGCTATTTTTGAAAAATCGTGAAAACCTGGTGCAAATCTTTGAATATTATGTTATTCAGAAACTAGAAATCTAGACAGGACACAATGGGTTAATGGTGACAGGTGTATAGACGTACCTGGATCATGAAGCCGTTCTCCTCGTCCATCTGACACACACAGCGGACGATCTCCTGACAGGCCTGGCTGAGCTCATCCTCCTGCAGAGGGACGTCCTCCTCCTCCTCCTCCTCTAGATCCAGCTCTAAGTCTTCCTCTGCACTGTAGGGTAAGGACTCTGTGGTGGAGTCCTCTGGGAAGTCTCCCTCAGACAGGTCTACCAGAAAAACACAGTAAAACTACAGTAAGACTCTGTGGTGGAGTCCTCTGGGAAGTCTCCCTCAGACAGGTCTACCAGAAAAACACAGTAAAACTACAGTAAGACTCTGTGGTGGAGTCCTCCGGGAAGTCTCCCTCAGACAGGTCTACCAGAAAAACACAGTAAAACTACAGTAAGACTCTGTGGTGGAGTCCTCTGGGAAGTCTCCCTCAGACAGGTCTACCAGAAAAACACAGTAAAACTACAGTAAGACTCTGTGGTGGAGTCCTCTGGGAAGTCTCCCTCAGACAGGTCTACCAGAAAAACACAGTAAAACTACAGTAAGACTCTGTGGTGGAGTCCTCTGGGAAGTCTCCCTCAGACAGGTCTACCAGAAAAACACAGTAAAACTACAGTAACTGTACAGTAAAGACATACTCTAAACTCACTTCACCCTGTAGTATGTTTGACCTTTAGGACGTACAACCTCTTGACCTCAACCAACTCGTACCCAAACTGAAATCACATTACCAATATGCATACACAGCTAAATCTACAATAATAAACCTCAGAGACCTTGTGAATACATACAGTATAATCACATAGATTATTAACTAGAGTATCAAAGTCCTTTCACTAATATAAAAGTACCAGGAAAACGATAAATTCCCTTAAAGTTACACTAAGTCACATCTGGCTGAGATAAGGTGTTAATAAATGCATCACCAGACAGAACCAGGAGCGTTCCATACACTAGATGTCCAGCCAACCGCCTTCAGACAGTCACCATCCAAAAAATAAATAAACATTGCCTGAACATTATCATGTGTGAATGCTAGCCGTCCCTAGTAAGCAGGCTTTAATCTCAGGGAGTTGGCCGCGCCTTCGCTCTCTCAGACCTGGTAAGCCGTGGAGCAGCATTCCCTCCTTCGCCGTCATGCGCACCATGACAGAGAACTGTGGAATGCCCTCACTGCACAGTTGAGAGCGCCACAGACAACAGACTCTTTCAAGAGAGGACTACCTTTTTAATAAAGCTTTCTTCTGAGCTGAGATATCCCATAGTTCTGTTTACTTTCATTGAGTCAAAGTGTTTTTTGTTGTGTTTGTTTTTTCTTGACAGTGCGGCACTGACCTTTTCTCTGAAAGATGAGACAGGTCAAGAGCGGTAGGGTTTCAGAGGTTTTGGCGTCAGCCTATTTATCCTTCAGGTGCCACGAAATTAGAGGATTGGTATGGATACTTGTGCAAATGTATGTATACTTTCTTGATTCATTTTACTGTTTCTAATGAAATAAAGTTTACTACTACCATTTGGTTTCATTTTGATACTCTCAAGTGTTAAAGATCTTTGGTTATCATTTATTCAAACCAGAAAAAAGAAGTGTGTAAAGAAATTGTGAAAGTGTAAAATTGTTAGGTGTGCAGTTTTCAAAACATTCAAAGTACATGATGGGCTTCACACAGGGAGTATGGTAGTTTGGGGTGTGTGTGTGTGTGTGTGTGTGTGTGTGTGTGTGTGTGTGTGTGTGTGTGTGGTGTGTGTGTGTGTGTGTGTGTGTGTGTGTGTGTGTGTGTGTGTGTGTGTGTGTGTGTGTGTTACGTACTCTCTCCACTGAGGTCCACCTGTAGAATGGCCCGGGGACAGAGCAGGTGTTTGGACGAGGAGGAGGAAGGGGAGGGGGCCGACAGGGAGGAGACAGAGTTGTTGTTGCCATGGCGATGATGATGATGGTGATGTGCAGAAGAAGAATGCTCCAGGAAGGACAGCGACAGGCCGTCGTAGTTATGGTAAACTGGGTGAGAAAATGTACAGACAAAACACACAGAATTACATATAAATTACGAGCAAACCCCCATCCAGCTGTAAGTCCAGCTGACCAACACAACTATATTATAGTGGCAGGGATTTTCAACAGGTGGTCTGGGGACCACCAGTGGTCCCTGAGAGGGCCAAGTAGGTTAACCAGATGAAAAGTAACCAGATGTAACTCTTGAGCGTGTAAACATGAAACCAAACGGACCCTTGCGGGTCCGTTTGGTTTCATGTTTACACTCTCAAGAGATAAAATATTCACCATGTGAATTAGCCCCATGTCTAACACAACTAGAGAATGTAGACGATTAATGGTCATTTGTTTGAGCTGAATGTTTGACTGTTTTGTTTTCTCCGAAATCCAGCCTGGAATTGTCAACACTAGCAAAAGAAATCGTTAGTTTTTGGGGTCTGTGTGGGGCTAAAATGTCATCAAATGGTGGACTGTGGCTGAAATTCTGAATAAATGGTGGGGCCCTGGTATGAAAAAGGTTGAAAACCACTGTTATAGTGTCATTCCAGACTCCAGAGAGCAGAACATGAAGTTTGGAACATTCACTGTAATAGTAATAATTGTTACTACATAGCTACTGTATTTGACAGTTGTAAATGTATATTTACAGTGCTGCTTTGACTTTTTCTTCTTTTTCTTCTTCTTCTGTTTCAACTTGAACGGGTCTCTGTCTCTCCGGTCTCTTCTGTCTTTCTTCCTCCCTGTGGACAGACAGACAATAAATATACAGTAGACCCCATTAGCAAGCAGGCAGACCAGATGCACACACACACACAACCACACACACACGCACACGCACGCGCACACGCGCACACGCACACACGCACACACGCACACACACACACACTCACACACAGTCAGTCAGTCAGACATAAACAGACCTAAGCCCAGGTGCTTGGCGTCCATTTTCAGTCTCTTCTCCATCTTGATTAAACCTGGAGGATAGAGGTCAAAGTTCAACACCAGTTCATCATTATCATAACCATGTGACTTGCAATAAGGACATTAACTCAAATATTGTTTTTTTAAAGTTCAGAATCAACTATTTTTTTGTTTTCTTTTGCCCTTTTCCAGTTATTGCGTCACAGGAGGAAACATTGTTTACATCATGTTTTTAAGTCACTCAGGCGATCTACTGGACAGAAAGTATTGCAGGGAATATAATTCAATGCTTTCACTGTGGTCTAGCGCCAATGACAGTTTGCAGATCTTTGGGATCGTGGGGGTGGACATGTCTGCTTGACAACAGGCCTAGGAACTATTTGCAGGGGAAATATAATGCATCAAAGGCGCAAACACTTTGGCATGACGCTCCAAAAGGTAAATCAATCAATCCAGGCAGCCTGGATAGTTTAGTAATACAATACGATATAGTAATACAATGCAGGGAGAGTGTTAACTCTTTGACAGATTTGACAGCAGAGAAGGCTAGGCTTGCTCCCATTAGGCCCAATAGAAACGAAATCACTCATAGAAAATCCACTGTTGTGAATTTGTGCAAATGAATGAGATCCAAAGACAGAAGGTGTCTACTTTAAGTGAAAAATAAAATGAGTTGATTGTGTTTTCAGTTTTTTTTTTATACATTGAGAAAACAGCCTGTATTTTCACAGTTCACTGTTTCCACTGTATGGAGCTCATTCAGAGATAAATGAATTTAAAGTTATATCATTTATCACCTATAGTTGTAAAAAGTGTGTGTTTGGTCTTTTCTGGAATCTGAAATGCAATTATCAGCCAAAGGACTTTGCAGTGAATGAACGAGCTTGTTCAAGGGGGATTCCACCCATTTTCAATTTTTTCCTGAGAGGAAAAAGGGATCTGAAAGAAAAATCATTAACATGGTGAAATACATCTTGATGATGTCATCAGATGTATTTCATTATGTTAATGATTTTTCCAGACCTCCGTTTTTAGGAAATACAAAATTGGTGGAACTTTTTTCATCATGTCCACACAACACCTCTAAGGTATATTAATGACATATTAAAATGTTGAAAATGGGTGGGGTTGCCCTTTAATAAAATAAAGCCCAAAATGACCTTTGAAGTGTTAAGCAGACAACAGGATCAAATCAAACACTGCAAAAAAAAACGTGGTAAATCATAATTCCAAGCAATCAGAAGAAGCCCTACCTGGCTGTAGAGGGTTGCTGAGCAGGCCGGGGTGGGGATACGGGTGTTGTGGGTGCGGGTGGGCATGGGGGTGTGCGTGGGGATGGGCGTGGGGGTGTGGGGGCTCCAGCCTCAGCTCCCTGGGGGGAGGGGGCGGGGGGGACAGCGCCAGGGAGCAGGGGTGGTGGTGGGGGTGGTGGTGGTGGTGGTGGTGGGGGGCCAGGGGAGGCAGGGAGGAGGAGGAGGAGCACAGCTCGGCACTGTTGTCCGAGCTGACCGAGGTGGACGAACGCTTCTTCTTCCCCGAGGAGCGCACCGTGGAGCGCACGTCGTCCAGGTGGAAGGTCTGGGGAGAGAGCGCTGCGCACGCCAAGCACGCACACACACACACACACGCGCACGCACACACACACACATGTGGCAAGCACACACACAAAAAGTCTAAAGTCAGACCCAAAAGAGTCCTTGAGATGTAACTCTTGAGAGCGTAAAAATGAAACCAAATGGACACTTGCAACAACGGTATTAGGGGGAATGCTGCCATCTAAATGGCTAAAGCTGCGATTGTAAGGCGAGGGGAATTTCTGAGACCCCCTGCCTGATTTCAATCGTCTAGGCTCACAGCGCGCCACTCGGTGGCGCGCTGTGAGCTTGTAGCTCTGATATTTTTGAAAAATGGTGAAAATGTGATGCAAATCTTTGAATATATGTTCTTTCGGAAGCAAATATTTTGAACGAAAACCGTTGCTTCTTGGGGATCCCTACAACAACATGTTTTCAGATGGGGGTCCGCAGCCAAATATAGATCATTCTGGCGATCCTTGGCATGAAATATGTTGAGCATCTCTGACACAGGAACATACATTTTTCAGAGAAACTAGAATCTGTCAGAATCTAGCATCAAAAACAGAAACTAGTCAGTGGCCCAGTGTTGCTTTTTAGCAACATTAACCCTTTTATTATTAAAAAATGTTATCATTATTTTTTTGTCATTTTTTCACATAAATATCATGGTTGAGGTTGATTGTTTAGCATTTCATTGAAATTGGTCATGATATTTGCATAACAATACCCCCCCCACAGAGGGTGCAATTAACCTCTTCAATTAATCTCTGGACTTAGTGCAATTTTTGATGATTTTTAACCTTTGACCTTTAGCCTTTAACCATAATAAAAGTATGTAAAATGACTGCAATAAATATATATTTGTGATCATTAGAATGTCTAGAACATGTACATTCATTATATAAGATATTTTATTATAATTAATTAATTAGCATAAATAATACATTTATTTTTTATTTTATTTTTTTTTATCAGGTCTGATATTTTTTTCATGATGCTTTGAACACCAAAACGAGTTCAACACAGAATAGGGTATTTAATATTTACATGAGGAGGAGGACACGGTGCGTCTCCTCTTGGACTCCAGCAGCTCCAGGGCGTGGTGGGGGGCGGTGGGGCCGGGCGGCAGGGAGGCCGACGTGGCCCGCGTGCGGACCGCCCTGTCCGGGGACGGGGTGTGTTGCTGCTGCTGCTGCTGCAGCAGCAGCGCGGCTGCGGCCGGGCTGGGGGTGGCGGGGGGGCTGCCGCTGTGGTAGTACTTGAGGTGGTAGTCCAGGAGCTTGGCCTTGCGGAAGGACTTGGAGCAGCCGGGCAGCGTGCACTGGAACTGTCTGGGCTCCTCCCCGGAGGACGACGGAGGCTCGGGAGCACGCAGAGACGACAGGACTGAAGAGACGACCAGAGAGTGTTTACAGTTTAGTGTCTTATAGCCTGGTCTAGCCCTCAATGATTTTGGCCTTGGGGGGCGGGGGTGTCGTGGGATCCACACGGCGGAAGTGCTGCGCTCTGATTTGATCTCACTAACGTGTCGTCATCTCCGGCCCCTCCCCCTCCCGTCCACTGCTGTTCTACGTCACATCATTTAGAGCGATGCCCACCCCGGAAGGTTCACTCCCCCCTCAAGGCCACTTTCCAACGTGCGTTAGTCCAGGCTTTCCGTTTTCGCGCAACGCGAATGAAAATGAAAGCCTGGGTGTCGAGGCTAAGTGTCTTATAATCAACAGAAAAAAAATAATAGTTAACTCATTTACCGCGAGCGCACGTTTGTTGTTTTCTGCTATATGCCACGGCTCAGGCTAGTGCATTCGGTAAAAATCCTAAACAGGATGTGTGATGACGTCATGCTGTTTCTGGTGTCTTGACTAACCTGTCCTCTCAAGATCTGAGCAAAAAGTTCCGGGTCAAAAGTCAGGAAGTGGCGTCTAGCCCTAGTGGATCTACCCGTGCGCTCCACGACATTCAGGGGCAGATTCCAGGAAAGGCTTTTGAATGCATTGGATTGAATGGGTGCAAATGGGACAAAAAATCCTCCCATTCGCCTGTTCTGTCCCAAATGAAAGTCAGTCACGGGATCTTTATCAGACGATGCACTCGGACTAACAGATGGATTAAAGAATGAAATCTACATTTCGTTGTGTTATGCGCCTTCGTCGTGTTCGGCGAGCATTGCCCCACGGTAAGAACACGATGAGCGTGTGATTGGCGATAAAACTATTAATAGTTAATAGTTAAAATGTATAGATCTGTAACTCTTGAGAGCGTTAAAATGAAATTTTACACTCAGTTAAATTTGAGTTAACTGAGTGTAAATTACGTAATTTCAAGAGTCCACACAATTAGAAAATGGAGAATAATTGTTATTTTGACGTTTTGCCAGTTCCCTTTCCCAATTGTGGACAAAAACATGAAAGTTATTAGTTTTGGATGCAAGAGACTAAATTCAACATCATGAAATATCAACTGAAACCCAGTTACAAGAAAGCCTTCCAATTCTCTTCATTACAAGTGCATTATTCTTAAACAGTAAGTAACACCCTCACAAAGTCAAGTCAAACTTTCTTGGGCGTGTGTTCTTGGATGTGTAGATCTTGTTCAGCCGATCATTTTGAAAAGTAGCTCTCAAGTCAAAAAAAGTGTGGGTACCCCTGATTTAGCCTACATTTAAAATGTGCTACACCCATGCAAAGCAGCAGTCTATGCTCTATGGAAGTGAAAGAGGTGTTGGTGGAAGTGCTTAGAGGGGAATTCCACCCATTTTCAAAAAGGGGTCTGAAAGAAAGGTATATTAAGGTAGAAGGTACATTAATGACATTAAAATGTTGAAAATGGGTGGAGTTCCCCTTTAGTGCTCTATAGAAGGTCACAGAGCAGAGTGACGGTGGATGCATGGTGTGTACATACTGGGTTCTCTGGCGTGTCTGTTTTTGGGTGTCCTGATGGAAGAGCTCCTCACGCCTGCAGCTGGAGAAGACCACAAACACAACAGCAGGTTAAATTCAATGTCCATTTGGCTGGAAACTCCCAAGAGTCAGGAAGTTTTTAAACTTCATGAATGTCATTTAAATCCACTCAAAACATACTTTTGGCAATATATCTTTTCGCGAAATTGACAGCATAAACCAGCGGATTTTCCATTTTTGTTTTTTCCATTTTGTTTTTCAGTGGTCCACCTCCTGAGCGTTATGATTACATACAAGACATAATCGATCACCGTAATCAATTCATATTAACCCATAGTAGACGGGAACCCCTAGTGGTAGTTTTACCCTAGTTGACGGGAACCCCTATAGGGGTTCTGTACAGTATGTACAGTATCAAAAAATGTAAAAAATTTGATGGTGTTACACAATAATTTGAAGTTTTTCAATACACTTAGGTTAGTATTTCAAAGACATTTTTAGAATCGGGATAGTCTACAATGGGTTAAAATAGGGCCTAGATTGTTGTCACCACTAAGCCCCTTATCCCTTAACTATTTTAAAAAGCATTTTTCAATAGTTAAAAAGGCCAGTCTACAAGCTCACAACGTGTCAATAGATTGGCATGTTACTAATGTAACTATTTAAAAAAGTTTATCAAACTAGTAAAAAAAGGATAAGCGGTTTGGGATAAGGGGTTTAGCGTGTAACGAAAATGGAGCCCTAGGTGTCCAAAGACGATTTTGGTACCTGGGGCCTTTGGAAAAGAGGCAGTAAAGGGCAATTTCAGCACCAAATGAGTTGAAAACCCAACATATAACAATGCAAAGTAACAACACAGCAGTGTTCACACCGTACAGGTATGTGTGGAGCAGAATGTGTCTTTGTTGGTCATCAGTTTCACTGCTGTTACCTGTGACAGGGGGCGGTGACTTCTCTTCGAGGACAGCGTGGTGATTGGTCGAAGGGCTGTCCGTCACCCGGTTCTGTTCCATGGCTGGCTGGGCTAGCGTTGTGGGCGGGGCCCACGTGCAGTAGTTGTGGTGACTTGACTCTTCCCTCTCAGTTGTGGCACCTGGGCACAAGACACACAGAGATAAGACAAGTTCTTGTGGACCAGAGTACACGACAATAACTGGGCAGTTGGACAGAATTAGTTTTTTAAATGAAGTTTAAGAATATTTTGAATCTCATGTAATGTTAGAATATACACTGCAATGTTGATAATGTGTTACATTTTCTTTTGGTAAATTAACGGCCCACTTCATCATACTACAGCACCACACAAAACCATCAAAAAGCAACAGATCTGCAATGTGGCACGATGCGTTTTGATCTTGTAGATCTGCTACTTTTCCCAGTTTTCTTTATTTATTTCTGAAATATACACACACAACAGTAACACAAGAAAATAGAACTCCACATTCTCTCAGTCTCCAACATTGTAACTGTTTCTTTACCCGTTTACTCTTAATTTTTGGTTCTAAAAAAGCCTAGGCTACTTCATTTTGTTGACGAGAACTCTATCCATATCTCTGAATTGGTATTTGAATGGTGTAGTCTCCACATCTGTATCCATTCTTATTCTGTATTTTCTACATGCTAGTTCTGCTTCCCATTTCTTTTTGATGTATTCAGTTGAGTTAGATTCAAACTCACAACTTGTGCTGTGAGTTTGAATCTAATGAGTTCCACCCGCCCATGATGTGGGCAGGTCTCTCTCACCTGGGGCGACACCGCAGGTTACTGCGGTGCACAGGGCTGATAGGTGGGTTCAGACTTACCTGGTGTCTGGGGGGACAGTGCAGGTTGCAGATAGGTGGGTTCAGACTTACCCGGTGTCTGGGGGGACAGTACAGGTTGCTGATAGGTGGGTTCAGACTTACCCGGTGTCTGGGGGGACGCTGCAGGTTGTTGCTGTGTGCAGGGCTGCTGCTGCTGCTGTGTGGGATGGTGATCGGAGGGCGGGGGGTCCGCGGTGGGCGCCAGGCGCTGAGAGCGCCGCCTCTGGCTGCTGGTCAGCGAGCAGGAGGGGGCAGGGTCAGTGTGACCTGCTGGAAGGAGGGGAAAAACAAAAGGAGTGGAGTTAGAATCAAAGATACTCATACTCCCATTGGCGCCACTATATCGGCGACATGGACTACAAAGCCTACAAATGGTCTCCTAAGTAGTCATGGTCAATGACTATCTAATAAGGACAAGAAGCCAAGACACCTATGGGGGAGTCCACATTGGTTCATGGGAGGAAACAGACATGTACAGTACATTCCAGGAAGTTTGACGCTTGCAAACCATGCATGCCATTGGTCTCTTGGATGGTTTGCCAAGCGTCAAACTTCCTGGTCTGCTACTGCAGGACAAATTGAACTGGAAGAGTTTCTTTACTCTCTGTAAATAAACTGGTTGGTTACTAATAGTCCATTCTAGGAAGGAAGGAGGACTATCATAGGAGGAAAAATGGTGAAAAATGAGGGTTTTATCTCTGGCGCCAGGAGTTTTTCACTAATTTTGGCACTAGGGGGGTCTGGCCCACTATTTATTCAGAATTTGAGCCGCAGGCCACCATGTGATGACATTTTAGCCCCAGAGATCCCCAAACTAAAGACTTATTTTGCTTTTGTCCACAATTCCATCCTGGATTTTGAAAACAAAACAATCAAACATACAGATCAAAATGGCCATTTCATCTACATTTTCTAGTTGTGTAGACTTGGGGCTGATTCACATGATGAATATTTTAACTCTTGAGAGTGTAAACATGAATCCAAATGGACCCGCAAGGGTCCATTTGGTTTCATGTTTACGCTCTCAAAGAGTTACATCTGGTTAACCAACTGTTCATCATTTAGCCTGGGGACCACCTGGAACTCTCTCAAGGACCATTCTGTGAATCACAATTATTGGCTTATATCGAACTAAAACTCGAATGAATCTCCAGGCTGAGTCCAAGGCTAAAATATAATTTTAAGTCGAATTGTGGAATCCAGTATCTCTTGGAACATGCCATGTCCTCACTCACAGCCCAAAAAGGGTCTGCATCCTGAGCTATTTAAATTCACAGAGAGCTTTTTTGGCATGAGTAAACTAAGTTTACATTGCCTAAAGCAAGTGCCAACAATACAATAAGAGTTTTCCTCAAGACTGTTTTAAATAGTACACAATTAAGATTTAAGCTGCGTTTAAAAAGGTAGCAGCTCTGTTTACATGTGCAGTAGGTCTACTTAGACTTAGAGTGGTTGTATTCCGTTAGATCACCTTTTGTCGCCAACAGTTCACAAATCTCCGTGTCCCCAACAGACCAAAAGTCTCTGCACCGCCGAACCAGTTAGACTAAATTCAATCCAAAGGGCCTTTATTGGCATGAGAAAACATAGGTTTACATTGCCAAAGCAAAAATATAGCTACAGTACAATAAAATGTGATTAGAGAAATGTACTGTAAACTCTCTTTCCTCTTCTCTCTCTCTCACAGTATTGTCCCTCCAAGCTCTCCAAAAAAAGGAGTACTTCTCTGTTCTTAAGGAGGAAACAAACAATACAGGAATCCACCCACCCAGCGGGGGTGTTATATACCCCCTGGGCCAGAGGGGGTTGTTATCTACCCCCTGGGCCGGGGCAGCACCCAGCAGGGCTCTTTGTTCATACAGGTTGCTGGTGGCTCATTCTCTCTCAGTGTCAACAGAGTGACAGGTCTGACTGCCCCACAGCACTAGAGGGTGTGGAGGACACAGCTGATGGAATTCCATTAGATGTGTGGAATGATAGGTCAAGATTTTGACGTGAATGTTTTTGGTGAAATGAAACACCGAATTAGCCCTTCACTAAGTGAAGTCCTTGTCCAACAGGCACGTTAGAAGAGTAAAGCTTGACCAGAAAAGCTTGACCTGCATAGCAACAGTTGCTAAACTATTTGGACTGTCATTGGACAGTGACTAAACTCCGCCCCAAAGGGTGGGGGTTTGAGAAGGGCTCATTGAGTGGAGGTAATGGACTTTGGGTGGGGTATGATGGGTTGGGGGTGGGGGTGGGGGGGGCTGTGGGTCATGGTCGGGGGTGGTCTGGCATATGTGGGAGTGTGTGTGTGTGTGGCGGGGGGGGGGGGGGGGGGGGGGGGGGGTAATGGAGGGTGGGGGGGTTGGTGGGGAATTAGCCAATGGAATACACCCACCCTATAGATTTCCAAACCATTGAGTTTCCTTTAGTGAGTTAAACCCATAATGCAGGGGTCGACATTATAATTGGCCCGATGGCCCGAAACAGGTTTGAAAACACGTGCGGACCACCAGATGGCGCCCTATACTGGCCCGATGGGGCCAGTGGTAAAATGCCCTCGTTGGTGCACATTTGCTGTACAAGCTCAAACTTTTGTTGTTTGGTCGCCATGACAACCTGTATTAGTCTTTGATCTTGGGTCAAAAAAGGTTGGGCACCCCTGATATACATATTGTATTATTATTTTTATTTCACAATATGTTGGTGTTGTTTTGTAATTGTTTAAGTTTTATTTATATTTTGTTTATTAGCAGAAAAAATATTTTAGGCATTCTGCATTGTATATGGGTCAGCTTGCTGAACGGTCTACTGGTTTTGACCCCCATGAAAAGAGTGCTGTTAACTTGAATGCATTTAATGCATTAATAAATGGTGGTCTTTTTTGCAGACTATGGGGATCGATTACCTGGGCCAGTGGTTACAGTTGTGGGGCCAGTGATTCTTAAAAGCCACTGGCCCAAAGGGCCAGTGGCAAATTTCCCTTAATGTCTACCCCTGTAATGGGTTTAAAACGCAATTAAACCCATTTTAAAACTGGGTCAAAGGGGCTACAAAAGGATTTCTGCTATTTCAAACAACAAGTCTAGTCAAAATCACAAGGTGTTTTGTTGCAAAAAAAGCTTTATCCTCAATGGCAGTTGCAAGGAGTTGCAATGGTGTAGTTTGGGCCAGCGATGTTATGGTCCTACTTTCATTTACACATTAGTGGCATTTTTTTCCCTGAAAATAAGCGTGAACAAGTCAAGACACTAGTGAGGACTGAACATGGTTGTTTCTCTGGGAACTGTAAATACAAAGCGCAGTTAGCACCCAGGGTGATGGGAATGGATGTATTTGCACGGAGCGAGGCTTAGTGGGCAAAATGACACCAGATTGACACCAGCACGACTATGTCATCTTACTTCCGGGTTTCGGAGATCTGGCGCTTCAAAATAAGGGCTTTGACCGTGCATCCCATGGCAAACCAATTCCATAACGTTCCCTTGGATTTAAATTTTTGCTGCGAGCATTTCACACCTCACCACGCCAAGTTTACATAAAGGTGGCAGCTAGTTGGTTGATTATATTATGCATAAATGTCATAACTGTCAACCTGAAGTGTCATGTAGAATGAGGCCAGATGCCTGCAGGGCCTGATTTTCCAGTAGAAGAGAGAAAGCCAAATCTTCCTGCTGGTGAGTACAACATACCTGTGTTGTGTTTGCTGTCTGTGGTGAAGGTGTTATAGAACATACCTGTGTTGTGTTTGCTGTCTGTGGTGAAGTGGATTAGAACATACCTGTGTTGTGTTTGCTGTCTGTGGTGAAGGTATTATATAACATACCAGTGTTGTGTTTGCTGTCTGTGGTGAAGGTGTTATAGAACATACCTGTGTTGTGTTTGCTGTCTGTGGTGAAGGTATTATAGAACATACCCGTGTTGTGTTTGCCGTCTGTGGTGAAGGTATTATAGAACATACCTGTGTTGTGTTTGCTGTCTGTGGTGAAGGTATTATAGAACATACCTGTGTTGTGTTTGCTGTCTGTGGTGAAGGTATTATAGAACATACCTGTGTTGTGTTTGCTGTCTGTGGTGAAGGTATTATAGAACATACCTGTGTTGTGTTTGCTGTCTGTGGTGAAGGTATTATAGAACATACCTGCGTTGTGTTTGCTGTCTGTGGTGAAGGTATTATAGAACATACCTGTGTTGTGTTTGCTGTCTGTGGTGACGGTATTATAGAACATACCTGCGTTGTGTTTGCTGTCTGTGGTGACGGTATTATAGAACATACCTGTGTTGTGTTTGCTGTCTGTGGTGACGGTATTATAGAACATACCTGCGTTGTGTTTGCTGTCTGTGGTGACGGTATTATAGAACATACCTGCGTTGTGTTTGCTGTCTGTGGTGAAGGTATTATAGAACATACCTGCGTTGTGTTTGCTGTCTGTGGTGACGGTATTATAGAACATACCTGCGTTGTGTTTGCTGTCTGTGGTGACGGTATTATAGAACATACCTGCGTTGTGTTTGCTGTCTGTGGTGACGGTATTATAGAACATACCTGCGTTGTGTTTGCTGTCTGTGGTGAAGGTATTATAGAACATACCTGTGTTGTGTTTGCTGTCTGTGGTGAAGGTATTATAGAACATACCTGTGTTGTGTTTGCTGTCTGTGGTGAAGGTATTATAGAACATACCTGTGTTGTGTTTGCTGTCTGTTGTTGAAGGTTTTATAGAACATACCTGTGTTGTGTTTGCTGTCTGTGGTGAAGGTATTATAGAACATACCTGTGTTGTGTTTGCTGTCTGTGGTGACGGTATTATAGAACATACCTGTGTTGTGTTTGCTGTCTGTGGTGAAGGTATTATAGAACATACCTGTGTTGTGTTTGCTGTCTGTGGTGACGGTATTATAGAACATACCTGTGTTGTGTTTGCTGTCTGTGGTGACGGTATTATAGAACATACCTGTGTTGTGTTTGCTGTCTGTGGTGACGGTATTATAGAACATACCTGTGTTGTGTTTGCTGTCTGTGGTGACGGTATTATAGAACATACCTGTGTTGTGTTTGCTGTCTGTGGTGAAGTGGATTAGAACATACCTGTGTTGTGTTTGCTGTCTGTGGTGAAGTGGATTAGAACATACCTGTGTTGTGTTTGCTGTCTGTGGTGAAGGTATTATAGAACATACCTGTGTTGTGTTTGCTGTCTGTGGTGAAGTGGATTAGAACATACCTGTGTTGTGTTTGCTGTCTGTGGTGAAGGTATTATAGAACATACCTGTGTTGTGTTTGCTGTCTGTGGTGAAGGTATTATAGAACATACCTGTGTTGTGTTTGCTGTCTGTGGTGAAGGTATTATAGAACATACCTGTGTTGTGTTTGCTGTCTGTGGTGAAGGTATTATAGAACATACCTGTGTTGTGTTTGCTGTCTGTGGTGAAGGGAGGTGTGTCAGAGTCCGACTGAGGCTCATCCTTCACCGAACTACCACTGCTCCCACAGCCTGCTGACGCAGAGACGCCCTGACACGCACGCACGCACACACACACGCACGCACGCACACACACAAAAAGAGTATTTTCACAGTGTGAACTAGTCAACATCCTCAATCACAGCTAATTAGCCCTTCACTAAGTCCCTCCCCAATCAGTCCTTGTCCAATATTAGCCACGTTAGATTAGGAGAGCAAAAAACTTGACCTGCATAGGAACGGTTGCTAAACTATTCGGGACTGGCATTTGGACAGTGACTAACCTCCACCCCAAAGGGTGGGAACTCCTTATAATGGTCACAGCCAGCACATCAGGAGCAATTTCAGGTTCAGTGTCTTGCCCAAGGACAGAGGAGCTGGGATTCCATGTGCGGACCTTTAAATTATATTAGAATTGTGTCTTACATTTCGATTTTTTTGGATTTTAGATTCGAAATTAATATTATATCATGTAAATATCGTGGACATTACACATTAAATACTGATCTGGTTCATTTTTGGAACCAGATCTTCAAAATCTCTTCCAAATCCATCAACAAGGCCCGTTATATGCAATGGAAAAATGTGTGAGTGTGTGTGTGTGTGTGTGTGTGTGTGTGTGTGTGTGTGTGTGTGTGTGTGTGTGTGTGTGTGTCATTTATTTATTTTTATTTATTTATTTTTGTAATCCTGTAGGAAAACTATTGGCAGAGAAGTTTGTCGGTCACATGGCTATGCTTAGCTATGATTGGACCATAGCAGTTTGGGGAGGGGCTTACTGACAGGACTATTGCTCCCGGTGTGCAGGTTGGTGCCTTGCATGGCTGCCACCCGACATGGGTCAGTGGAGTGCACAGAGATTTTGAAGGACAGGTGCTCAAATGTTACCAGGAGGAAAGTTTTGGGGGAAATTTTGGGGGAAATTTTTTGGGGAAAATTCTGGGGGGTTAAAAACGCATAGATAACAGCATTTCGGCATCTACAAGTACAACTATTCAAACACATTAGGCTACTGCTATATAAATTGGTTTGAAGAAAGTAAACACACAACAAGACAACAGAATAATGGCTTCTTCTCCACTGACTGCATTTCAAGCTAAAGGAGCAGATGCCCCTCTATCCCTTTTAAAACAGGCCATGACTCTTGTGGACAACAGTGCCATCTTCTGACACAAAGTGGTAGTTTTTTGCACCGCTACAGTGTTGAGACAAGCGCTGTTTTCTCAAATGTACTTTTTCTTTTAAAACAGACATGTGCTTTTAAAAAGGGCCTGTTGTTCCAGAGAGGGCCACTTGGGGGTGCTCAAGCACCCCTTGGCGTCTTCCTGTGCACGCCTCTGCCATGGGTGCCTGAATGTGTGCGCGACTGGGTGCACAATCTACGTAAAGCGCGTTGGAAAAATACATGAAAAACACACCATTTACCACAGCTGAGCTTATAGCATCTCTAAGTCGACTACCTGTATGGTGGGGGGGTCCTTGTGCTCCCCCTCTCGTCTCTTGCGTCCTCCTCCGGACCCCCCGTCGTCCTCCTCCTCGTCCGTCTCGCGGTCGTCCTCGTCCTCCTCGTCCTCGTCTCCCTGGACGTCGGGTCTCAGACGGCTGCTGTTGTTGCTGGTCCTCGGCTTGCTGAGGCTCCGCGAGCGCGTGGCCGTGGCCGCCTTCACCAGGGCCACCCAGTCCTGGATGGTGGTGGAAAAAATATTGTGAATATATTTGTAAAATGTAAAAAAAAAAAAAAAAAAAATCAAATGTCATAATTGACATTTGAATATATATATTTAAAGGTAGGGGAAGTGATTTCACTTTTGTCAGATATCACCCAAAAAATATTTTTTTGTTAAAATGTTCGATTATAAGGTGTGGAAACCATATATGGAGTTTCCCCCTCCCCCACGTTAGCAGAGGAGCTAATAAAAGTTCCCCAGGTGGTGGGTGAATTCTCCTCCAATCAGGATCGAGCAGCAGGTTCACATAGTGTAGCTACTGTCGGGCGCCCCTAGTGCACCAGGCTGGTACTACATGATTAATTTCAAATCACTTACCCTACCTTTAACATTTTCATATTCAAATAATCTTTCTATTAAGGAATACTCGTTTGCACTAGTGCGCGCACACACCACACACACACACACACACACACACGAGAAAGAAGAAAAGCAGAAGAGAGGTTTGGAGTCAGGGGCGTTTTTGCCATTAGGCAGACTAGGCAGTTGCCTAGGGCGCCATGAGGGGAGGGGGGCGACCACCAGACATGCTTTAAAAAGGATACCAGGCTAACAAATGCATAAATACATTATACTTGTCCTCTATAACTAGAACTGAACATTTCTAACAAATAATATGTTTCTTTAGATTAAAAATAGTTTTAGATTTTCCAGTAATCATTGGGTAAGGGGAAAATCTTGCCTAGGGCTCCAAATTGCTTAGAAACGCCACTGTTTGGAGTGAAGGCAGCAGGGTAAACTCCACTGACCTGTCCCTTGGCATCCTCTGGCATGGACTTGATGTGGATTCTCTTCACGCTGCGCACCACGCCGTCATAGAACTGGACACGGTACATACCTGCACATATACACACATACGCACACATTTTAAGAGACTTTCTGAGCAACTCCAAAAGAAACAAGGGCTAAACCCACTCGAGAACATTCAGCCTAAATCAGGGGTTTTCATCAGGTGGTCCGGGGACCACCAGTGGTCCTTGAGAGGGTTCCAGGTGGTCCCCAGGATAAATGATGGAAAGTCGGTTAACCAGATGTAACTCTTGAGAGTGTGAAAATATTCATCATGTGAATTAGCCCCAAGTCTACACAACTAGAGAATGTAGAAGATTAATTGTCATTTTGATCTGTATGTTTGACTGTTTTGTTTTCTCCGAAATCCAGCCTGGAATTGCGGACAAAAGCAAAAGAAATATTTAGTTTTGGGGTCTGTGGGGCTAAAATGCCGTCAAATGGTGGTCCGTGGCTCAAATGATGAAGAAATAGTGGTATGGAAAAGTTTGAAACCCCCTGGCCTAAATAGTTCCTGTACTCAGATTCTGCTCCTCACCGTCTTTGTTGACGGCTTCGATCTTGGCAGGGTAGAAGCGACAGTCTGTCCAGCGGGCCAGAACCTCCTCGCCATCTCGGAACTCCTGTATAGAAAGCCATGCATCACTTAAAACAAAACAGTCCTGTATAAAACTATGAAGGCGTGCACTTAAAGGCATTCCTGTTGAAAGACATGCATCGCTTAAAGATGGAGTGCCAAGATTTAAGTCCAACCTAAAACTTAGTCATCAGGTATTATTGTTATATTACTATTATTTATAGTGTATAGTAATTGTTAAAATGTAATTTTTTATGTGCACATGCCCCAAAGTAGCGGTCTTAACCCATAGTAGACGGGAACCCCTAGTGGTAGTTTTACCCTAGTTGACGGGAACCCCTACAGGGGTTCTGTACAGTATGTACAGTATCAAAAAATGTAAAAAAATTGATGGTGTTACACAATAATTTGAAGTTTTTCAGTACACTTAGGTTAGTATTTAAGGGGCCTAAAAATTAAGGCCTGGCAGTGGCACTAACTGGCCCCTAACTGATCAGGCCCGAGGCCCGGCCCAACTAACAGATTTTAGGCCTGACCCGGCCCTAAACTGTCGGATTTGGGCAGAATTTGAGACTTCTCCACAAAGTAGAAGTGAAATGCCAATTAGCGCCATCATCATAATAGGCAAATACAAAAAAGAACTATTATTTTTTACTATAATGAAATATAGCCTACTGATTAGCATAGATTTTAGGCCCAACCCGGCCCTAAATGTCGGGTTCGGTCCTGGTCGGGTTCGGGCAGAGTTTGAGAGCTCAAGGACTGGTTATATCAGTGGTGATTGAGGCTCAAACCATTAGAAATAAGCTTGAGGTACATACTGTATACTGTACAATATGATTAAATATTAAAAACAATTTTAGCAATCCATGCTATTCGCGCTTTAAACGCTTGAAAACTTGGAAGAAATACCAAAATCACACCACTCCATCTTAAAAAAAAATCCTGCACAAAGGCATGCACATTCCCGTATAAAAGGCATGCACCACAAAAAATAAAAATAAAAAAAAAATCCACGAGAGATAAATCCCGGAATCAGGCGACGTTTTTTCAAAGTCTGCGCGACATCAATAAGCCTTGATGCATGGCAAGATGTTGTTCGCAGCATCTCAATACGAAGGGCGAGGCGTCGGCTTTAGTGTTTGTGCGTGTTGTATATAAATCCGTAAAGGTTCTACCTGCATAGGAGTAGAGACTGTGGATGTTTGTGTGTGGTGGTGGTGGTGGTGGTGGTGACAGTGTGCGTTTGTACTATGTCGTACAGTCTTGTCGTGGTCCTCGTCCTTCAGGCCCTCCTTGCGGAGGGCGGGTCTTTCGAGGGGCCGGAGGCGGCTGCTGTCCCAGGAGATCCACTCGTCGTAGCGATGGCTCCAGCGCTCAAAGTGCACCAGCAGCTTGCCGTTCTCTGGCTCCAGCTTCTCTATACGGGCTGGGTACCTGGAACCACAACACACACACACACAGACAGAGACAGAGAGACAGAGAGACAGAGAGACAGAGAGAGAGAGAGAGAGAGAGAGAGAGAGAGAGAGAGAGAGAGAGAGAGAGAGAGAGAGAGAGAGAGAGAGAGAGAGAGAGAGAGAAATTACACAGTGTTGTTTCATTCTACGAGGAGACAAGAATTAGTTGAAGTGGCTGCCCCGGGGATCAATACCAGTGCCCACGTTTATAAATGGTAGCCTGGTGGTAGCCAACCTAATAATGTTACTGGAAACTGAGTCTGGATAGTGCCTGCTTGACTTAAATTTCTCTGACCTCACCTGTTGCGTAGTGCCCTTGTCTCTGATTTGGTGCTGTTCCAACAAGCCTAAACTTTTCAGAGACCATTCAGAAGTCTTGCTCCCTGATTTTTTTTTGTCCTTTTAAGTTTTATAGATCCTGCTATGACTGGCATCATGGAGTCTTGGGACACAGCAGCTGTGCAGAGAACTGAATAGTTGGTGTACAGATGTTGTGTGGCGCAGCTGTACATCTTTTGAGACCATTTTCGGAAATTCTTAAGCCATTAGCCATAGCGAGTTGAACCACTTCCAAGCCTCATTGTTATACTTCCATCATACAATGGTTTTACGCAGTGAGGATAGAGTACAGACAGATTGTGATGCCTTGAGAACTTCAAGAGGTATTCCCGTGTTTGGTTTTGCTTGGGTTTGTTCGCTCAAAAAAAGGGACTCGACATTAGAATCGAATAGACTCCAGTGCCCACTCCGATTGAAACTGAAGTGGCTAAAGAGTTCTGATGATGATAAAAAGCCAAATCCCAATACCCCAAACCTCAGCCACTCGCTCACTCACAGTCGTCCCTAGAGCATGGTGGTGTTACGGTGAAATTGGTAACCAGCTGTGCGGTTTGTTTATTAACAGAGTACAACCGCGGTATGCAGGCGATATATACAGTATTTAAAGACCTCCATGTAAGTCAGTGCTCCGGGGACCAACCAAATGGACCCTTATAGATCTGTAACTCTTGAGAGTGTAAAATGAAACCAAATGGACCCTGCGGGTCCATTTATAAATTGTAGACAAATTGTTATTTTGACCAATGTTTCGCCAGTAATCTCTCCTAAATTGTGGACACAAACTTGAAAATCCTCAGTTTTGGGTCCGAGAGACTAGACTAGACTCAATACCAAATGGTGGTCCCTGGCTAAAATGCCGAATAAATAGTGGACCCTGGAATGAAAAAGGTTGCAAACCACTGATGTTATTATGTGAAGTCCACGCATTGGTTACGTATTTCAGCAGGGTAGCAATTTCAGTTTCACAATGATTTGCCATGCTGGAGTGAGTGAGTGGCAAAAGGGATTTCCCTTTTCCTTCTGACATTGGTGTTTAGTATGGGGCGGCTGTGGCTCAGGAGGTAGAGCAGGTTGTCCGTGGGTCGGTTCGAATCCCGGCTCCTCCTGTCTACATGTCCAAGCGTCCTTGGGCAAGACACTGAACCCCAAATTGCCTCCAATGAGTTGGTGGGTGTGAGATTGCCACCATTGGTGCGTGGATGTGGGAAAGTGACGACTTCACCTCCCAATGTATAAATGAATGAAACATTGTAAAGGCCTTCGAGCACTTGGAAAAAGCACTATAAAATGCAGTCCGTTATTATTCTCAGAGCAAACACTAAGGATTGAAGATAAAAGAAAACCAAAAAGACAATGGAACATTGTAATGTGGAGCCATCAGAGGCTATATTCAACAAATCAATAGAAGCCCAAAATTCCTGAATGATGCAATCAAATGAGTCATAAAACAAACTACACTACCAATGGACCATGTAGATCAGAATTTATAATTTCACTTTTCCCGTTGTCGTTTTATTGAAAACTCAGAAATCCCCAAAGAGTACACTCCTTTAAATGAGGAAGTCAGGGAGTGATATATATATATATATATATATATATATATATATATATATATATATATATATATATATATATATATATATATATATATATATATATATATATATATATATATATATATATATATATATATATATATATTATATATATATATTATATATATATATATATATTTCTTTTTTTTTTTTTCTTTTTTTTACCAGATTACCTGTAATATTAAGCTTATCAGTGTTGTAGTGTTCTAGTGACGTACCATTTCTTCAGGTAGTCCTGGGCTTCCACTTTGGCTCCCACCTCAAAACTGATTCCAGGTCTGTTGGGGGGTTTTCTGCTCATTTTGCCTGGTTCAGAATAGACAAATCACACAGGTTAGACAAGAGGATCTAGTAGTCAAGTCAATTTAGTCTACCCCAGGGGTGACCACACTTTTTTGCTTTGAGAGTTACTTTCAAATGACCGTCTCAACAAGATCTACACATCAAAAATGTGATTATCCCATTACTGAAAATCCATTTCAAGGCCCCTAGAAAGCCCCTAGTTTGAGCTTTGAAATAGTGGTGATGATGTTACCTGCTGTTATAGTGTTTAAGAATAATGCACTTAAAATGAAAAACAGAGGGGGAGAATTAGAAGGCTTTTTTTGTATAAGCTACTACTGACGTTTGAAAACAGTATTTGGGGTTTGAGTTGACAGTTTGTGGTGTTTCATTTTAACGCTCTCAAGAGTTACAGATCTATACATTTTAGGGGACTGTCATGTGATCTACCTGCATGGCCTGTGTGATCTACTGGTAGATCACCATCTACCTTTTGGGCATCCCTAGTCTACCCAAATACTGTGTTCCTTCCTGACCGAGTAACAAAATAGCTGCCCCGACGATGATACTAAAATGGTGCACTGCAGAAGGTTTATGTTTCCATGCAGGTATGTATGATCTGATTCAAGAAGATCACCAAGAAAGAAACCAATCTGAGGATGCCCGTTGCGGCCAGTTTAATGTTCCCCCAGACAATACGCTCCGTTGCAAGTGCAATGACCCAAATTCAAACCATTATTTATTCTCGAAAGATACTGAGGTTGCCCTCATTCGCAGTGTTGTCGTTGAGATACATCACAATAAGTAAAAACAGACAAGATGTGTTTGGGTGAGCGATCCGCTTATCTCAGCGGTGTGATGTCATCCCAAAAGTTTTTCCAAACCTTATTATCACCTAAAACTGGAGTATGAACTGGCCATAGATTTGTTCACTGGTCCCGCTGGACTCATTAGCTAGGAATGTGTTTCACACACTATGTATATGAAATATTGTGTTGTCACCATATTTGTTTAACAGCACAAACCTAGTGGTGAATATTGCTTGCAATCTCACACTATGTACTGTATATGCATCACAATACAGAGGCCATAATTCCATATGTATCAATAGAACAATATATCAATGCATATACTGTATATGGATTATACGCTTACTCAAATATAAAAATAAAATATCTAAACATCCTAACAAGAGGTCTGGAAAGGGAGTGCATTGCAAATTGTAAGGGTTCGATAATGTCAAGCAGAGGCATGCCTCTCAATGCTGATCACCCAATTCATGCTGTTTATTGCCATTTCAATCAATTAATTCACCTATTGTTTTGGATCTTGTATTGGCATGCTGCCATATTGATTACTTTAATCACCACTAGCAGATACTGTATGTCTCATAACCAATGCCCACAAATAAAATCTATCCAATCTAGCTCTGAACAAAACTCTAAAAGGTGGTCAAAGGCTGTCTAGCACTGGAATAGATCCGTACTCTCTACAGATAAATGTTGTGAAAGCTGACAGCTTACCAAACGTGTCTAATATCATTTGAACGTAACTTGACTGCAGAGTGGAAGGGTCCTGTCAGAGACATGTGAGGGCATGCCGCCTGTAGCTACTGGTTAACCACGCATGCACTTACAGTACATGATGGACCTGTTGGATCCCTTCCAGCACTTAGCTAGTCATCTAGCACTAAGCTGCTACAGAGAGTTCTGTCCATTCATTCAGTGATCCTTGTCGTTATAACAATATCACAGTTTAATTCTAGCATGTCCACATATTCCACTGCATAAACCAATCACATAAAGCAGGGGTTTTCACCCTTTTTGACACCACCATTTATTCATCATTTGAGCCACGGACCACCATTTGATGACATTTTAGCCCCAAAGACCTAAAACTAAAGAATTCTTTTGGTTTTGTTCACAATTCCAGGCCTGATTTTGCAAACAAAACTGTGTAGACCTCTTAATTAAATATAGTGCTAATTCAGATTAATATTTTAACTCTTGAAAGTGTGAAAAATGAAACCAAATGGACCCTTGCGAGTCCATTTGGTTTCATTTTTACATTCTCAAGAGTTACATCTGGCACTATAATGCTACCATCCTGAAGCTGCATGTGTGCATTGTAAAAAGGCACTTAGCCACTGGCTGCTGACCTGCCAGCAGTAGCATTAGTAGTATTAGTAGTAGCAGTAGTAGTAGTAGTAACCGTTATGCTGTGTGCACTGTGTAGACTCTTAGCATAAAGATTAGAGCTCTGCTACTACTACTACTACTACTACTACAATTATTGGAAGATCAACCAGCGGCTGTGTGCACAGTATAATGCTTTGTGTAGGCTCTTAGCATAAAGGTTAGAGCTGTGCTACTACTGGAAGATCAACCAGTGGCTGTGTGCACTGTCTGTCTATGCAAGTGATCTACCAGTAATAGCACTCTGACATATAATGCTTCATGCATGCTCTCTGCCTACTGGCTAACCTGTAGTAGTATGCTGTGTGCACTGTCTGTACAAGACAAGTTAGATGCACTAATCTACCAGTAACAGCACTGATATCATAATACTAATGCTGTGTGCAGGCTCTTAGCCACTGGCTAGTAGTAGCAGCAGCAGCACAGTGCTAATCTTTATGCTGTGTGCACTGTGCAAATAGTCACTAGTTGACCTGTAGTATCAGCAGCAGCATATAACCTTTATGCTGTTTGCAATGTCTGCAGGATCAGTCAGGCCACTGACTGACTAGTAGCAGCAGCAACACAGTGCTAACCCTTTCTATACAGCTTTAGCCACTGATCTACCAGTTTAGCAGCATATGCTAACCTCTGTGTTGGCCCTAATGCTGATCTACCAGTTATAGCACCATATGCTAACCTCAATGCAGTGTTGACTGTCTGTCTCTCTGTCTGTCTGTGCAGGAGGTTAGCCCCTAGCTCTGGTCCATAGCTCTAATAAGGGGCATTATTGGAGCTATGGGACCAGAGCTAGTTAGCCAGCCAGTGATTTATATGATCAGCTATCCGCCATATGCTAAGCTGTGTAATGTGTACTGATCACTGATCCCCAGTTAGAACCACAATGATAACCTTAATGCTGGCTTTCTGTGGGGCAGCTTTAATATAGATCATAATAAGCAGTAAATATTAGCCACCATTGAGCTGCCCAGTTAGCAACATGATTAGAATAAAAAAAAATAACGGTTAGCCGTTAGCTCCAAGCCAACAGCCAGCTAGGATAGGATAAGAAGTTTGTGACTGACTGACTGTCAACCATTCATTTTGGTTGTCGGTTTCTCTGCGAGTGCAACAACAACGCACCTCTCTCTCTCTGTCCGTCTATGTCTCTCTACGTGCCATGCAGACGTGTTTCAATGGGGTTGCTTTAGTTTTTTACCTTTGCGGACACATTTGAAACAGCTCAACGGGACGCAGATTAACGTTGCGGCAGAGAGAAGAAGTCAACCTTCAAAACCTTCCAACCAACGATCCGTCGGTTCTTCTGCAAGAACAGGACAGGACGCCAGCTCCTCCCTCAGCCCAGTCAGAGCCATCTAGCAGGAGAGTTGCGACATTGAGGGGTCAGAAACTCAGCGCACGAGCGCTGTTCATGCAGCCCGAATAGGGACAGACTGTAGTTGGAAATGCATTGTTCTCAACCATGGCGGCGCAAATAAGATCTGTTTTATCCAAGTTTTCAGCATGTCAACGGTATTGTATATTGTATAGTAACAATGTTTACTGTTACTTGCCCCTATCTGTTGTCCCCATTCTCTATTCAAGTCTTAAGTAGCCGCCATTGGACAGGGCCCATGAAGTGGACGGAGCTGTCGCAACTCTGTCTATACAGTATGGCTCTGGCCTTGGAGTATAGACGGAGTAGCCAACTCCGTTCACTTCATGGGGGTCAGTGCAATGGAGGTTCTTCTACATAAACTTCTATTGAGAATGGGACAAGTCCTATACAGGCAGAAATGCATTGGGCTCTCAAGCCAACAGTCCAGGTCTAATGATCTTTAATAGATCTCCTTATTTTAGATTGTTTTGTACTAATAGAACAACACAAACATCAAAGAGTGTCACGGTAAAACAGTGTATTTCCAAGTCAAACCTGTCCCTATTATTTAGGCTGCATAAACAGCGCTCGAGCGTTCCGTTTCTGACCCCTCAATGTCGCAATTCTGTCACTAGATGGCTCACCACATTTAGTGACGTCACCATTGTTGCCAGGTCTGATTAGAAAAATGAGCCCAAAATAAGCCATTCCGTAAAATGAGTAATTTAAAATATAATGTTGTCTATTTCCCCCAAACTCCTGGGGAAAAGTGTTTTTTCTCTCTTTGTGAAATGGCTTTTGAAGACTACGCCATATGGCAGCCAGCAAAAGGTATACTGGGTACGAAAGTATAAGGTCAATAATATAAAGTTTGCTATTTACACACTGCAAACTTCTTGTTCACTCAGGGCACAAAATGACAGGGTTCTATATGATCAGAATTATTGGGCCAGGTTTATGGGTTCATTGGGTTGTAGCATTTATGGGATTTATGGGCTATTCAAATCAAACCAAAAATGAAACTTTATTTCTAGAGCACATTTACACAAAGACCAACCAAAGTTATGTACAAGATTATTAAAAACAAGCTTACAGAGATACAATCAAGACAGGTCAGAGGTCAACATCAAAGCAAGACAATTATTACACAAGTTAATTTGGTCTCTATAATAATGGCCTTGATTATATTATTATCATCTATAGGGGCAGGCAGTTACAGAGGTTAGGCCGGCCACTGAAAGGTAAATTTAACAGGTAGCCTAGTCAGTGGAGTGAGGCGAGGACTGGAGTAATATGATCACAACATCTCCTCAGACCTTCTGCTAGACTAATAATGTATGGCTCCCATCCTAGAGTATGGCATCAGAAGACGTCAGTGACTCTGATGATATCACTGAAACTCACTTTAGCCTGTCATCATCAGGTGAGATGTTTCATGTCTAGGCCTACACAAACCTGCTCTCAGTGCAGGAAATGCCCATTCCATGATTACGGGCTCCTTAAAATGTCTTTAATAAAAAAAAGACACATACAGTTATAGGAATAGAAAGAAACAAACACCAGGTACACAATTTTTCATTTGCAAAAGTGGCAAACAACAAGAGAACATCACAGTAGGCCACTATATACAGTATACACATGCAGTTACGTTTGCACATGAATCAGATATTCTCGTAAATTTAAACCAGATCGAGCCTAATGAAAATGGGTGTAGAGACATGGTGATGGTTTGATTCTCTATCTACTCAATTCAATTCAATTCAAAGGAGCTTTATTGGCATGATAAAACAGACATTTAGCCTACATTGCCAAAGCAAGGGTCACAAAACAATACAATAAACAGTTGAAAATGGGGACAAATATATACAGTTGGAGGGGGTACAAATTTTTGTAGACAGAGTTATGCTACAATGCATTGTTTTATAAAAGGTTATAGCACATTATAACAACATTTTTATTGCTACTTCAAGACAGATCATGCAGAATAAGAAGAAAACTAACAGATTCCCTATCTGTTTAAATGTAGCAGCTCTGTTTACATGGAAGAGTCTGGATAGTACTCTCTATCTCATCTATTTGGAGCCAACCACGTCCCAGTGAGCTCCGATGGAGGTTATTCCACTGCTAGTGTAGCGTCCACTGACCAACACCAGCTGAGCGTCAGGGTGAACTGGGTAGAAGTTGAAGGAGTAGCCGCTGGGCTGGCCAGCGGTCAACGTGCGCCCTCTGTTGGTCACGAATATCAGCTGCAAAATAACACAGGAATTCACTCAGTTGGCAGCATAGAGCAGGGGTTTTCAACCTTTTTTTTTTACTCCAGGGACCACCATTTGTGCAGCATTTGAGCCACGGACCACCATTTGATTACATTTTCACACCAAAGACCTAAAATTATAGAATTCCTTTGATTTCGTCCACAATTCCAGCAGGGCTCTCAACTTTTGAAGTTTGTTGGGAGTGTGAGATTGGATGGGTCGGGGGCGCCGGGGGGGCCCATCGGCTGGTTATCACAACAACAATAACAGAGTAGCACTAATAGGCCTAGTTAAGACATTTGTTCCATCTAGTAAAGAAAACGAAAATATGTTGACTATTTTGTGTGTGTTAGGGGTAATAATAATAATAATAATAATAATAATAATTTTATATATTGCCTTTCAAAACAACCAAGTTAGCTTGAGAAACCCAAAGGCCCATGCAAAAGATGGGTGCTGGCACTGACATTTCTTCATTAATTATTATATTTCCAGTGAAATACTGCACGACATACAGATATATGAACACATGGACAAAGAAGTGAATTCTTTCTTTTTTAATAAACTAAATGCACACATTTTGAATGGGTGTAAATTCTATAAATTATTACTGTTTATGGTTTTAAAGTGTGTTTGTGAATGTTTAATAATGTACTGTGGGTGTAAATATACTGGGGATATTATTTTGAACAGCTTATGATTGCGATGTTGGGGTGGATGGGTTTATTTATATTTTAAAGAGTTGTCACCATTGTTATGAAAGGGCGCACAACACCTCTAGGTTAATGCATTCAACTTAGCTTTTAAACGTGTCTTGCACGCCAGGGCCTGCAGGGGTCTACCTACACCCTTAGCAAACTCTAGAAAGCTGCCAGGGGCAAAAAATGACTTTTAGTGCAGCGGTTAAGCTCATTAAATGGAAGGTATTGTGCATTTTATGACTAAAGCATGAAACTTTCTATAGTGTTTCTATACACCATGAAGTTTATTTTCAGGTGTGGAAACACTTCTCAGTTGAAGTGCTTTCATGTGTTAGAGGCTGTACAAATGTAAGGTGGTCAAAAACATGGATTTTTCACTTTTTGCAGGCATACAGACAGTATATCAATAAGAAGAGTCCTGGAACACAGTACCTTTGGTTGGTTGTTCTTGGTATCGGTGTCAGTGTCCAGCTAATCTCATCCTCTGTATTGCTATCTTCTACGTGCAGTAATGCCCCGATGCTGGGTGATACAGGGTTCCCCAGGGTGTCTTGTATGAAGAGCACCTGTCAATTATGTTTTTTCTATATTGTATTGCTGTTGTGATTCCTTAGAACAAAACCTCCATTTAATGGAGACTGGCACATGTCAGAAAGCAATTCTGAAGTCAATGACTCTCGGTGACTCAAGGTCTCCAGATGTCAGTCTGACAGTGTTAACAGTTCCGGGCATGCCGTTCTGAACATGCACAGTGCAGTTCTGCTGTAGGTTATAGCACATACCTATGGTATTTAAAAATTAATAAATACATACTATATTAGTATGTATTTATTCATTTTCAAAAATCATGAAACACTGAGGTATAGGTTTCCAAAATCTCATACCGTGTCATCCCTACTCAGGAGACTGTTAGGCCTCACTAACAGTGTCATTGCATTATAGACACTCTTTATTGCAACTAGGAGACACTTTACTCTAACTAGGAAATGTCTAGAAGAGATGTGAAATGCTCAATCCAATTTAACACAAATTGTTGAAAATCTGTTTTTTGTCTTTGGTCATGTGAGGTAAGTTTGTGTGACCTAATGGACCCTGAAACACAAATGACACATCTTATACTGGTGATATAACCCATTGAAGAAATTTGATGATAATTAGTGGGTTCCAGAACTCTTGTTGTTGATATCTTATCAATGTGTCTGCAGAAAAGTAAAAAATACATGTTTTTGACAACCCGGTATTTGTACAGCCTCTGGCATATAGAAACATTCATGCTCAGAAGTGTTTCCACATCTCAAAACAAACTTCATGGTGTGTAGAAACACTGTGGAAAGTTTCATGCTTTAGTCATAAAGTGCACAATTGGTTTGCTTAACCGCTGCACTATTTGGCGAGTTATTTTGACGTGCGTGTGAAGACGCATGTGTGGCGTGTGTGCGTGTGAATACACTCTGAAGAGTGTGTCACACGCTCAGTGCGTGAGACATGAGAGCTTTGATTCCAGGCTGTATTTTGCCAACAAAACAATGTAAACTTTGTAATTAAGTGGTGCTAATTCAGATGATGAATATTTTAACCCGCAAGGGTCCATTTGGTTTCATTTTTACACTCTCAAGAGTTACATCTGGTTAACCAACTTTCCATCGTTTAGCCTGGGGACCACCTGGAACCCTCTCAAGGACCACTGGTGGTCCCCGGACCACCTGTTGAAAACCCCTGGCATAGAGAACTGGAATGTAGGCTACAGTACAGTGGCGTTGCTAAGCAATTTGGAGCCCCAGGCAAACTTTTCCCCGGAGTCCCCCCCCCCCCTCACCAATGAACCAAATGGACCCTCACGGGTCCATTCTAGTTATAGAGGGCAAGTACAATGTATGTATCCATATGAGAGTTATTAGCCTGGGATCCTTTTAAAGGATGTCTGCCTTTCCCCCTCTACATTCTCTACTTTGATGCTGCAGCTGTTTCCCTACAGACAGACACTTGCTTCGTCCTGCAGGCGGCCAGAACTTTGTTGTTGTCAACCATTCATGAAAACAAAACATTCGTCGGGCTCAGGGAAGGCGGTGGCTGATGTGTGAGGGGGAAGGGGGTTGTGTGGGGTGAGGCAACCCCACACAACCCCAATCATAGCACAGCAGTCTCCAGCAGTTTCAAAATGAGCCAATAGAGTGGAGGTGAGGTGGAGTTAGATTCTGTTATGCTATGATACATCAATATCGAATCGCCAGGTTTTCTTTAAACCTATAGGACTATTTAGGTCTATTTTTCATGGCTCATAACATTATTTAGAATTGTTTAAAATGTTGTAGTTTAATAAAAGCAAAGTCATTTGTGGGGGAAAAAAATCTCAATATATCGATATACTGTATGTCGAGTCAAATCGCGATTTGCAACATAATTAAAAATCACAATATAGATCAATTTGGCACGCTAAATGTCGAGATCGTATCGCAAGGTAAGTGAATCATCCCACCCTTAGTGTAGCCAAGGGTGAAATTGAACAGAATAGAATTTAGGACATGTAGTTTTTTGTTTGTTTGTTTTTTTCCACACTTTAGTTTTTAGGTTCTGACCTGATAGATGTAGTGGCTGGCATTCCATTTCCCAGAGACCTGAACAACATGTTCTCCCTCACGCAGCTCCATCTCGATGGTGGTGCCAGAGACACGGCCGACTAGCGGACTCCAGACGCCCTCGTACTCAAACTGCATCCTGTGTGTGTGATTACCGGTAATAAAAGGTACAGTAAAACATGAGAGTACAGTTGCAGTTCAATGCCCCCCTAAATGCCCAGTCTGCCCCACCAAACATGATGGCATGCAAAACAACCCAAGATATTTGAGTGCTTGTATTTAAAAGTATTTGAAACACTTCTGCCCCCCCCCCCCCCCCCCCCCCCCCCCCCCAATTGGGAAATGTTACATCCGCCCCTGGTCAGCTAAATGACTAAAATGTAATGTGAGGCTGCTTTTAAAAGCAGCCTTGCATTGGAGCTCTGTAACATACAATGCAATCTGCCATTACTCAACCCGACCAGCCTATCTCTTCTGGAGTATAAAGAACGTTTTACCTGCTCATCAAAAAAAAAAAAACACAGCTTGTGTGATTAGAAAGCCTAATTTCCACACTCTGAGTCCCCCACCACACAGATAAAAAATGATTTTTGGGCAAAAGGAGGAAAATTCCCTATTCCCTATGAAGGTTTTCTCATGGCAATATCGGTAGAGGGCGTGAATCCTGCTTGTTTTTCCGGGGAAAAGCAATCACGTTGTGGCCAAAAAGCTCTGGACCAGAGCTATTCTCAGATTAGATACTAAACACAACTTACATATTTAGACACAGACATCTACCTTTGCCCATCTGATCTACATCGTACCAGTCAACTCAATCTTCACGCCCATCTTTCCCGTACGTGTCACCTTTGTTACTTATCAACAACATACCAAAACAGTAACGCTACAAAAGAACTTCAGGGCTGCCTTAGCTGCTTCTTGTTAATACATCTGCTCTATTTTTAACTGGGTTCTCGGTTTGGGTATTGGCTGATTTACTGGATGTGACATGCAAACAACCATTCTGTCAACTACTGACAGAACGGCATTGCATTGGTTCTTATCTCTACAGAGACCGTTCATCTTACAGAAAACAATATGTTTCTACAACGTTGTTAGTTTATATCAGTGGTTTTCAACCCATGGGTCCCTCAGAGGATTCCAGAATCCTCTCGAATTAAATTGTTGCTGTTTTAATTTAAATCCTCCGGAATTAAATTATATTTAAACATCCGTATAATTTCTTAATTTTCAAGAATCTACACAATTAGAAAATCTAGAAGAATTGTTATTTTGACCAACATGCTGCCAGTTTATCTCTCCTATTAAATTGTGAACAGAAACTTGAGAGTCTGAGAGATTAAACTCTCAGAATAAATAGTGGGCCTAGGTTGAAAACTACGGGTTTATACGGTTGACCGTTGAGGTGTATATACAGTACAGTATGTGCATATACCCTGTGATGTAGCCGCCATTGGTCTCCCAGAGCCTGATGGCTGTGATGCGTCCCTCCACCCCGTCCTCTTTTGAGCGGTAGGGGTCACCTGTCCCTTTGCCCACTGCTAGAGAGTAGCTGTAGGTATCGTTGGCTGAGAGAGAGGCAGAGATAGCTATAGAGACAGACAGACAGACAGACAGACAGACAGACAGACAGACAGACAGACAGACAGACAGACAGACAGACAGACAGACAGACAGACAGACAGACAGACAGACAGACAGTCAGAGGAGGATTATCCAATGGGGACGTTATCGGGCCCAGGGCCAGGGGCCCCTGAGCTTGAGTCTCTTAGCGATCATGTGGACATTCAAGCTCAGGGGCCGAACCACAAAAGGGGTAACAATGAATAACACACAGCCCTTGTCACTGTTATTAAAGGGGAACTCCACCCATATTCAACATTTTAATATGTCATTAATATACCTTAGAGATGTTGTGTGGACATGATAAAAAAAAGTTCCCCCAATTCTGTATTTCCTAAAAATGGAGGTCTGAAAAAATCATTAACATGGTGAAATACATCTGATGACATCATGAAGATGTATTTCACCATGTTAATGATTTTTCTTTCAGACCCCTTTTTCCTGAGAGGGTACAGATGGAACCAAATGGACTCGCTACGGTCCATTTGGTTCACATTTGTATCCTCTCAGGAAATTTTTGAAAATGGGTGGAATTCCCCTTTAACAATGGCCTTATTCATTTTGTGTCAATAAAATAACCCCAAGAATCCTAAAAGAAAAACATCATGATATGGTACATGTTTAAACAGTTTGCATTTATTTGGCTTAGTTATTTTGGCTGTTTATTATTTTTTGCCTGTAAATCCTGCTGAAATGCAGGTGAATATCGCAGGCCGATATGTCATAATTAATATGCGTGGTGGCCAGGGGCCCATAATTTCACCAAATGACATATAGGACATCTTACCAGACAATTGGACTCGACTCGTATTGACTCGACTCGAGTCGAGTCCAAGTCGCATTTTTCGGTGACTTGACTCGCTTGGGACTTGTAGGTAAAATACTTGAGACTCGGACTTGACTTGAGACAACCTGACTCGGCGACTCGTCCGAGTCATCGTCCGAGTCACCATTGCCGGGAGGCAACGGTGTGCAAATGAAACCAAATGAACCAGTCAGGGAGCTAACGCGACCACCTATTTGCGGGGGTCCGACCCACGGTCTGAACCACTGACGGGAGCGGAGCGGTGGTGAACGCCATTGCCATCTAGATCTAGTACAAGACTTGCAACATTGAGGGGTCAGAAAACAGCCTAGTCACGTGATTCATGTGCATTTTGGATTTTGGCAGTTGGCAGTTGTAGTAGGCTACATGAGTAGGTAGCTAACTTAGTGCCTGATGAAAAATGAACACTATGTTAAATTAATGATCCGTGTGCGTGCAGGTATGCCTGCTCTACAAAATGCTACACCTATGTGCTACACAAGCACAATTGTACTGTAACTCTCATCTCTATTAATACATTTTTTCTTTCATTCATATAATTCAAGTTACACACTGCAACAAAACTGATAACTGATAAAACTGATATTTTTTTTTACATTTGACCGTAGGAAGTTGTAACCTGTGACTTGACTTGAAAACCAGTGACTCGACTTGAAAACATTGTGACTCGACGCGACTCGAAACAACCATGCGACTTGACTCGACTTGACTTGCCCAACTGTGTGGACTCGACTCGACTTGACTCGCCCACAACCTAAAAAAAAACTTGACTTGCTTGAGACTTGGGACCAAATGACTTGCGCTTGCTTGAGACTCGGCTCGGAGGGACTCGTGCAATTGTCTGCATCTTACATTCATGAAATGTACACACATGTATGCGCATGTATGCACACACACACACACACACAAACATACACACACACACACACACACACACACACACACACACACACACACACACACACACACACACACACACACACACACACACACACACACACACATACTCACACACCCACACATACTCACAGGCCCATGCTGGAGACAGCAGAACAGTCGCAATCACAAGCAGTGAACCGATGACGGCCATCCTGATGCTGAGACAATGATACTGAAAAGAGAAGATACAAATACAATTATTATAACTTTATTAACTAAGGGCTGTAGTGCATATACCTTCAAACTGGTGTGATTTAACTCAAATTGATCACAAACAATCTAATTTAATACACAATTTTCAGTCATGTACGAAGAGCGTGTGCAAATCAACTGAGATGTTAATAGAAACATGTCATGTCCATGAATATCAAACCTAGTGTTGGTGCTGTGTATGCATGCATACCTGAGTGCAGCCGGTCTGTGAGAATTCAAAAGTCAGTCCTCCTGTGACTTCAGTGGTCCTAGTGAGTCCATCACTTGTCTTTATATATGCTCTCTCTCATGAGTCATGTGCTGCTTCCTCATAGACACCTGAGACATTTGAGTTCCTCCCCCTATAGAAGTAGCTGAGATTTACTGGCAGTGGTGGGACTTATGTTTATTAGACAATGGATTTCCCGATAGTTGAGCTATTGTGTGTCAAGATGTCCGTTGTCTTCCCAGAACACACACACACACACACACACACAAATAGTATGCAGCGCTTCATGGTTCCGCACGCAAACAACATACGTATGTCACATGTAGTGTATAAGACACGTGCCGTGCACACACATGCCACACACTTCTCATGTATGTATGAGCGCATGTATTTGTATGTGCACCCAGTGGTCCTTGAGAGGGTTCCAGGTATGTGGTCCCAAGCTAAATGATGGAAATTTGGTTAACCAGGTGTAACTCTTTGAGAGCGTGAACACGAAACCAAATGGACCTTGTTTACCTTGAAGACGGCGGTGCATTGCAAGGTGCTTTACGCTGTCCTCTCCCCTGAGCCATCCCACCCCAACATAATGAACACATAATGGACATAGGTTAGGTTTCATGTTTACGCTCTAAAGAGTTAAAATAGTCTACACAACTAGAGAATGTAGAACAGGGGTGGGCAATTATTTTTCCCAAGGGGCCACATGAGATACATAAAATATTGTGGAGGGCCAAGACTAAAGGATGAACTAAAGTCTGCATAATATTCATTTAATTTCAAGATGAAAGTAAGAGTAAGATCAAACTTTTTGATACCGGGGCCCTCTATTTATTCAGTATTTGACCCACCATTTGATGACATTTTAGCCCCACAGACGCCAAAACTAAAGATTTCTTTTGTTTTTGTTCACAATACCAGGCGTGATTTGGGAAACAAAACAGGCAAACATAGATCAAAAATGAACATTCTTTTACATTATCTGATTGTGTAGATTTTAGGTAATTCAGATTATGAATATTTTAACTCT
This sequence comes from Benthosema pterotum, assembly GCA_039105355.1. Taxonomy (NCBI): domain Eukaryota; kingdom Metazoa; phylum Chordata; class Actinopteri; order Myctophiformes; family Myctophidae; genus Benthosema; species Benthosema pterotum. Next base: position 8,618,237 of record CM076967.1, read on the forward strand.
TGAGAGTGTAAACATTTTTACATTCTCAGAGAGTTACACCTGGTTAACCAACTCTCCATATTTAACTGGAACTCTCTCAAGGACCACTGGTGGTCCCCGGGCCGGTCTGAGTCAGCCAAAGGGCCGCATTTGGGCCCCGGGCCGCATAATGCCCAGGTATGATATATGTAGAAGATTAATGGTCATTTTGATCTTTATGTTTGGCTGTTTTGTTTCCCAAATCCAGCCTGGTATTGTGGACAAAAACAAAAGACATCTTTAGATTTGGTCTGTGTGGCTAAAATGTCCTCCACTTGTGGTCCGTGGCTCAAATGCTGAATGCTGAGTGGGCCCTGGTGTCAAAAAGGTTGAAAAACACTGCTTTATAATATGCAACATGTCAATGAATATACTGCTGTGATGTAAAGGCTAACCGATTAATGAAATGCAGAGGCAGCTGTAACAAAGAAAGTGTTCTATGGTGAAAGCATATAGACCTGCGCAGTGACGTCACCGCCCCAGTTCCAGAAGTGTTTTCCCCATTCATTTTTCTCATAAACTTTTCAAAAATAATTTATATAAAGACGATTACAACGTGGACAAAGCCAACTCGGGTCATGACAAATCATGATGACACACACATCTTTTGGGACGATCAAATAATTTCTAAGATGAAAAACGAAACAAAAAGTGTTGTATCCTGCCGTTTTCTACTTCTTGCTAATTAGATATTATATGATGATATTGTGTGTGTCATCATGATTTGTCACAACCCGAGTTGGCTTTGTCTGCGGCGAAATCGTCTTTATATAAATTATATTCGAAAAGTCTATGAGAAAAATTCCAAAATCTTCTGGAAAAATAGATCCAATGGTTGGCGGTTCGAACTCCTGTCTACATGTCGAAGTGTCCTTGGGCAAGACACTGAACCCCACCCTGCATATGAATGAATGTACCATTGTAAAGCACTTTGAGTATACACGTAGTGCATAGAAAAGTGCTATAAAAATGCAATGCAATCCATATTACAATATATAAGATCTTCAGCCTTCTGGTTGTAAACTCTGTACGCCCTCCAACTGTAACTTACTCTATGTAAGTAATTAAACCACTCTTCCTTTCCTTTTAAAACGTGTTAAATTTGATGTAGCATTAATGCAATAGTACATCAAATGAAGTAATTAAATCACTTTTATTCTTCATTTTAAATGCAAAATTTATGTAGTATTAATGTAATCAGGTATCTGCAAATAAAACAAGTTGATTACCAATTAATTGCATTGCAAAACAATACAATACATAGTCATTGTTGTTATTTTCATTTTGATACACTTTGATTCTTGAAATTATTATTATTATTCTTTTGATGTTTCTATATCGTTACACCCCTGGTCCAAAGTGATCCCAAGTGTGTGTGTGTGCGTGCGCGCGCGCGTGTGTCAGGACCATGTGCTTCTCCATGCAATATGTCGTGGTAGTTTTCAACCTTTTTGATACCAGGGCCGACTATTTATTCAGCATTTGAACCACGGGCACGGACTACCATTTGAGGACATTTTAGCCCCACACACCCCAAAACTAATTATTTCTTCTTTGCTTGTGTCTACAACGTACAATATGGCATTTGGGAAACAAAGCAGACAAACATACAGATCAAAATGACCATTAATCTTCTAGTTGTGTAGACTTGGGATAATTCAGATGATGAATATTTTAACTCTTGTGAGTGTAAACATTTGGTTTCATTTTTACGCTCTCAAGAGTTACAACTGGCTAACAAAATTTTCATCTGGTTAACCAACTTAGCTGGGAACCACCTGGAACCATCTCAAGGACCACTGGTGGTCCCCGGACCACTGGTTGAAAACCACTGCAATATGTCATCCAATATGTGACTCTGACTACGCATGCACCTCGTTGTAGCAGAGCATCACAAAGAAACCATTAGAAACAGACAAACTGGTCAGGTTACTGCTTGGCCTCATGCATAGAATTCCCCTAACCTCTGTCCATTATGTGTTCATCATGTTGGGGTGGGATGACTCAGGGGAGAGGATAGCGTAAAGCACCTTGCAATCAGGGGCGGATGTAGCATTTCCCAATTGGGGGGGGGGGGGGGGGGGGGGGCGTGGCGCGAAGCGACACGGGCGATGAAGCTGCACCCATACCATTTTCTGTTACAGTACTTTTATTGAGCAAGTAAAACATCAATAATAACATCAGTTGTTGTTGAAGTTGCAACCGACGCGCAGCATGCATAAAGCTCAAGGTCTGACTCAAGAGAGCTTTCTGTTTTCAATGATGAAATGCTGTTGGTTTAGTGGTGACACAACTGTAGTTAGTCAGTAGCAGTAGTAGTGTTTAAAATATTTTTTAAATGTAAGCACTTCAATTTCTTGGGTATCTTGAGTTGTTTTGCATGCCATCATGTTTGGTGGGGCAGTCAGGGCATTTAGGGGGGCATTATTTGCCCCCCCCCCGTGCCCATGCCTAGATCCGCCCCTGCTTGCAATGAACCGCGGTCTTCAAGGTAAACAAGGAAACAGGGATACCCGTGTAGTACGTGACGCATACCTGTCAGACTACTTCTATACACACCCACACAGCAGGTGACTGATGAGTTTGTTCCAACAAACTGCCTGCATGGATTAGTTTGTTCCAACAAACTCAATCAACTCTGCAAAAAAAATATGTGGCAAGTGGCTTCCTGCAAGCTAGTGTGGTATATGAGGAACCCACATCATGTCACATTATGATAGAATATTCACATCATGTATGATGCTGTTGTATTTGTGTGTGTTTCTGCAGTGGCCTGTGCCATAGGGTAAACAACTCAGTAAGTTAGCAGGAATGCCACTGGGTTATCTAGGTCATCAAATATTTCTAGGTTTGGGGTAATAAACCTCCTTTGTTAATTTGTGCTCGGAGACACAGGGGTAATTAAGTGTGCACATACAACATGCACTGGTCAGTGCACGTACATACGCACAAGGGTTAAGTCAATGATAAAGGCCTCTGCAAAGGTGCAGAGGGGGGCTGTCTTCAGGAGCTGTCTATGGGGGCTGTTCCACAGGTGCTGGTTCTCAGGCAACTGGGGTCAGTCACTCTCTGGCAGTTGGAGAGAGAGTAGGGCAGAGGGAGATAGGATGGCTGCTCTATATGATTTGGTGTAACTAAGCTGAATGTCCTTAAATAAAATGACTGCAAAGAGGACATGCCTGGACTCTACTTCACTATCCACACACGGTCAAAAGTACTCCTATAGACTACAATGAGATACGACATAATAATGGCAACCACGAAGGGAACCCACTATGGGTATTCCCTGGGTCCCGGAATATTATGTTTAGTTCATGCCAATTTGACTGTATTTGCACATGACTTTAACATGTCAAATTCATTTATACTTCTTTTCTCCATAATAAACATCAGTGCATTCATTCTGTTGTAGTGAAATCTCAAAAGTTGAACTAAGATTTTAAAACTAAAAAGCTGCATTGCAGAAGTAGGATTGAGCTGTGCTTTAATAATGGAACATTCTTGTTCTTATTCTTATTCTATTACAATTAGCAAGAATTATCAAGAAATTACAGCATTTAATGTCATGCCATTATGACTGTATTTATATAATGACTTTAACATGTTCAATTCATTAATACAGACAATTAATTCATAGCCTACTCAATGTATTAACGAGATTTTAGAAGTAGACCTAGGTCTTGAGCTGAGCTTTAATAATGGAATCTTCTCATGAGCAGAAAAACAGATAATGAAAATGAGTGTGTTTAAAACTCCCTCATGGCCCCTGCTGGCACTTTTGACGAATTGCGTGATTTGTGGCCATGTTGCCCTTGACGCATTTGATGCCTTTATTTGATCTCCAATGGATGTGACATTAATTTTAGACGATTAGGATTCTGCTACAACCCGATGAACCAGAAGTCCTCCGGTCACAGTGGTGGTTTTGCGGCCATTTCCGGAAATTGTCCGCATTAGTGCCGCACCTACCTTATATCAGTTATTTACAGTAGTAGATCATAATGGAAGGAATAACTCACAACATATTTGGAATTGCAGACTTTATTTGATTGGGATGAAAGTGATAAATAAAAATCATGAAAAATCGATATCAATGTTGGAGCAATTAAAAATAATGGGGTGGGCAGTTATGGGGTTTTAAATGAGGCTGAAGTTACTGATGTGGATCCAGTGACTTCTAAAGAGAGATAACCACGTCCCAGTGAGCTCCGATGGAGGTTATTCCGCCGCTGGTGTAGCGTCCACTGACCAACACCAGCTGGGCGTCAGGGTGATCTGGGTAGTGGTTGAAGGAGTAGCCACTGGGCTGTCCAGCGATCAAGAAGCGCCCTCTGTTGGTCACGAATTGCAGCTGCAAAACAAACGGGAGTGCAATGGTTTATCTCATTATATTGAACTGGAATGTTTGCTTGAGTGCTGACCGCTGACCGATACAGTCAGTGTCGTGAAACAGATTGGTAGGTTTATCCTAGCCGTGGTTCACATATAACACTCGTACTTCATGAGTGTCATGGCTTGAATTGTCTGTTTTACACGACTGCTACATTACATGCTAAATGGTGCATTTATATAGTGACTTTATCCAAGGCTCTTTTTTACATAGTGCCTTACAAGGGCGGATTGGCCATCTGGCCTACAGGGAGTTTTCCGGTGGCCTGCGCCACCTAGTGGCCTGGGCATTTTTTTTCTTTTTTTTTTTTTTTTTTGAAAAGTCCCTGGCACCAGGCCCAGGCCAGGCAAACTAGTGTTTCTATCCTTCAAAAAAGAAAAGGTGTCCCACACCAGAGCCTTCAAGTAGGAGAGTTGCCATATTCCCGTTCACTCCCGTGCGCCAGGGCGCTGCTGGAGGCAGTGTTGCCAACCGCCAAGATCCAAAATGCACTAGTGGCACTTCCAAAATGCACTAGAATGTGCTATGTGCTCATACAGATCAAAATGAGCATTAATCTTCTACATTCTCTAGTTGTGTAGACTAAATTGGGCTAATTCACATGATGAATATTTTAACTCTTGAGGGTGTAAAAATGAAACCAAATGGACCCGCAAGGGTCCATTTGGTTTCATTTTTACGCTCTCAAAGAGTTACATCTGGTTAACCAGCTGCCCCCCCAGGGTGGCCTGGCAAAGGCAAAATTGTCCCGGTGGGAAAATATGTGCCAATCCGCCCCTGGTGGCTTACATTGTTTGCTTATAGGTTCTTACCTGGTAGATGTAATGACTGGAATGCCACTTCCCAGAAACCTGGACAATATGCTCTCCCTCACGCAGCTCCATCTCTATGGTGGTGCCGACGACACGGCCGGCTAGCGGACTCCAGATGCCATTGTACTGGAACTGCAACCTGTGCGTGTGAAAGGTTTGTTATTGCCAAATTCTGTCAGAGTCTATCAGCTTTCATTGAATAAAGCTACAGTATGACACCTGAAAGTATACGTGTTGCATTTCAGGTTCAGAGAAAACATTGCATTGACCTGTAGGCCTATGTACTCCGACGATACACTGATCCCCTCCACTTACTGCGCACACTTTAGCCTACTGCTTAGTGCAGGGGCGTTTTTAGCCATTAGGCAGATTAGGCAGTTGCCTAGGGTGACTCTGGTGGTCCCTCGCCCCCCTCCCATGAGGGGGGGGGGGCGAGGGACCACCAGACATGCTTTAAAAGGATACCAGGCTAATAAGCCTCATATTGAACATTTAAAACACATATAATATGTTCTTTAGTTTAAAAATAGCTGGTTTACTTTGTGCACGCGGACAGGGCAGTTTGTATTTAAGTTGTTTTCTGGATGAACCAGCGGTCCTCATGTCATATACTGTACTACCTCTCAAAACATAACGGATGTATTATATGACAGATAATAAGCTCACCACAAATCCAAAAGCTTGTTTTTTATGCTGTTTAGTTTTTTTTCCTTTGCTCGTTCTCAACGGCGCTCGTTCATGAATCCTTTCCGTTCCCATAATCCCTTGCTTCAGCCGCGTTCATGAGGAAATACTTCCGCATTTGGGCACCAAATTTTGGTGCCCAAATGCGGAAGTAGGCGCACTTCCGGCGGTCTTCCGGGTGCTTCAAAGCGCCAATGAGCAACTTGTATTGAAATGAACGGCAAGGGGGCGGGGCTATCGCTCCAGTCCGCTCTCTATATTTATAACTCTATGGATGTACCAGAATGATCCGTCTATGCTGGTACATCAGAAAGAAAGAAAGAAATCCCCCTACACCGGAGGAGATTTTTCTTCCCGACGCAGCACATACTGTAGTGTCTGCAGTTCACACATGCATCAATTATGACATACTGTATAGACCTGTGATATTCACCTGCATTTCAGCAGGATTCACAGCAAGGGACTGTTGGAAAATGACGTATGATGATGGTTTCGGACTTTTGGGGTTATGGTATTGACAAAAAAATGAATAAGCTCCTTGTAATTAACAGTGAAAAGGACCGTGTGTGCCACTGTCATTCAGTGTTCCACTTTTTTTTTCTTTTGTCTTTTGGTGTACCAAATACGACTAGTGTTTGGGAACTTCCGAGCTAAGTGACTACCATGTGACGTGCCAGTAGTAGATATACGAATTAGATAGTGTAACGTAGGCATAGACAGTTTTACAACATGCCTAGATGTTGTGCCAGGCAACTCGATCTCTACGCCCATCATTCCTGTACGACACGTGTCAGCTTTGATTATTATCTACATACCAACACAGTAACACTACAGGAACTCCAGGGCGGGTTCTTATCAATATACAGCATCTCTGCTGTCAACTAACTCCACAATGAATTTAGGAAAATTAGAAAAACTAATATTTTTGTAAAACAAAACTACACGGTCTCATCGAAGTGGGTGTTGTGGCTTTATCTATCGCCATAACTTGAATGAGAAGTGGAGGAGTTGGTTGTTTTAGCAGACAGTTTGAGGGTGTAATGGAGTTAAGAGAATTGGACCAAATTAAACTTTTTTAATACATTCCGTTGGTACGTTCCGTTGATTATGTAATATATAACACATTATGTAATGCATGTTTGATAACATTAATTTATGCAAAAATAAATAAATAAGAACTAAAAAGGTATTTTAAAAAAAAGTTAAAAGGTTTCCTCCAATTTACAGCGCTTGACTAGTGTCCCGGGTGAGACTGTTCACTTCAGCTTCCTGCATGCTAAATGTAAATGCCTAATTGTCTCAATAATACAGGAAAAGAATACATTTCTATTAGTTGACATTTGAACTGTAATTATTATACCCTCTGATGTGGCCGTTGTTGTTCTCCCAGATCCTGATGGCTGTGATCCGTCCCTCCACTCCGTCCCCCTTAGACTGGTAGGAGTCACCTGAGCCTCTGCCCACTGCTAGAGAGTAGCTGTACGTATCATTGGCTGAGAGAGAGAGAGAGACAGACAGACAGACAGACAGACAGACAGACAGACAGACAGACAGACAGACAGACAGACAGACAGACAGACAGACAGACATCAGTCACCAAAACTATGACATACTATGACATCTCACATACATACAGTAAAACGAACATGAATGCATTTCTTAAAGGCATTTCTTAAAGGTTCTTAAAGGCAACTTTTTAGCCAAAATAGATATAACTATTTTTTTTTTTTGCCTTTTTCCCCTCTACGTTGCTTCTACTTTGATGCTGCAGATGTTTCCCTGCAGACAGAGACTTGCTTCGTCCTGCAGACGGTCCAGAACTTTGTTGTTATCCACCCACTTTGTTATTAATAAATAATTAATGAATTGATGAATGAAGTACTCACAGGCCCATGCCAAAGATGGAAAAACTATCGCAATCAGAAGCAGTGAACGGATGACGTCCATATTGATGCCGAGTGATGAATGACGCTGGAAAAAGAAGACACAAAAATGATAGCTATTATTTATTATTATTCACAAGTACATGTTCAGTATAGCAGGTAGCAGCTAGAGCAGGTGCAATGATCATATGTAGAGAATAATCAAATATGTCCTACAGTACCTTCGAAATGATAATGTAATACCATTTCATAAAAGATCTTATATGAAGTCAACCAACTGGGAATATCAGACTCCTTACTGAAATGTGCACTTGGGCATCTCCAACGCAAACTACAAATGCCACACATAATTATTTAACTGCCATAGTGTCAACCCCTTTCCCCTGTGTCGGATCTGTGGTTAGACTTGTAAATTTGCCAAGTCTATAGTGGTTCCACTTGAGAGGAATTGAAATCGGAAACGTTGCTTACCTGCGTGCAGCCTGTCAAAGTGAGTCCTTCTATGTACGTCTATGACGGCAGTGTGTCGTCTGCTTCTGAGCCAACTCATAAATCTCTCATCTGTTATATGCTGTCTTACTGTATGTGCCGGTTCCTCATAGCATTACCTGAACCATGTTGGTCACTCCTACCTAGAATTATCAGATGTACCGGAGATTTACTGGAAGTCTTGTTGTTATTGTTGTTACTACTGGTGTTTCCAGAATCTCAAGATGCCTTTGAATTTATTGGTGCACTGCCTGGTCAATGAAGTCACAGCTGTAATTAAAGTGTTTTACATGTATGAAATGAAAGCTTGCACGTACACAGTAAATTTCCAGGGTTATAATACCGTGCAGGTAAATGATGAAGAGTTGGACCCAATATAGGTCTTTAAACCTTGAAGGCATGAAATGCAACAAATGTATGTCTTCATTGCACACTCTGAAATTATTATTATTGTTAATAGGACTGCAACGATTAATCAATTAATCGTAATTAATATACTTTAGAGTTGTTGTGTGGACATGATTAAAAAAAAGTCCCCTCATTCTGTGTTTCCTAGAAATGGAGGTCTGAAAAAATCATTAACATGGTGAAAGATAACTTGATGATTTTTCTGTACCGTGCACTCTCAAGGGGAAAAAAATGAAAATGGATGGAATTCCCGAGGTGGAAAAAGGTCTTGACCGTTTAACAATCTGTTTCGACTGATTTATCGTCGCGGGTTTAGGTTAGGTTTTACGCTAAGGTTAAAGGGGAATTCCACCCATTTTCATTTTTTTTTTCTGAGAGTGTACAAATGCAACCAAATGAACCCTAACGGGTTCATTTGGTTCCATTTGTACGCTCTCATAAAAAGAACCATCTAAAGAAATCCATTAACATGGTGAAAATACATCTTGATGATGTCATCAAGATGTTTCATCATGTTAGTGGTTTTCTTCAGACCTCCATTTCTTGGGAACACAGAATGGGGGAACTTTTTTTATCATGTTCACCCAACACCTTGAAGGTACATCAATGACATAGTAAAATATTGAAAATAGGTGGAGTTCCCCTTTAAGTTTACAACTACCTTTATATGATATGTATGTTAATATATGTTTATATGTTAATATAAGATCCATAGCATTTCTTTGTAAAGTGAAACATATAAAACATATAATTTTGTCATTTATAAGAATAATATGACTTGTTGTGTTTTCTTGTAAAGAGGCTTGTGTGAAAGGTGCCACTTTCAAGAGTTTATATATAAAGTTTTTTTCCATATGGTTAAGGTTAGGGTTAGGTTTCAGTGCAACCCGATGAACCAGGATTGCCAACTCATGAGCATCTGTTACAATCTTGGTCGAGGTCACAGAATGATCCTGCCCTCTCATGACGTTGCCTACAAATTCTTCAGGGAAACACCGGTGAGGTTATTTTCTTGAGAAGTAGGCCTAAATGTCCGAGCAGGAAGAACCTGTGGGCAGGGTTTTCTACAAACAAAGTGAGCTGCTTTCTTTGGAATGTGTTGGAATGAATGGACTGGATAGGCTGGTTAAGGTGTGAGAAGGCAGCATAATAGAGCTGCGCAGTGACGTCACCGCCCCTGTTCCGGAAGTCTTTTCCCCATTCATTTTTCTCATAGACTTTTCGAAAATAATTTATATCAAGACGATTACGCCGCGGACAAAGCCAACTCGGGTCGTGACAAATCATGACAACAAACACAATATCGTCATATAATATATAATTAAGAAGAAGTAGAAAACGGCATGATACAAGACTTTTTGTTTCGTTTTTCATCTTAGAAATTATTTTATTGTCCCAAAAGTTTGTGTGTGTCATCATGATTCGTCACGACTCGAGTTGGCTTTGTCTGCGGCGTAATCGTCTTGATATAAATTATTTTCGAAAAGTCTATGAGAAAAATGAATTGGGAAAAGACTTCCGGAACAGGGGCGGTGACGTCACTGCGCATCTCTATAGTCCAGCACAAAAACAATATCCTAGGTATTCACTTTCATACAAATATTCAGGCTTTGGGAAGAACAAAATATGTCCTACATAGTGAAAGAAGTTGCTGCACCGATGTTTAAAACAACAATTTAGCTTTTGTTCTCCCCTTTTCAGAAAAAAAAAAAAACATTGAATATCAAATAGTATAGCCCCTGAATATAAGACGACTCCATTTTTGGGATATTTCCATTGGGAAAAAATCATAGTCTTATATTCAGGCCAATAGGGTATTTGTTTTTTTATCCAATAAAAACATGCAATTCTGGGCTTCTCATTGAAACAGTGCATGCATAATACAATACTGTGACTCAGTTACAGTATGACATGAAAAGCAATCAACCAACAATCACTACCAACACAGAAAATTTAAAAATATATATTAAAACTGATGATTAGTGAATAGAAAATACTAAATTAAAAGTTGAATAGTGTATTGCTTGTTGAATATTCTAATACCGGTAGTTGAATATTTTGTTAATGCCCCATACACTCTACAGCTAGGCTGCAGATGTAACAAACACACCAACATAGCCAATGCAAAATAAAAATCTATACACATCAACAACAGGTGAATCTAGTCATGTCAGTTTTATTTGCCAATACAGATTAATGGCCGCTATAATGTCTAAAGATTCTTTTTTTATTTTTCCTTTTGATTTCTTTAAAAATTCAAAAAAAAATCAAAATAAACTAATCTTTGACGTTTGTACTTTTACTCGTAACAGAGTAGTTCTATAATGCACTAATGCAGTATTGTTACTTTTACATAAAATGATAAATAAAATAAAGTAAGTAAACACAAACAAAAGCAGATCTACAAGTCTGTTGTCTGCTCATGCGTACTTTTTGATTTTGATTTTTTTTTATGTTTGATGTATTAGACATCCAATTAGAACTGTATAACATGTATCAAAGATGACCAGCTGTCATGGTTTACAGTGAAACTGTAAAGTCCATAATGTGAGGTGCTTGAGAATGCCCAAGCTAAGAGAAAATAAGGCGTTATGGTTAAATATCTGTGATAACTGTCAGTCACGCCTGTATGGAAAAGAAAACACTTCGTTCCTGCATGCCTGGGGTTTCCTGGACTGATACTTTGATCCAGCACCAAGATACTTTGATCCAGCACCAAGATACCAGGGCTGTGGCCTCTATGGCTGTGCCTCTTTCGGAGCAGGGGCGGATTTAGGCATGGGCATGGGGGGGCAATGCCCCCCTAAATGCCCAGTCTGCCCCATGCACCAAACATGATGGCATGCAAAACAACCCAAGATATTTCAAATTAAAGTGCTTATATTTAAAACGACTTGAAACACTACTACTGCTACTAACTAACTGCAGCTGTGGCACCACTAAACCAACAGCATTTCATCATTGAAAACAGAAAACTTTCTGTCTGAGTCAGACCTTTAGCTTTATGCATGCTGCGTGAATGTTGCAACTTCAACAACAACTGATGTTATTATTGATGCTTTATACTTGACCAATAAAAGTCCTGTAACGAAAAATGGCTTCAACAGCTTCATCGGCGATGAAGCCGCCCCCATACCATTTTCTCCTGCCCCCCCAATTAGGAAATGTTACATCCACCCCTGATAAAAATGACACATTTTTTGCGTCATTAGTTATCTTTTCATCAGTACACACCTGCAGTTCACTTAGCCCTGGCATGTCTCTGTATTCTGTCCAAATGGACTGCATATCAGAGCCATGGATCAGTTGGTCCATGATCAAAGTGGTCATTACTCTGTGTGTACTCACTCATTAAATCATTTCAAAGACGTGAGGTGCAATAATAGTCCTCTAGTTTCATAACCATGTGAAAGTTGGTACAAAATGTCTATTTAGTCAGATATCTCCACTTTTTCATGAGAACTTTTTCAGACATCTTTCCCCTCAGGCAAAGGGGCTTATAATGACAGCTGCACTCCATTTGTAGAACTTCCAAAAATTTGGGCGGGGTAATTACACCGCCTGCCAATTGTGTTCCCCAAATTTTTATTTTTCCCTGATGACGTTTGGTGATCAGGATCTGTTTTGATCACTGCAAATGAATGATGGGTATACAGTACATGTCGATTTTACCGGACAGGTATTCAGACACCTGCGGAGACACCTTACTACTCTGTGGTGAATCAGGGAGTTTCTGTTGTGACTACAGCCTGATAGATACAGCTGCTCATACTGTTCATACACTCAGACAGGTTACATAATCTTGGAACGCAAGTGACAATCAGAAAATGAAAGCATGATTATGAGGTTTTCTGAAAGTCCAATGTTTGTAGCCCTGCAGGTTGTGAGCAGCAGTCTGTAGGTTTGCGCAGTGGGTATCAGCCTTAATGCTCAAATACAAGAGTGATTATTATTGCTTTTGCCTTTTAAATTAGTCTACAGTTGTTCTCTTAATGCCACGTAATGTCAAAGTTGCGACATTGAGGGGTCAGAAACTGACCGCTGGAGTAGTGTAATATTACCTTCCTAAAGGTGTAATATACAGGTATTACTCTCCCGTCCTAAGTAATATTGTCCAACACTGGTAACCAACAACGAGGACAACATTTGACTCAATCACACCCAGCCCACAGCCATCTCTACGTTGACTTTCCAAATTAGCTTTCATAATAAGATTTCCCACATACAGTACATTGTAGTTCGTCTGTGGTGTCTTACCTATCAGTGGACGATGTTGTCTGCTTGGCGTTGGTGTCGGATCCTCGCTGCTGCTGTATCTTGAGTACCATTGTGTGGGACCTCGGCGGTTCTCGCCATCTATCCACATTATCTGAGGAGCACAACACGAGAAGTGAACATTCAGCAGAGATCGTACAGAAAACATCACTTCCTCCATCACTACCTTCTAAAGCAGGGGTTCTCAAATCGTGCGGCCCCCCGAGGGGTTGGGTCCCCAAATTAATACAGTGTTGAGTGGCGTTGTGGCCCGATGCACCTAAACCTAACATTTGGGCCGATGCCCAACCCTAACCCTCCACCCGAACCCTAACCTCTCACAGGGGTTGATGCCTCAACCTAACCGTCCGTCAGTCCACTACCATGATATGTTGGACAGAAGGCCTGCCTCTCAATTTAAACAAAAATGGTATGGGGGCGGCCCCATATAGGCTACCATTTTCTCCTGCCCTCCAATTGGGAAAGGTTAAATCCGGGCCTGGTTTTGTCTACTTGGTTTTGTTGCATGCCCTGTGCATTGATAGGCTTCCATCATAGAACACACATTTAATTACAGCTGTGAGGTGATAACATTTTTATTAACCAGGCTGTTCACCACAGAGTAGATGGCATCTTGACGTTCGGGAAACCTACGCCCTTTGTCTAAAAATGATAACACCACTACTACCAGTAAATCTCAGGTACAGGTACGGTACATCTGATAATTCTAGGGAGGAGGAACCCAAATGTTCCAGGCAGTGCTATGAGGAACAACCAGCACATAAGAGCATATATAATGGGGGGATAAAGGAGATGTCTGAAAGATTCGGAGGGTTAGGCTTAAGTAGAGACAACACGCTGACTTCTCACAGACAAGCTGCACACAGGTAAGCATACACGGGACAATAGAATGCAATATAACAACAATAGTCACAGCAGTTGTTGTACACGTGACGTGTACATTATTTACTAACTTAATTTATTTATTCAAACATATAAGAACAAAGGAAATAAGGACATTTGATGGAAAAGTAGAAATTAAATATGTTATTTCCTCTGTTTGTGCCAGGGAGACTATGCATACAGTATTCAATTAGATAAATCGCATATTTAGTCGAATATCGTAATTATCTCATTAATTATGTGAGATATAAAAATGTACATTGCAGAAAGGATCAACTGAGAAAAGTCTGGTAGACCCCATTAATGCGCTGTTTTTATGATTATGCTACCAAATAACCGCGTGTGCATGTGTGAATGTACAATGTAAAGTCACTTAGATAAAAGGTGCTATATAAACCATTTATAGTGAAAATGTAATAATGTTAATAATGTTAAAATAATTGTATCTTCTCTTTTCCAGTGTCATTCATCACTCAGTATGGCCGCCACCGGTTCCCTGATTGTGATTGCGATTGTTCTGCTGTCTTCAGCATGGGCTGGTCAGTGTGTGTGTGTGTGTGTGTGTGTGTGTGTGTGTGTGTGTGTGTGTGTGTGTGTGTGTGTGCGTGCGTGTGTGTGTGTGTGTGTGCGTGTGAAACAGATTCAAGTAAATCACACTTAGACGACCACTTAAGTCCTTATATGTATGATAAAATACTAGGGATGTTGAATGATCAAAAATTTTAATCAAATTAATCACAGCTTCAAAATTAATTTAATCATGATTAATCACCATTCGAACTATGTCCAAAATATGCATGTTTTCCTGTACAGGATTTCAACATTTAAAAAGGAAACCGAATCTCAAAAAAATAAAAATATAGCTGCAAGCAGCAATAAAACGGGATCAAGCAAGCAGCAATAAGGAGTAAGAACAATACGCACAAATAAGCCCTAGAAACATGGGAGCCTGAACTTCAGAAATACATCAGGTAATTATGGGAGCAGGGCAGGGTTTTTGATTCCTGCCCTGACTGACTCACACATTGTAATCTGGTGTGACTGAGTGAATGATTGGTGAGCTGTGAGTGAGTGGTGAACTGAGCTATGAACTGTCATTAGTGACAACATGGCCGAATAGTGACAGTCAAACAGCCTTGCCCAGCCATGAGGCCCATAGGGCACGTGCCTATCTCCTGTTTCTGTAGCATGAGGCAGCTTGATGTACAAGTACACCCTCTGGACATGACGCTAGTATGACACAGGGTCTTACCCCCAATCCAACCCTTGATGCTGAGTGCCAAGCAGGGAGGCATTGGATCCCGTTTTTAGAGCCTTTGGTATGACCCGGCCGGGAATCGAACCCCGGCCTCCCAGTCTCAGGGCGGACACTCTAACCACAAGGCCACTGAGTTGCTGAATGAGTAAATGATTGGTGAGCTGTGAGTGAGTGGTGAACTGAGCTGTGAACTGTCATTAGTGACAACATGGCCGAATAGTGACAAAACACAACATGGCCGAATGGTGACAACCACCATTACATTGAGTTTTACCCTGGGTTACACATAGAACCATGAACTTAGATGTAGAAGACCACATGAGATTGTGCATGATTGACTCATATTACTAGGTGTCCGTGCCGGGATTTGAACCCAGGAACTCTCATTTCCAAGTCATGCGCTCTACCAATGAGGCTACCCAACAGACACAAGACATACTGGAAACAACACACACATTCAGTGGACTGCTTGGTAAATGGTAAATGGTGCATTTATATAGTGCCTTTATCCAAGGCGCTTTACATTGTGCATCACATTCACCCATTCACACACACATTCATACACTGATGGCAGTGGGACAGGGAAACATCGACACTAACTCTGCAGGAGCCCGGGATCGAACCGGCAACCTTGTGGTTACCATCCGGTTACTCTACCTCTGAGCCACTACCGCTCCTTAAATATGCACAAATAAGCCATAGAAACATGTAAGAAATACATCATGTGATTGTGGAGAAACAGCCGAATAGTGACAAAACACAACATGGCCGAATGGTGACAACCACCATTACATTGAGTTTTACCCTGGGTTACACATAGAACCATGAACTTAGATGTAGAAGACCACATGAGATTGTGCATGATTGACTCATATTACTAGGTGTCCGTGCCGGGATTTGAACCCAGGAACTCTCATTTCCAAGTCATGCGCTCTACCAATGAGGCTACCCAACAGACACAAGACGTACTGGAAACAACACACACATTCAGTGGACTGCTTGGTAAATGGTAAATGGTGCATTTATATAGCGCCTTTATCCAAGGCACTTTACATAGATTGTGCATCACATTCACCCATTCACACACACATTCATACACTGATGGCAGTGGGACAGGGACACATCGACACTAACTCTGCAGGAGCCCGGGATCGAACCGGCAACCTTGTGGTTACCATCCGGTTACTCTACCTCTGAGCCACTACCGCTCCTTAAATATGCACAAATAAGCCATAGAAACATGTAAGAAATACATCATGTGATTGTGGAAACACAGCCGAATAGTGACAAAACACAACATGGCCGAATGCTGACAACCACCATTACATTGAGTTTTACCCTGGGTTACACATAGAACCATGAACTTAGATGTAGAAGACCACATGAGATTGTGCATGATTGACTCATATTACTAGGTGTCCGTGCCGGGATTTGAACCCAGGAACTCTCATTTCCAAGTCATGCGCTCTACCAATGAGGCTACCCAACAGACACAAGACGTACTGGAAACAACACACACATTCAGTGGACTGCTTGGTAAATGGTAAATGGTGCATTTATATAGTGCCTTTATCCAAGGCGCTTTACATAGATTGTGCATCACATTCACCCATTCACACACACATTCATACACTGATGGCAGTGGGACAGGGACACATCGACACTAACTCTGCAGGAGCCCGGGATCGAACCGGCAACCTTGTGGTTACCATCCGGTTACTCTACCTCTGAGCCACTACCGCTCCTTAAATATGCACAAATAAGCCATAGAAACATGGAAGAAATACATCATGTGATTGTGGAAACACAGCCGAATAGTGACAAAACACAACATGGCCGAATGGTGACAACCACCATTACATTGAGTTTTACCCTGGGTTACACATAGAACCATGAACTTAGATGTAGAAGACCACATGAGATTGTGCATGATTGACTCATATTACTAGGTGTCCGTGCCGGGATTTGAACCCAGGAACTCTCATTTCCAAGTCATGCGCTCTACCAATGAGGCTACCCAACAGACACAAGACGTACTGGAAACAACACACACATTCAGTGGACTGCTTGGTAAATGGTAAATGGTGCATTTATATAGCGCCTTTATCCAAGGCGCTTTACATAGATTGTGCATCACATTCACCCATTCACACACACATTCATACACTGATGGCAGTGGGACAGGGACACATCGACACTAACTCTGCAGGAGCCCGGGGTCGAACCGGCAACCTTGTGGTTACCATCCGGTTACTCTACCTCTGAGCCACTACCGCTCCTTAAATATGCACAAATAAGCCATAGAAACATGGAAGAAATACATCATGTGATTGTGGAAACACAGCAGGGTTTTTGGAGACTTGGAGACTCAGACATGAGCATTTTTCAAACTGCTTAAAATGGCAGACACTCTGGGGGTGGAGCTTACCAGTCGAAATTACAGATGTGTTCCACATGAATCAAGGAACGTGTAGAAACAAGTCCCATGATTTTAAGCCAAACGAAGCCTGAGTTATGCTTGTTCAAATGTTTCAGTTTCAAAGAATTGCTATAGCGCCCCCATTTGAGCGATTGGAGCAAGACTGGTTTTAGTGCTATTTGGCATCCCCCTCTACAAAACTGTAAAATCCCAGAAGCAGATTACGTTGCATGTGTAGATTAGGGGCAATAGACGAATTTTCACAAATGAGCAATTTTCATTGGCTCGTAAAAACATCATTTTTTCCACTAAAAACATGATTCACACCCATTCCATGTTTGTATGGCTCCAAAGTTCATGTGTAGGTCATTGTTATGCATTTTGATCAAAGATTGTAGGAGAAGAGACATTTTAACTGTTTTACATATAATTCAAGATGGCAGTTCATCTAAAGGTCAGAGGTGAAAAGTCAGAATACAAAAGTTGTTTGACATAAGCAGACGCATAAGTGAATATAAGTTACATTTCTGAGAGACGAGCAGTTCATGAGTTATGAGTGTTTAAAGTTTGCAATTTCAGTTGAGTGCTATAGCGCCACCATTTGACCAGTGGTCACAGGCTTCGCATCATCACCGTTTGGCATCACCCTCTACCAGATTACCAATTTTCGCGAAAACCGACTGCACGGTTCAGCCAGAACAGCTATTTCTGGTGAAAGGAGAAAAAAAGAGACAGAATCAAGAAGGTATCAAGGTCCACTTCGTGGACTGCTTGATCCCTTAATAAAATAACCATTTATCTTTAAAATATTTATCAAAATAGGTGATCTACAAGCCCTCAATGCTTGTAGATCCTCCAGCTATACTCTATGGCTCCGGTTACAGGGAGACACACGGCTATGTCTCCGTAAATCTGTGCTCTACCCATTTCTTTCAATGAGAAAATGCTCAGTGGGTTGAGTAAGTGTGGACATTAGTTAATTGCGTTAAAATTTTTAATCAGATTAATTAACAAAATTAATTTAATCCCATTAATTAACTATTTTCAACAGCCTTATATGTATGATAAAATACCACTATTTTTTCAACTCTGTCTGTGTCTCACACAAGGGTCATGGGCAGTTCAGAAACGCTCTCCAGAATTTTTTAAACAATATGTTACTGAAAAAAATATTTATATTATCGGGAGAACGATGGTCGCCATTTTTGCATTCTAACTTTTCAGGAATAGAAAGCCTGCAGTTTCTATTAGTTTGGATTCCCCATCGATGATGATCATTGGAGGCCCTCTTGTCCTGTGAGACACTGACTAAGTAGAAAAGAGATATTATGATATATTTGTCTAGAAAAATATATTATATATATTATATTTCATCATGTACATTAGTGAGGACCCATTATATCAGGGGTGTAAAACTCAGATACAGAGTGGGCCAAAATGTAGAACTGAACAAAGCCGCGGGGCAAGTTTGAACGAACTAACCTTTTAAAGGGGAATTCCACCCATTTTCAAAAATTTCCTGAGACGGTACAAATGTGAACCAAATGGACCCTAGCGGGTCCATTTGGTTCCATTTGTACCCTCTCAGGAAAAATGGGTCTGAAAGAAAAATCATTAACATGATGACGTCATCAGATGTATTTCACCATGTTAATTTTTAGGAAATACAGAATTGGGGCAACTTTTTTTTATCATGTCCACACAACAAGGTATATTAATGATAATGGGTGGTCTTCCCTTTAATTTGATAATTTCCCCAAGGACAAATGAAATTACACGGCGGGCCAAAGCATTATATGAAGATACGTTGAAAAGCAGTGAAGAGGTCCTTTGAGAAATGCATAACTTTGGTGACTCTCGGTCTCTGTCTCCCTCTCTCTCTCTGTCCCTCTCTCTCTCTCTCCCTCTCTCTCTCTCTCTCCCTCTCCCTGTCCCTCTCTCTCCCTGTCCCTCTCTCTCTCTCTCTCTCTCTCTCTCTCTCTCTCTCTCTCTCTCTCTCTCTCCCCCTCTCCCTGTCCCTCTCTCTCCCTGTCCCTCTCTCTCTCTCTCTCTCTCTCTCTCTCTCTCTCTCTCTCTCTCTCTCTCTCTCTCTCTCTCTGTCCCTCTCTCTCCCTCTCTGTCCCTCTCTCTGTCTCTCTCTGTCCCTCTCTCTGTCCCCCTCTCTGTCTCTCTCTGTCCCTCTCTCTGTCCCTCTCTCTGTCTCTCTCTGTCCCTCTCTCTGTCCCCCTCTGTCCCTCTCTCTGTCCCTCTCTCTGTCTCTCTCTGTCCCTCTCTCTGTCCCTCTCTCTGTCTCTCTGTCTCTCTCTCTCTCTCTCTCTCTCTCTCTCTCTCTCTCTCTCTCTCTCTCTCTCTCTCTCTCTCTCTCTCTCTGTCCCTCTCTCTCTCTCTCTGTCCCTCTCTCTGTCCCTCTCTCTGTCCCTCTCTCTCTCTGTCTCTCTGTCTGTCTGTCTGTCTGTCTCTCTCTCTCTCTCTCTCTCTCAGCCAATGATACCTACAGCTACTCTCTAGCAGTGGGCAGAGGACTAGGTGACTCCTACCAGTCTAAAGGGGATGCAGTGGGACGAATCACAGCCATCAGGATCTGGGAGAACTACAACAACTACATCAGAGGGTATATATACATATGATGTACAGCTCAGCTGTGAAGCGTACAAATATATTATTTTACCTGTGTTGCTAGCGATTATTTTCAGAATCGATGCGTTGGCCAATTATTGAAACGATTCATCTGTTAATTGAGACACTTCGTTAACTCGCCTAATAGTCCAGGCAAAATAGATTTTCAAGTGGAATAAATTGTAACATGGGATTTTTCTTCACAGATCATTTCTTTGAGGTCTCCAGAACAACATATTAAAAGTCCCAAAAAATCCCAGTTGCGCAAATATGTTTAATTTCATAAAGTAATAGAATACATAGGCTCCAATGGAGTGATAGCCCCGCCCCCTCCTATACAAACCCATTATAACTTAAAACTCCATTTTAACCATGATGGATTATTCAAAAACAACCCATCTTTTTTCTGGTGACTGATATTGTCCTCCTAATAAGTGAGAGGAGCGTGGAATTTCATTCACAGGTTTCAGTTATTTTTAAAATATTGTTTTGGAAAATGTAGCTGCCTCCATATCTGGCTATGCCCACCCAAATGAATATTAAAAAAATAAATAAATGAAACCTGTAAATGAAATTCCACTGCCCTCTCACATATTAGGAGGACTATATCAGTCACCAGAAAAAGGTGAGGGCAGTGGAATTTCATTTACAGGTTTCATTTATTTATTTTTTTAATATTCATTTGGATGGGCATAGCCAGATATGGAGGCAGCTACATTTTCCAAAACAATATTTTAAAAATAACTGAAAATTTCCTGAGACGGTACAAATGTGAACCAAATGGACCCTAGCGGGTCCATTTGGTTCACATTTGTACCGTCTCAGGAAATTTTTGAAAATGGGTGGAATTCCCCTTTAAAAGGTTAGTTCGTTCAAACTGAATGAAATTCCATGGTCCTCTCACGTATTAGGAGGACAATATCAGTCACCAGAAAAAAGATGGGTTGTTTTTGAATAATCCATCATGGTTAAAATGGAGTTTTAAGTTATAATGGGTTTGTATAGGAGGGGGCGGGGCTATCACTCCATTGGAGCCTATGTATTCTATTACTTTATGAAATTAAACATATTTGCGCAACTGGGATTTTTTGGGACTTTTAATATGTTGTTCTGGAGACCTCAAAGAAATGATCTGTGAAGAAAAATCCCATGTTACAATTTATTCCAATTTTAGGTAAAACATGATCTAAAATTACTGGCCTATAACATCACCTAAAAATATCTAATTTAGACATGTTCTAACTAACAAGAATACATTTTTATTAGCTGCCAATGCTATACAAACACATTTTTAAATCAATTAAAGCAAATCATGGTGGCTTATTCGGACTGCATGCATTTGGTTCAAGAACACTGTGGCTACACATGTGCTGTCTAAAAGGAGCAGTATTCGTCCTAATTAATTATAAAAAAAAGTAGTTAATTAAAAAAAAAATCAAGCATTAAGTTTGATAATATACAGTAACACATGGGCGGATGTAACATTTCCCAACGGGGGGGGGGGGGGGGGGGGGGGGGCAGGAGAAAATGGTATGGGGGCGGCGCGAAGCAGCACGGGTGATGAAGTCGCACAACACATCATTTTCGGTTACAGGACTTTTATTGGGCAAGTAAAGCATAATAAGATCAGTTGTTGTTGAAGTTGCAACAGACACACAGCATGCACAAAGCTGAAGGTCTGACTCAGAGAGTTTTCTGTTTTCAATGATGAAATGCTGTTGGCTTACACAACTGTACAACGTAGTTAGTAGTAGTGGTTCAAATCATTTTAAATATAAGCACTTTAATTTGAAATATCTTGGGTTGTTTTGCATGCCATCGTGTTTGGTGCCCATGCCTAGATCCGCCCCTGATTAATACAATTCTCTCACTCAGGTTGCAGTTCCAGTACGGTGGCGTCTGGAGTCCGCAGGTCGGCCATGCCGTGGGAACCACATTGGAGATGGAGCTGCACCCTGGAGAGTTTGTTGTTCAGGTCTCTGGGAAATGGAACTCCGGTAACTACATCTACCAGGTCAGAACCTAAAAACTACAGTAAAGACTGACTGCCCTTCAGATTTAGTATCATCAAAACAGTGGAAGTCAGTGTGATGTCAGATTATGTCAGGGGTGGACTGACAGTCTGGCATACAGGGCATTTTCCCGGTGGGCCGACCCCCCTGGGGGCCGTTAATGTCGTGTTTTAATTTTAAAAAAAAATCTGCACAAAACCGGCCCACGAATCAGTGCTGGCGGCCCTCTGTCCTCTTCAAATGAGACTGCCTATTGCAGGGTTTTTATAGTTAACTAAAACTAACTAACTAATTTTAGTTAGCCCGAGCCCCAGAGCCCCTTATGTCTTAAATTCTCATGGGGGCTCAGGCCCCAGAGCCCCCACAAAGATTCAGAGGGCCGCTCTGAGGGCCGCTCTGAGACAAAATTGCCCGGTACGTTTTGAGCTCCCAGTCCACCACTGGATTATGTCGAGCCGATTGATATACACCCCCGCCACCCCCCACCCAGTGTTGCAAACTGCCAAAATCCAAAATGCACTAGAATGCACTAGATGCTTGCCTGGAAGTTGTGTAGACTTGGGCTAATTCACATGATGAATATTTTTAACTCTTGGGAGGGTAAAAATGAAACCAAATTTGGTTTAATTTTTTACGCTCTCAAAGAGTTACATCTAGTTAACCAACTGACCACTGGTTGAAAACCACTGCCATAGGAGGGAAAATGGTGAAAAACGAGGGTTTCATCTCTGGCGCCCATCAGACGATTTCGCCCCAACTCACCAGCAAAAAAGCACTAGATTTTCCGCCAGGAGTTTTTCACTAATTTTGGCGCTAGGGGGGGGCCTGGAAAAAAAGCTAGATATAGTGACAAATGCGCCAAGTTGGCAACACTGCTCCCACTAAATACTGTTAAATACCGATTTAAACTAAACTTGAACACATGAAGGTAAAGTGAAATAAAAGTATACTTTGTATACATACGTTTGCATAGTGCACAGCTAGTCCAAACACAGTGGTATGTATAAATCTACTAGGGATGTCCCGATACTGTATCGGAAAAAGTATCGGATCGGCCATTTTTTGACATATTGATATCAGCAGATACTGTATCGGAAAGTATCAGTATCGGCCCTGATTTGTCATTGTCGGATCATATCGGTATGTCAATATGCCAGCTGACACTATGGCAAATGTTTTGGATATGTGGAATTTGCTTTGGTGTTGCCCAAGTTTACAATTGGACTTCATAAAAGATCTTATTTGTACACACACACACACACACACACACACACACACACACACACACACACACACACACACACACACACACACACACACACACACACACACACACACACACACACACACAGCAGTGTGTAGCAGTGCACTCTCTGCACTGCTATGACCGGTATCCCTGAAAGCCCTAATATATACGTATATATTAGCCATAATATATAACTTCCACTGGAGGGCGTTTTAAATGGTGGCTCCACTGGAGCCGCCATCAAAGTAATCCAAGTAAACGCCCTCCAGTGGAAGTTATACCTGTATATTATGGCTACACTAGACTGTGGTATCTATCGGCTAACACAAAATTGTGGTAGGCCTATTGGTGTTGGTTTCAGAAATGAAAGGAGAAAAAAAAATCACACCCGTGTGAAATGAAGTGCTGCGTGTGTGGCTACAGTATACTAAAACACACTTCGTCCCATTGTGCTTGTTTCTCTGAACATGGCAACATCAACAATACACACTTCGTCCCATTGTGCTTGTTTCTCTGAACATGGCAACATCAACATGACTCCACGCATGCAGGCAGGGACAGACACACACACAGACAGACAGACACACACACACACACACACACACACATCTTGTGAATCGTCTAAGGCAGGGGTCGGCAACCCAAGATGTTGAAAGAGCCATTTTCGACCCAAAATTAAATTCAAAATCTGTCTGGAGCCGCATTTTATTATTTTTTTCCTGAGAGTGTGCAAATGTGAACCAAATGGACCCTGGCGGGTCCATTTGGTTCCATTTGCACACTCTCAGAAAAAAGAAAAATCATTAACATGGTGAAACACAACCTTTCTTCAGAAATGGAGTTTCTAAAGTTTTACAGAACTCCATTTCTAGTCCACACAACATCTCTAAGGTATATTAATGACATAGTAAACTGAGTAAACCTTTGAAAATGGGTGGTTCAGATTGAAAGCTCCACCTCTGATGACATGGCCAAGTGCTACTTTAACTGGCAACTGTCGGACAGCGCAACACGTTTTGGGTGACTGAAATGTTCATATTATTTTGGTGTGGATCACCCCAGTGTGTATGTAATAATGCTACAGCCACTGAGCCACTAGGGCTGTGTTCTAGAGCCGCATGCGGCTCCTGAGCCGCAGGTTGCTGACCCCTGGTCTAAGGGAAGTGCTTGGCAGAAAAAAAAAAACCTATATCAGGACATCTCTAAAACCTACCTGACAGTAGGGCTGGAACTGGAGCCAACATTCCAGGTCAAGATAATGAGATAAACCATTTCATTCCTGATTCTTTTGCAGCTGCAATTCGTGACCAACAGAGGGCGCATGTTGACCGCTGGCCAGCCCTATGGCTACTCCTTCAACTTCTACCCAGTTCACCCTGATGCTCAGCTGGTGTTGGTCAGTGGACGCAAAACCCACGGTGGAATAACCTCCATCGGAGCTCACTGGGACGTGGTTGGCTCTCACTAGATGTCCAATCACTCAATCAAACCTTCTACACCAGGTTTCAACCTTTGTCATACCAGGGCCCACTATTTAACCCTAGAAGGCCCAGTGTTGCTTTTAGCAACGTTAACCCTTTAATTATTTAAAAAATGTTATCATTATTTTTTTTTGTTATTTTTTCACATAAATATCATGGTTGAGGTTGATTGTTTAGAATTTCATTGAAATTGGTCATGATATTTGCATAACAATACCCCCCACAGAGGGTGCAATTAGCCTCTTCAATTAATCTCTGGACTTAGTGCAATTTTTGATGATTTTTAACTTTTGCCCTTTAGCCTTTAACCCTGACAAAAGTATGTAAAATGACTGCAATAAATATATTTTTGTGATTATTAGAATGTCTAGAACATGTACATTCATTATATTAAAAGATATCCCCAAAAAGTTATTTTAGTGGAGTGTGTATATCAGTACCCATCTTTCACCGCAGCCTGAAAACACACCTCTTCAGACTCCATCTCAGCCCATAGCACTTGGATTACATAACACTTTCAGCAGTGACTTATATAGGATGCCTAATGTATTACAATGTTTTAGTGCTTACATTGTATATTGTAATGTGTATTTTAAATTCTGCTGTAAACTGTAAACTTAATCTGCATAATGGATCGCAATTTGATTTGCACTATTTGATGACATTTTAGCCCCACAGACCCAAAAGTTTTGGGCCAAAACTAAAGATTTATTTAGCTTTTGTTCACAATTCCAGGCTGGATTTGGGGAAACAACACAGGCAAACATAGGCTACAGATAAAAAACGAGTGAAGTCTGACCATTAATCTTCCACATTCTCTAGTTGTGTAGACTTGGGGCTAATTCACACGATGAATATTTTAACTCATGAGAGCGTAAACATGAAACCAAATGGACCCGCAAGGGTCCATTTGGTTTCATGTTGTTGCCTGAGTTGAATGCATTTCTGCCTAGTTGTCACAGTTCAATAGAACTAATTATTGATTTTGGCCTATTACCAGTAGACATTTGACATTTGGATTCCTTGGTCTACTGAGATGTGGTACTGCTGATTCTGGATAGAAGTTTCCAAGACTATCGCCCAGACAGACAGACAGACAGACAGACAGACAGACAGACAGACAGACAGACAGACAGACAGACAGACAGACAGACAGACAGACAGACAGACAGACGGGACAACATCTCCTCAGGCTTCGGCTTTTTCAGAGATAATTAAAACAATTCACAGAATATGTATAGTTGCAATTCTTTATTCAATTCAGTTTCAGTTTTAATGTGTCATATTTTATGACGTTTCCTAATGTTTTATTGAGTACTTCCCTAAAGCGTCATATTTTATGACATTTTAGGGAGGCTTTAGCTTGATTCCAACCCATAGATCCTGTTTCTGAGGGTGTATTATCCTCTCGGATTGAAGGAACTATTCAGCAGCTTCTTTTCCCTGTGGAAAGATGAATAGGTATAGATTCATTTAATTTCTAATCTTTAGTTAAAACCTTTAGTTCATGGCAGTCCAACATAATATGTGGCATTAGGAGTTTACCTTATTTTCACGACTTTTAGCTCTCATCTTGTTGACCTGGGATTCAGCGATGTCGGCACGCTCCTCTGCCTCTTCCAGCTCATGCTGCACCTTCCTGAACTTGGTCAGGTGAGAGTTGGCTGCTTCCTCCTGCAGTATATGATAGACATGGGACAGGAATTAGCCTGACAACACTGTTTGTCCCGGACAGTAACAAACAGGGGTGTAGTGGAAGGGGGACTCACTTCTCACATCTAAAATATTTTTGGGGCAAAAGTAGGCCTATGTTTTTTGTCTTGTCATTTACTTTTATGGATACAATTAGGCATTGGAAACAATCTTTCTCAGTGTGCTATATGCTATCAATGCAAGTGTGCGTGTACGTGTCTTAAAGGGGAATTCACATTTGTTCACTCCCAGAAAAAAAAAATGAAAATGAGTGGAATTCCCCTTTAAGAGGCGTCCCCCCACTTCTAAAAGTCCCACTACAACACTGGTAAGAAATAACCTGTGGGAGGTTTAAACTCACTAGTGGCTCTGCACATGCGTGGCAGGTTACAACTAACCCGTTGTAGGTTAAAACTAACCAGTGGCTTCTCTGTGAGGATATAGGTTTAGGTAGGATTTTGGGTTAGTACATCAGGCCAAACACATGCACCCCTCCTACGTGCACCCCTCCTACATCCCCTCCTGCAATAGGGCGGTTAACCTCCTGCTTCCCCTTATACAATACGATACATCTTACCCCTTTATCCACCAATTCAGAAAGCACAACTTACGGCCTCCTCGGCTTGTCTCTTGTAGCTCTTGACCTTCATCTGCAGCTTATCTACCAGATCCTGAAGCCGGACAAGATTCTTCTTATCCTCCTCAACCTGAAGTGACAGTCAACAACATAATAACATCATTAGTTGTGTGTTCATGCACATCTAATCTATTTGACTTGCCAGTGAGACCATGACATTGAAGTGGGCATGGTATTTACATTACCTGGTATGACAGCTCCTTCACTCTCCTCTCGTATTTGCGGACACCCTTAACAGCATCCACTCCACGTCTCTGTTCGGATTCATTCTCTGCCTCCAGTTCACGCACCTTCACAGTGGAATTAGGCAACATGTAATAGTTCAAAAAAGGTAAAGTCCTTCTAATTGTCTTTGGTATGACATGGCCAGGAATCGAAGAATGCCACTATGAACTAAATCTTAGCCTCGATTACAGCTTCTGGAGCTGTAATCTTCATGTTCAACTACATCTTAGCCAGGTTCTATGGATATAATCTGTTTCGACTTTCTGACACCAGATTATACAGTAGTTCCTGACACCAGATTATAGCTGCGGCAACATTCTAGCTTTTGACGCTAGATTCTACAGTAGTTTCCGACACTAGATTCTAGTTATTGACACTAAATTATAGTTTCTGATGCTAGGATCTACTTTTTGACACGAGAATGTAGTTTCTGACGCTAGAATCGAGTTTTTGACACTAGATTCTATAGTTTCTGGCACTAGATTCTAGTTTTTCTGAAAAATCGGTGTTCCTGTGTCAGTGATGCTAACATATTTCAAGCCAAGGACCACCAGAATTATCCATATTTGGCTGCAGACCCACATCTGAAAACATGTTGTTCTAGGGATCCCCCAGAAGCAAAAAAAAATGAGTTAAAAATGTTTGCTTCCAAAATAATGTATTCAGAGATTTGCAGCACATTTTCACAATTTTTCAAAAATAGCAGAACTACAAGCTCATATCGCGCCACTCGGTGGCGCGATATGAGCTTGTAGATCTGCTATTTTTCAACAGCCAAAACACCAAAATGCGTTCAGTACACAAAGGGAAACTACATTTTAGCCAGGTTTCTGTGATTATAATCTGTGTTGGTATTAAACCAGGGGCGGATTGGCACATATTTTCCCACCGGGACAATTTTGCCTTTGCCAGGCCACCCTGGGGGTGGCAGTTGGTTAACCAGATGTAACTCTTTGAGAGCGTAAAAATGAAACCAAATGGACCCTTGCGGGTCCATTTGGTTTCATTTTTACACCCTCAAGAGTTAAAATATTCATCATGTAAATTAGCCCAACTTAGTCTACACAACTAGAGAATGTAGAAGATTAATGGTCATTTTGATCTGTATGTTCCAGGCGAGCATCTAGCACATTCTAGTGCATTTTGGAAGTGCCACTAGTGCATTTTGGATCTTGTCCAGCAGGCCACTAGGTGGCACAGGCCACCGGGAAAAATCCCTGTACTCCAGATGGCCAATCCGCCCCTGTATTAAACCACATCTTACCCTCTGCTCCAGTTTCTGGAGCTGCTTCTTGCCTCCCTTCATGGCCAGGTTCTCAGCCTCGTCCAGGCGGTGCTGCAGGTCCTTCACGGTGACCTCCAGGTTCTTCTTCATCCTCTCCAGGTGGGCGCTGGTGTCCTGCTCCTTCTTCAGCTCCTCCGCCATCATGGCAGCCTGGAAAGCCATTGTTGCATTTTGTTGTTAACATGTTAATATCAAGCACGATGAGGATTTCTGAAAGACGAGGGTAGGACTTCCTAAATTCCCTGATACACGAGCAATATTTTGAGCAATATCAACTAACAATGTCAACATCAACGAGGCAACATGATGAGACACATGGCAACAGGCAACACCTCCCATTAAAAGGGGGATTCCACCCATTTTCATTCTTTTCCTGAGAGTGTACAAATGTGAACCAAATGGACCCTAGCGGGTCCATTTGGTTCCATTTGTACACTCTCAGAAAAAAAGAAGCCTTAGCTTGCATTGAATCATTTTCACCCAACTGTCACCCAACTCAAAATGTTCATTTAGCGGAATAAAAAAATACAAAATCCTTGTTTTTGTCCACTGCAGTGAAGCAACAGCAGCCATGGTTTCAGTAAAGTTTATCTGAGTTTAGAAGAAAGGATCAGGTGACGCCAAGGAGGGCTGTGATTGGAGGATTCCGAAATGTTGCCCAGTAGAGGGCGCTAAAGATCTGACTTTTCTGAACAACCAGGAGTTGACCATTTTCTATACAAAGGTGAAAAGCCAACGTTGATAACTGACGTTGCTTGTTGACGTTGATCAAAACATTGCTAGGTGTATCAGGGCCCTAACTTCCATCAGTGATGGTTATAAATATATAAGTACGTTCATAGTATACTAATAGATGAAGGCAGGGCATTTCAACTTACATCAGTGATGGCCTTCTTGGCCTTCTCTTCAGCGTTCCTTGCTTCTTGAACACTGTCGTCCACTTCTCCTTGCACCTGGACCAAGTCGGTTTCTAGCTTCTTCTTGCTGTTCAAAAGGCTCGTGTTCTAAAACAAAAACATTCAGTCAAACAATCAGGGGCGTAGCTAGCAATTCTGGGCCCCCTGCAAAGCTTTTCCACATGGGCCTCCCTTTCCCGGTGGCGTTAAAGGGGAATTTCATCCATTTTCAACATTTTTTCTGAGAGCGTACAAATGTAACCAAATGAACCCTATAACAGGTTCATTTGGTTACATTTGTACACTCTCAGAAAAAAAGAAGCGTCTAAAGAAATCCACCCAAACATGATGTAATACATCTTGATGATGTCATCAAGATGTTTCACCATGGTTGTGGTTTTCTTCAGAGCTCCATTTCTAGGAAACACAGAATGGGGAAACGTTTTCATGTCCACCCAGCACATCGAAGGTATATTAATGACATATTAGAATGTTGAAAATGGGTGGAATTCTCCTTTAAAATCCCTCAATCTGGTGCACTTTGAGTGCAAATATTTTTTTTTATAATGATCACTACAAATAAAACCTTATTAATGCAAGCTTTTAGTGCCCCCCCTGGCTTTTGGCCCCCCTAAAAGTCTAACTTTCCCCCACCTGTCGACGCCACTGCAAACAATGCAAGTATGAATGACTTGGTTCGGCATTATTAAATATTTGTTTTTACGATAATTAAATATTTGAGTTCTTCAGTGACTTACCTGGGAATGCAACAGTCCGGCACGTTCGGTGGCATCCACCAGTTCTTGTTCAGCCACTTTGCGGCCTCTCTCCGTCTGCTCCAGAGCCACTCTGAGTTCTTCGATCTCAGATACCATGAGGCCGTTCCTACGCTCCACCATGGCAGCTTGTTCCTTCAGGTCTTCCTGACCCCTGATAGCATCGTCAAGGTGCAGTTGGGCATCCTGAAATAATTCATATTGATGATGCAACGGGTTGGAAATTGTCTTTCTGTAGGTCAGGGGCGGATCTAGACATGGGCATGGGGGGGGGGGGGGGGGGGGGCAATGCCCCCCTAAATACCCAGTCTGCCCCCCCCCAAACACGATGCCATGCAAAACAACCCAAGATATTTCAAATTAAAGTGCTTATATTTAAAATGATTTGAAACACTACTACTGCTACTAACTAACTACAGTTGTGTGAGCATTTCATCATTGAAAACAGAAAACTCTCTGAGTCAGACCTTTAGCTTTATGCATGCTGCGTGTCTGTTGCAACTTCAACAACAACTGATGTTATTATGGATGCTTTACTTGACTAATAAAAGTCCTGTAACCGAAAATGGTATGGGTGCGGCTTCGCGCCACGGGCGATGAAGCCGCCCCCATACCGTTTTCTCTTGCCCCTCCAACATGTTCTCTTGCCCCCCAAATGGGACATGTTGCATCCGCCCCTGCTGTAGGTTATGTTTCTAGCTTGTGACTAAAACATAGCAACGTTGGATCCATTTGGAACTAAGATAGTTTTTTCCATTTCTTGGAAAGTAATGTTGTTTGCAGCTCTCTAGCAAAATGATAAAAATACAAATGCATGTTCTCATTAAAATCCATTCACATAAGTCGAAGTGTTTTTATTATTATTACATGTAAGACGCATGGACGCAGGAAGCAAACGCAGCTCTAATTATGTATAATAAATTATCACAGCTATAACAGGATTATATTATTGTATTTGAAGTCTGTCAAATTATTTTGTATGGTTAGTATGTGTGGTATAGGCGACAAAGAACGTGCACTGTAATTATTGTGTGTATTCCTGCATCGTACAAAGTTAGGGACACAAGTTAGGGACTTTGTACTAAGCCCCTCCCTCTCCCCAGTGTTAAAACGTGGGAGGGAAACTTTCCAGACAGACTCATCCATTCTAATGAAACTAAAGTAAAGATTTCTTCCAAACATTTCTTTTTAAACCAATGTTTTGTCATATAGGAAAACTATTCGTGGAGAGGTTTGTCTATGGCATGTTATGCTTAGCTGTGATTGGACCATAGCAGTTTGGGGGAGGGGCTTACTGCAAGGCCTATTATTATTACCAGTGTTGGGCAGTAACTAATTTTAGATTACATATTACTGTAATATCATTACTTTGCTCCAAAAAGTAAAGTAACGAGATTACTCTGCAAAAATGGGTAATAAGTAACGCATTACTTTGCAAGTAACGCCAACTTACATATTTAAAATTAGCTTGTTGTTGCATGCAAGAATAGAACAGATTTACAAGCTATCTGCTTTATTTTGTATTTTATTTTTAAATACAAGACCTCAACTGTCTTTGAAAACAATAATCTGAAAAAGTTTAAAAAGTCAAAGAGACAAATTTCGAAATCTGCTGTTGTTAGTCTGTTGTTAATCTGTTGCAGGTCTGTTTTGTGATTCAAGGTTAAAATGTTCCCATTGCTTCTCTCTGCCCCTTTTATTTTTATCTAAGAAAGACATTTACAATGTCGGATTTTGTTGGCTTTGTTTTCAGGTGCAGTTTGTGGGATTGGAGACTATTATTATTCCAATAAATTGGATTCCGTTCTAAAAAGAGCTCGCTAAACAGATTATGTTGTACATCTCTATTTTTCCAAAGGTGGGAGTTGAGGACTTGGGAAAGTAATAACGTAATATGTAATATATTACTCTTCGATTCCAGTAATAAGTAAAGTAATGATATTACTTTGTCTAAGGGGTAACGAGTAAAGTAAAGTTACTTTCCTAAGTAATATTGACCAACACTGATTATTACTAACTACATAATATTATGCACCTTGAGCTGTCCCTGGATGTTCCTCAGCTGCTTCTGAGCCTCAGAAGCCTGGCGGTTGGCGTGGCTCAGCTGCACCTCCATCTCGTTCAGGTCTCCCTCCATCTTCTTCTTGACTCTCAGGGCGTCGTTTCTGCTCCTGACCTCAGAGTCCAGGGTGCTCTGCATGGAGTCCATCACCCTCTGGCTGTTCCTCTTGATCTGCTCCATCTCCTCGTCCTTCTCCGCCAGCTTCCTGTCCACCTCGCCCTTGATCTGGTTGAGCTCCAGCTGGACGCGAAGAATCTTGGACTCCTCGTGCTCCAGAGTACCCTGAGTATAAGCAGTAGTATGACGGCTTAATGTACCGTATTTTCCGTACTATAAGGTGCACCTAAAAGCCTTTAATTTTCTCAAAAATCCACACTGCGCCTTATAATCCAGTGCGCCTTATATATGGATTGTTCGACTGCAGTAGCTTCTATTCTATGGTGACTGCAGTAGCTTCTATTCCATGTTAACTGTAGTAGCTTCTATTCTCTGCGCCTTATAATCCGGTGCGCCTTATATATGAAAACAGGTCTAAAAGGTGCGCCTTATAATCCGGTGCGCCTTATAATCCGGTGCGCCTTATAGTGCGGAAAATACGGTAACTGCTACACCATTTGACTAAAACCTCTAAATCAGGGGTTTTTCAACCTTTTTTGACTCCAGGGACCACCATTTATTCAGCATTTGAACCACCATTTGATTACATTTTCACACCAAAAGACCTGAAATGAATGAATTCTTTTGGTTTCGTCCACAATTCCAGGCTGGATTTTTGCCAACAAAACAGTGTAACCTTCTTAATTAAGTGGTGCTGATTCAGATGATGAATATTTTAACTCTTGAGGGTGTAAAAACGGACCCTTGCGGGACCGGACCCTTGCGGGACCAAACGGACCCTTGCGGGTCCGTTTGGTTTCATTTTTACACTCTCAAGAGTTACATATCGGTTAACCAACTTTCCATCATTTACCCTGGGGACCACCTGGAACCTTCTCAAGGACCACTGGTGGTCCCTGGACCTCCTGTTGAAAACCCCTGCTCTAAATGATCGCATTCATCTACGACCTGAAAGTCTCACCTCAGCCTCCTCCAGTGCTGTCTGGATCTCTGCCTTCTCCGTCTCCACCATCTTCTTGTTCTTCTCCAGCTCATGGATGCTCTTCCCAGTCTCACCAAGCTGTTCGGTCAGATCTGAGATCTCCTCTGCATGGTTGATCAAATCATCATCAATAAACTGGGTGAGACTTCTTCAATAATGTGGGTGTGTAGCCTAATCTACCCCAATATTGATCTAACTATAAATCCAATGATTGATCCCACCTCTAACACCAATATACTGTATATAATATTCAGTGTTGGGATATGTGCACTACATAACTTAATATATTACATAATATTACCAAAATGCAGTAACTTGTAATATTAATATATTACTTAACAAAAACAATCTAATATATTATACTTTTCTTTCTGCATTACTGCATTACTTTTAATATTACTTTGTCAATCTGTCTCGTTGAAAATGTTCTTGTGAAATTATCTTGACAACTGCAGAAGTGAAATAATTACTTATTTTCTATCATTTGTCATCAAATTGTTCATTCAGGAGTGACATTTTTTCAAGTTCATTTCATATGGATTTGGCCAGATAGCCAAGTGCGCTTGCTTTATTGTAGGTATGCCACTGACATACCTACAATAAAGCCAACACTGATAATATTACATTTTGTCAGATTAATGGTACATAATGCAAATGTTTCCCACCAAAGACACGGTATATCATGAGGAAAACTGTAGCGAATATTTCTCGATTAATTGTTTGATTAAATCTAGAGGGTCTAAACGGTTAATGTGAAGTGACATTGATCAATTCCAAATGAATCGAAGGATGCTGGAATTTGAGAAGACAATAGACGTGCATAGATAGACGTCAAGAGGGGTTTGAGCACCCCCTAGTGGCCCTCTCTGGACCAACATGCCCTTTTTAAAAGAGCAAAAAGATGCTGAAATGCTGTTTTCTATGCGTTTTTAACCCCCCAAAACTCAATTTTTTTTTTAGAGTGCCCTCCTGGTTACATTTGAGCACCTGCCCTTGAAACTCTCTGTGCACACCACTGGAGAAGACTCACGTTGCAGGTTCTTGTTCTCTCTCTTCATGGTCTCCAGTTGGTCCAGAGACTCCTCGTAGGAGTTCTTCATCTTAAACAGCTCCGTGCTGAGAGAACGAGCCTCTTTCTGAGCTCCTTCCAACTCTGCCTGTCCCTCTTCATACTTCTGCTTCCATTCTGCCAAGACCTGCACAGCACAGCAGCAGTGAAATGAGTGATTTACATCCACAGCATACCACAACAATTACATTGTTCTAAAATAAAAATAATGTCAAAGCACCTCAGGGGCGGATCTAGGCATGGGCATGGGCATGGGGGGAGGGGGGGGGGGGGGGGTGGCAATGCCGCCCTAAATACCCAGGCTGCCCCCCCCCCCAAAAAAGCGATGCCAACAACCCAAGATATTTCAAATTAAAGTGCTTATATTTAAAATGATTTGAAACACTACTACTGCTACTACTGTAACTAACTACAGCTGTGTCACCACTAAACCAACAGCATTTCATCATTGAAAACAGAAAACTCTCTGAGTCAGACCTTTAGCTTTATGCATGCTGCGTGTCTGTTGCAACTTCAACAGCAACTGATGTTACTATCGATGCTTTACTTGACTAATAAAAGTCCTGTAACCGAAAATGGTATGGGTGCGACTTCATGCGACACAGGCGATGAAGCCGCCCCCATGCCATTTTCTCTTGCCCCTCCAACATGTTCTCTGCCCCCCCCCCCCCCCCCAAATGGGACATGTTACATCCGCCCCATGAAGCACCTTATCGAAGTTCCTCTGTTTCTTGTCGAGGTTGGCAGCCAGACCGTTGGCCCTCTCCACGTCAATCATGAGGTCTTCCACTTCGCTCTGGAGTCTCTGCTTGGTCTTCTCCAGAGAGGCACACTTGGAGTTCACAGCCTCGATTTGCTCCTCAGCGTCCTGGAGACGCTGGGCGAGCTTCTTCCTGTTTGGGTCAGTGAATGGTGAATGAACGCAATCGAATCACTGTGAACAACATGTTGTACAGTGGGGCAGAATGTGATGGTGTAAAAAAACACTCAGGGTCGGATTGGAATGCCTTGCCTCCTTCCCTCAAAACAAATAATTCTTTGGCATCCTTCAAAAAAGGCTTAAAACAATACTTGTCAGCAAGGCAAAGGAGAAGTCTAGAAGGTGACCGTTATACGTTCTTTGAATAGAGATCACTATCTACTATCTATTATTATGTATCTATTACTATCCATTAACACGTATGCATTGTACATATGGTTTTGCAAACTCTGGGACTGAATGAATGACCACTAGCTGTCGTTTGAATATTCTAAATGTATGTACTGTACTGACTATTTCTACTATGTGTACATCTTTGGGACCTGAATGGAAATAAGACCTCCAGGTCTTTCTTCAGTCATCCCTTTGGGCTGTAAAATGTTCGACTGTACTTGTGCTGTTGTACTTTTATACCGTCTAATAAAATATTCAATCAATCAATCAAACCATTGGGCGTACAGGGAGGTCTCCCGGTGGGGCCACGACCCCCGTAAGGGGCCGGTGGTATGGTATGATTAAAAGCACTGGTTTTCAACCTTTTGGACCACCATTTGATCACATTTTAGCCCCAACAGACCCCCCCAAAAATAAAGATTTATTTAGCTTTTTTTGGACCAGGCTGGATTTGGAAAACAAAACAGTCAAATCATACAAATCAAAATGACCTTTAAATCTTCTGTAATATTTTGTAATCAGACTCGGGCCAATTTAGAGGAATATTTTAACTCTTGAGAGTGTTAACATGAAACCAAATGGACCCGCAAGGGTCCATTTGGTTTCATGTTTACACTCTCAAAGAGTTACATCCTTGTTAACCAACTATACTAGGTAGAGCAGGTCCATCATGCACGCGCTGGTTGTTGTGGGCCGGTCTAGGCGCTAAAAATCGCGCTAAAAATATCCAGGCCGTTTTTTTTTCGCCCAGTCCATCACTGTGAACACTTACTTAGCCTCCTCCAGCTCCTCAGTGCGTTGGACAGCATCGGTCTCATACTTGCTCCTCCACTGAGCCACCTCGGCGTTTGCCTTGGACATTCCACGCTGCAGCTCAGACTTGGCCTCCTGCTCCTCCTCAAACTGCTCCCTCAGGAGGTCACAGTCATGGCGAGCAGACTGCACGGCATGGGCAAGGGCGTTCTTTGCCTGGCAAAAAGAAAATCAATGGCAAAATAATGTTGTGGTAAATTTTCACCGGTACAAATGACATTTATACCAGCGTCAATATACCCAAAAACATGTTACTGTACTGGGAGAAAAGCACAGTTGATCGGAGAAGAATGGAGTTCTGGCAGCTGTTATTCCTCAGATGGATGAAGCTTTATTGCAGAGTTATCGGCAAAGTTTCCACCGTGGGCCGGAGAGCCCACGGAGGACAACATGTGTGTGACTCCTATAGTACAAATGACTTAGCTTTTTGTACGTTCAAATTGCCTGCAGTACATGTGGGTCGTGCAATACACGACAGACAAAATGGAGGACAATCTACATTCACTCAAGACATGTCACCACCAATGTTCTTTCAACTGATGCAAATCACATTCTAGAAAGTCCTCTGGTGAAATATACTACTTTATAGGTTATGTCATGTAGATTATGAATATATGATTATTACATTGAGGCCTCAATGTCAATTATGATGACACAAAAATTATAATATAGTAAAATAAATAAAAATGCTCCTCACCTTGACCTCCTCTTCAACGTGTCTCTTCAGCTCTTCAATCTGCTGGGTGAAGGCCTGCTTGCCTCTGGTAAGCTGTGAGATGAGAGCTTCCTTCTCCTCCAGTTGACGGGTAAATTCCCCTAGTTAGAAAAAGGAAATAATTGTACCTTCGAAGATGATGAATTGTATTGTCTTTATTGAATGTGCAGGCAGGGGCGGATTGGCCATCTGGAGTACAGGGAGTTTTCCCGGTGGCCTGCGCCACCTAGTGGCCTGGACAGTTTTTTTTTTTTTTTCTTCTTTTTTGAAAAGTCCAGGGCAGGCCAGGGCGCCAGGCCCAGGCCAGGCAAACTAGTGTTTCTATCCTTCAAAAAGGAAAAGGTGTCCTACACCAGATCAAAATTAATCTACTACATTCTCTAGTTGTGTAGACTAAGTTGGGCTGATCCACATGATGAATATTATAACTCTTGAGGGTGTAAAAATGAAACCAAATGGACCCGCAAGGGTCCATTTGCTTTTATTTTTACGCTCTCAAAGAGTTACATCTGGTTAACCAGCTTCCCCCACCAGGGTGGCCTGGCAACGGCAAAATTGTCCCGGTAGGAAAATATGTGCCAATCCGCCCCTGTGTGCAGGTATTGTCTTTATTGAATGTAAGGCTTGGGAAAACTGCAAAATATGGAATTTGGAACCAATTGACAAACAAGAGCATTTACCATTTTCTGTCAGCAGTCTAGCTCTCTGAGCTCCAATATCATTTATCTGGCGAACGTTTTCGTCGTTCTTTGACTTGATTTCACTGAGTTGATCCTCAAGGGTGCGGCACATCTTCTCAAGATTGCCCTGTTTAAATAATAACGGACATATTTTTGAATGGTAATTTGTTTTACCTTGTTTACTAATTTAGTTCAAGAATCCAAAAATCATCCACAGATATTTCATTCTACCTTCGACTTGGCGACGGACTCCATGTTGCTGGACAGATCGTCGATCTCCATCTTGTACTCGCTCTTCTCCTTCTCCAGTTTCTGTTTGACGCGCTGGAGGTTGTCGATCTGCTCGCCCAGCTCGGCCACGCTGTCCGCCTGTTTCTTGCGCAGGGCGGACGCGGTGGCCTCGTGCTGCAGCGTGGACTCTTCGAGGTCACGACGCAGCTTCTGGAACTCGGCCTCGCGCTTCTTGTTCATCTCGATCTGAGCGGCGGTGGCGCCTCCGGCCTCCTCCAGCCTCTCACTGATCTCCTCAAGTTCCCTGGAGAGATCGGCTCTCTGCTTCTCCACCTTGGCGCGAGCGGCGCGCTCTGCCTCGATCTCCTCCTCCAGTTCTTCAATACGAGCCTGTTTAACACCATTGTGTGCTGTCTAGATTTCTAGTTTCTGAATAACATAATATTCAAAGATTTGCACCACGATTTTTCAAAAATAGCAGAGATACAAGCTCATAGCGCGCCACTCGGTGGCGCGCTATGAGCTTGTAGATCTGCTATTTTTCAATAGTTAAAACATAATGCTTAGAACACCAAAAAGCATTCAGTACACTAAGGGTTAAGTTAAATTTGATGTAGATTACACTACAGCAGGGGTTTTCAACCTTTTTGACTCCAGGGACCACCATTTATTTATTCAGCATTTGATCCATGGACCCCCATTGATTACATTTTCACACCAAAGACCTAAAATTAAAGAATTCTTTTGATTTTGTCCACAATTCCAGGCTGTATTTTGCCAACAAAACAGTGTAAACTTCTTAATTAAGTGGTGAATGAAACCAAATGGACCTGCCAGGGTCCATTTGGTTTAATTTTTACATTGTCAAGAGTTACATCTGGCTAACCAACTTTCCATCATTTAGCCTGGGTGGGGACCACCTGGAACCTTCTCAAGGACCACTGGTGGTCCCCGGACCACCTGTTGAAAACCCCTGCACTGCAGTTCTCTGGAGTATATTACTCCCCTATGGCGGTTCAACGTAAGATTTTAAAATAAATGTTAAATATACCTGGAGTTCCTTGATCTTCTTCTGCAGCTGAGCCCCCAAAGATTGCTCATCCTCAATCTTACTCAGAAGCTGGCTCACTTCAAACTCCTTCCTGCGGAAGACAGACAGTACATCATATTTTTTTTCTGTGTGACATTTCGTATCGATATCATGAACAAATGACTAAATATCAATATGAATCATTAACATTATTGTTGTTGCCGTTATCTCGGTCCACATTACTTTTTGATCTTCTCGTCAGATTGCTGCTTATCGTTCTCCAGGTCCATTATGGCTTCCTGGGCCAGTTTCAGATCTCCCTCCAGCTTTCTCTTGGCTCTCTCCAGGTCCATGCGGAGCTTCTTCTCTTGCTCCAGAGAACCTTCCAGCTAAACAACAAATAATGAGAACAATGAATAATTTGAGTAATTCCACAGAAACGGTACCATTTGCAGTCCCTCTGACCGTTTTGGCTGTATTTTATTGATGGAGTCACTGAAAAATATTTTTAAAAGATTTTTTTAATCAATTGAAATGTTCCCTTTAATATTGTGTAAACATTACATGGATTTTATCTTCATATCAGAAATTATCTTGCTTTCTTTCAGTAGACACCCCCTATTTTGTCCATTTTTCCATGTCCCCAGTGGCCTTCGATGAAAGTGGACTTGACATATGACTATTAAACATCAACAAAAATCCAAAAATTATGACATGAGCATATATATCTATCTGTACTTTATTGCTGGACATGTTTAGTTTTTGAATAAATAGATGATTAATCATTTAAATGGCATTATATAGCTGTGTCCCTCAGTTGCACTCAACTATAAAGATTCTGTTTGTTATTCCAACAATATATCTGATTCTGTAACCTCAGGCATGCCAAGTCTTCTCTTCTTACTCAACTCAATTAGAGTAGTGACTAGCTTTAGTACAAAAAACACAACTCCGTTATGAACTTAACTGGCTCAACTCCGTTATCAATTATGTTTTCTTATAGCTAAAGATGTCCTTAATAGTGTGGGCTATTAGTATAAAAGTATAACCTTTCGGTCAAAATTTCAGAAAAAAAAAAGTCCAAATGGTACCGTTTCCGTGGAATGACTCAACAAACAATACATATAATGTGTTCAGAAACACATTTTTGATTGACTTGATGGACTCACGTCGTCGACTTGCTGCTCCAGCTTGGTCTTGGCCTTGGTCAGAGTGTTGACTTTGTCCTCCTCTGCCTGCAGGTCATCCAGGGTCTGCTGGTGGGCCTCCTGGAGAGCCTTCTTCTCCTTGGTCAGCTTAGCCAGACCTTCATCCTGAGAGGCCATCTCCTCGGTCAGGTTCTTCACCTGAAGAACCAGAACACATCTTGTATTATGAGCTGATAAGACAATAGAGCAGGGGTGTCAAACCACAAACCATAGAGTATAGAATGTATAATCATGGATCATATAGCGTATAACCATACAACCTATGGCAGGGCTGCCCAAAAGGTAGATCGTGATCTACCAGTAGATCACACAGGCCATGCTGATAGATCACATGACAGTCCCCTAAAATGTATAGATCTGTAACTCTTGAGAGCGTTAAAATGAAACCAAATGGACCCTTACGGGTCCATTTGGTTTCAATTTACACTCTCAAGAGTTAAATTATATTTAAACATCTGAATTACGTAATTTCAAGAGTCCACACAATTAGAAAATGGAGAATAATTGTTATTTTGACCAACGTTTTGCCAGTTCTCTTTCCCAATTGTGGACAAAAACGTGAAAGTTATAGGCTGTGGGTGCAGGACGCTAAATTCAACATCACAAACTGTCAACTTTCAAACCCCAAATGCTGTTTTCAAATGTCAGTAGTAGCATATATAGCATATATTTTCTAATTGTGTGGACTCCACCACCACTATTTCATTTATTGGGGGCCTTGAAATGGATTTTTTTTCGCATGTATGTGTAGATCTTGTTGAGCTAGCCATTTTGAAAGTATAGCTCTCAAGTCCAAAAAGTGTGGGCACCCCTGACCTATGGTCATACAGCGTACATACTGTACATATGTATGGTCAGGTCACAGAGGGTTTAATTACAAACCTTGTTCTCCGTGGCATGTTTCTCCTTCTCCACTTTGGCCAGGGTCAGCTCCAGGTCATCGATGTCCTTCTTCAGCTCGGAGCATTCGTCCTCCAGCTTCCGCTTCTTGGCGGTCAGCTCAGCATTGATCTCCTCCTCGTCCTCCAGCCTCTCGGTCGTCTCTTTGAGCTTCGCCTCGAGCTGGATCTTACTTTTAATAAGACCCTCGCACCTCTCCTCGGCATCGGACAGAGCATCTTCTCCCTTTTGGTCAAAAAAATAAAATAAATAAAAAATAAAATAAGGACAAACAAAACATAAATCTCTGCCGATCTATCTTAGATACGTTAGCTACAACAACGTTCTGCATTGTGAAGAAAATGTACTTTCACCCTTTGTGTACCGAACGCGTTTTGGTGTTCTAAGCATTATGTTTTAACTGTTGAAAAATAGCAGATCTACAAGCTCATAGCGCGCCACCGAGTGGCGCGCTATGAGCTTCTTCTTCTTGAGCTTCTTCTTCTTATCTAAAAGAACACTTCGATCAATATTCGTCAGCCC
Source organism: Benthosema pterotum (assembly GCA_039105355.1). Classification (NCBI taxonomy): domain Eukaryota; kingdom Metazoa; phylum Chordata; class Actinopteri; order Myctophiformes; family Myctophidae; genus Benthosema; species Benthosema pterotum. Next base: position 8,660,103 of record CM076967.1, read on the forward strand.
ACTCTCTATGACATACGCAACACCTTTATTTTACTATGCCCAGAATCTCACGAGAGATCACCTCGTTCAATTCCTTTAAGACTGCTTTAGCATCTCATCTTCAATCAAGCTGTTCCTGCTTTTGATTTATATATTTATTTATTTATTTATTTATTTATTTATTTATTTATTTATTTATATTTTTGCATATCATTACATCGGATGACTTGTTCCTTGTATAATGTTTTTTATTTATTTGTCTTATTTAAACAAAATGTTAGGTACTTATTGAGTGGGCTGGTGTTGGGTTTGTGAGGGTTTGAGCTTTTGTGTATGTATGTCCGTATTGTCCATGTCCCTATTTGTCCTCTTGTATGTCTCACTGTGTATTTTGTTGCTTTATGGTTCCTGTATGATTGTCTGTTGAGGTCACCCACTCTAAAACGAGTTGCTGCAACTCAAGGGAGCATCCTCTAGTGAAATAATAAAATACTTACGGAGGCGGCTGCCAGCGCGAGGTTATTCTTCTCCTGGACGAGAGTCACCATCTTCTCCTCCAGATCTTTCTTCTTGGCCAGGGCAGTAGCCAGGTCCACCTTCATCTTCTCATAGTTCTCCTTCATGTTGGCCAGCTCCTTCTCTGTCTCGGCGCTCTGGAGAAGAGGCTTGATCTTGTAGTACAGCTTCATCCATGGCCAGTGTTTCACGTTGCAGAATGCGCGCACGTTGAATTGGATGGTGAAGATGGCGTCCCTGTTGGGGGGGGGATGGTTCAGGTCAGTGGTTTTCAACAGGTGGTCCGGGGACCACCTGTTGTGGTCCCTGAGAGGATTCCAGGTGGTCCCCAGGCTAAATGATGGAAAGATGGTTAACCGTATGTAACTCTTGAGAATGTAAAAATGGATGGTTTCATTTTCACACTCTCAAGAGTTAAAATATTCATCATCTGAATTAGCACCACTTCATTAATAAGTCTACACTGTTCTGTTGCCCAGATACAGCCTGGAATTGTGGACAAAACCAAAAAATTCTTTAGGGTTTTTAGGGTGAAAATGTAATCAAATGGTGGTCCGTGGCTCAAATGCTGAATAAATGGTGGTCACTGGTGTTAAAAAGGTTGAAAACCCCTGGTTCAGGTAATTTAAAAAAAAAAGGTGTAGCCTATACATTAAGAAAGTCTAACTAAAATATGACATGAAATGACGTTGTGAAAGCATACCTCCTCCTCATCATTTCCACAAACTCCTTCCTCATCTGGAAGCCTCTGGACAGAGCCTGAATCATTGTGATCAGGATGGCAAGCTTCTCGTCTCGCATCTCCTCCAGTGTACCCAGCAGACCCGCTTTGAAGAACACCTGCATAGGCAGTGATGGGCAGTAGCTTGTTACAAGTAACTAAGCTACATAGCTTAACTACATTTTCCCGTAACTTGTAGTGTAGCTTACTACATTTGTTCTGGGAATAGCTTGTAGTGAAGCTACACTACTTGTTTCGAGTAGCTTGCAATGAAGCTACACTACTTATTTTGAGTAAGGATTGTAGCTTACTACATTTTTGCTCAAATTCCGCCCATTTTTAATGGGTAGAAAACCTCAAATATACATCCCTCTAAAATACATAATACACATTTATTGATATTATTTTATTATTATGATTATTATTTGTACATTAAGTTGATATATATATATATATATATATATATATATATATATATATATATATATATATATATATACTTTTGTCGTGTAGCTTGTAGTGTATCTTGCTATAATTTACAAGAGAGAGCTTGCAGTGTCGCTTAGCTGCATTTTTTCGAGAGTAACAAGTAGTGTGAACAAGACTTTGTAATATTAAAATGACAATCCCGTTCAATTTCAACCTTGAAAGTTGTGTGGAAATAATAAATAATGTTTCCTCCAACTGCGTCTTGTTCTTTCCCAGAGTCTCTCCTCTCAGTGAGACGGATATCACTCACTGATCACATATTAATGACATAGTCTGGTCCATCTTCTTACATCTACTCCATGTAACCTCACTGTTCCACTTGGTTTCCCACACACATGTACACTGTCTTGCTTTTATATACAGTACCTTGGTGTGTCCAAACTTGTACTCATCATGAGGTATGTCAATGGACGCAAGCAGCTTCTCAGAAGCCTTCTTGTTGTCCATGAACTGGCCCTCGGGACATGCAGCAGCATTCAGTACTTTGTACCTGTTTTGCAAAAAAAAAAAAAGTTTGTTTATTTTTAAATAGCCAATATGAACATTGTTGAAGCGGATAGCAACAAATGAACTACCGTAATTTCTGGACTTGAATATAAGCCGCACCAGCTAAAATTGGGGCAAAATACTGTTTCCTTGTATAAGCTGCACCTGACTATAAGCGTCATGTTAGAGCAGTGTGTTTCAACCTTTTTGATACCAGGGCCCACCACTATTTATTCAGCATTTGACAACATTTTCACCCCACAGGACCCAAATCTAGAGATTTCTTTTGGTTCTGTCCACAATTCCCGGATGGATTTTCGCAAACAAAACAGGCAAAACATGGAGATCAAAATGACCATGACCATAAGTGGTGCTAATTTAGATGGTGAATATCATAACTCTTGAGAGTGTAAACATGAAACCAAATGGACCCGCAAGGGTCCATTTGGTTTCATTTTTACGCTCTCATTTCACACTCTCAAATCTTGGTTTCATTTTTACGCTCTCAAAGGTGTTACATCTGGTTAACCAACTTTCCATCATTTAGTCTGGAGGAGGGCCAACCTGGAACCCTCTCAGGGACCACTGGTGGTCCCCGGACCACCTGTTAAAAAAAACCCTGTAAAAAAACACCGTTAAAAATCCATAGATTGGCTGCACCGTTGTATAAGCCGCAGGGTAAAAAAAAAAAGCATGTGAAAAAAAGTAGCGGCTTATAGTCCGGAAATTACGGTAGTTATTTGTTTTTCATATAATTCTGCTGAGGAATCCCTTCATACATATGTACAGTGTTGTAGTGGTACTTTTAGAAGTGGGGGGACACCTCTTAAAGGGGAATTCCACCCTTTTTATTTAGTTTTTCTGAGAGTGTACAAATGGAACCAAATGGACCCGCTAGGGTCCATTTGGTTCCATTTGTAGTTCCATTTGTAGGAAAGTCATTAACACATCTTGATGATGTCATCAAGATGTATTTCACCATGCTAATGTTTTTTTTTCTCTCTCTTTTTACCTAACCTCTCTGAGTTATATTAATGGCATAGTAAAATATTGAAAATGAGCGAAATTCCCCTTTTAGACACGTGCATGCACACTTGCATTTGCATGCGCATTTGCGCAACACACACAGACGCTATTAAAACAAGTATAGCATATAGAGAAAGTTGTTTACAATGCATCGTTTACAATTGTATCCATACAAGTAAATGACAAGACAAAAAACATAGGCCTACTTTTGCCCCCAAAATATTTTAGATGTGAGAAGTGGGGGGACGCCGTCCCCCCGCGTCCCCCCCCTCCACTACACCCCTGCATATGTACAGTACAGTGTTGGGCAGTAACTAATTTTAGATTACATATTACTGTAATATTATTACTTTTGCTCCAAAAAGTAAAGTAACGAGATTACTCTGCAAAAATGGGTAATAAGTAACGCATTACTTTGCAAGTAACGCAAAGTTACTTTTTAAAAATGAGCTTGTTGTTGCATGCAAATATAGAACAGATTTACAAGCTATCGACAGGTACTGTAACAACAGAGATGTGCACTAGATTGTAGATCTAGTCCACATGCTGCATCCTGCGCACAGTTATGTACACTACAAATTGCTTGCTGCTTTATTTTGTATTTTATTTTTAAATACAAGACCTCAACTGTCTTTAAAAACAATTGTGAAAAAGTTTAAAAAGTCAAAGAGACAGATTTTGTTGGCTTTGTTTTCAGGTGCAGTTTGTGGGATTGGAGACTATTATTATTCCAATAAATTGGATTCAGTTCTAAAAAGAGCTCGCTAAACAGATTATGTTGTACATCTCTATTTTTTCAATGGCGGTGTTGAGAACTTGGGAAAGTAATAACGTAATATGTAATATATTACTCTTCAATTCCAGTAATAAGTAAAGTAATGATATTACTTTGTCTAAGGGGTAACGAGTAAAGTAAAGAAGTTACTTTCCTAAGTAATATTGACCAACACTGAGTACAACAGACGTACCTCTGCTTGAAGTCGGCGTATGGGATCCTGCTGGGGTAACCCTTCCTGCAGATCCTGATGCCCTCCAGCACACCGTTACACCTCAGCTGGTGGATGACCAGGCCGTTCTCCATCAGCCCTGGACATGGTTATTAGAAGGACAAACAATATTTGACCTGTTGGGAATCGTGTGTGTGCGTGTGTGTGTGTGTGTGTGCGTGTGTGTGCGTGTGTGCGTGTGTGTGTGTGTGTGTCAGCTGCAGATCTAGGCATGGGCAATCCAAGTCCCAATATAAGTCCTGTAACCGAAAATGGTATGGGTGCGGCTTCATCGACCATCACGACCATCGCCCGTGACGCTTCGCGCCACGGGCGATGGTCGCACCCCTACCATTTTCGCTTGCCCCGCAATAGGGAAATGTTACATCCGCCCCTGGTGTGTGTGCGTGTGCGCGCGCACGTGCGTGTGTGTGCGTGCGTGTGTGTGTACCTGGAGTCTTGGACTCATTAGGAATCAGGCAACGCACAAAGTGAGGATGAGTGCTCCTCAGGTTGGTCATCAGCTTTCCGAGATTCTCCTATTGAGGCATAATACTGTATTAATAATAAAATAAAATATACATAATATATGCAGCATATTTGTATATAAATATCCAAATATGCACTAATGAATAAATGTCTTCTTACCCTGAAAGCAGCAGACACGGTCATCATGGACCCTCCCTTCTTCTTGGTTTGTTTGCCTCCGACCACTGAAAGGCAAATCGCTTCAGAATTGAGCACCTTATGTAGTACTCACATTTTGTAGTTATGTCAAGTTATCGATTCTGTTGTGTCGAAGTACCGTGTTACAAGTAATAATCTGGGATTAAAATTGTTTGGTACACTACAGTTATAGGTGAGGCCGTTAGGAGGGCCATTATGATTCACTGATCCTGAATGAAATGCCCGGTGCTGGGAGTCTGGTGCAACGCACAGGTCCTGTGCCTGGTGAGAGCAGGAGCAGACCTGGTGAGACGTAGGAGGGGTCTGGACAGGAGTCAACCCACAGAGCCTAGTCCTTCCATGTGCCAGAGTATGGTGTCTCCCAGAACCGGCAGAGTAGTTCTGGAGCAGTGGATTGTGTGGCCTTGGGTCTTTCCCTAGCGGACTGACCGAGAGTAGCTACTGGGACGTAAGTCGGGACTTGATCAACCCCGGCTGGGTCGCCTGAGTGAGGGATATGATGTTGCGAGACCCGAAACCCAGATGACCTTGGGATACATCACTGAGGATACGTCCCAGTTGCATCCTTGCGATGTATCTTTAAGCTCTATAGGTAAAGACAAAAATAAACTCCGGCCTGTTATAGTGTCCACAATGAGCCTGCTCATTCCATCACCAGGACACCTTGGCGTAATGAGAATTATGTGTGCCATGAGTCATATATTGCATGCTGTGGTTACGAGTTGAGAAATTTAGTTAAAAACTGTCAATTTCTGCAAACTTTGAAAGGCAATCTTTTAGACCTTAGCTGTACACAGACTATTATTATTATTATTATTATTATTATTATTATTATTATTATTAGTAGTAGTAGTAGTAGTAGTAGTAGTAGTATTAACATACCTTCAGGCTCGGGAGGAGGGTACAAAACAGGCAACAACTTCATTGAAGACTTCTGGTACAGCTGCACCACAGAGTCATTCAGTGGATCCTTGTTCTTCTCCAGCCAGCCTGTAACGCTGTAGTCCACAGTTCCAGCATAGTGGACCAGGGAGAAGTGAGCCTCGGCCTTGCCTTTGGCAGGCTTGGGCTTCTCGAAGGCCTTGCACTTTCCGAGATGCTGGTCGTAGAGCTTGTTCTTGAAGGTGGTGTCCGTGGCCTTGGGGAACATGCACTCCTCTTCCAGGATGGAGAAGATGCCCATGGGCTGTTGTGATTGAAGGAGACAATAATGTTCTCAATCAGCTCAATGCCAGCAGTGTTGGGACATGTGCACTACGTAACTCAATATATTACATAATACACTCAACAAAAATATAAACGCAACACTTTTGTTTTTGCTCCCATTTTTCAGGGGATGGACTTAAAGCCCTAAAATTCATTCCAGATATACAATATAACCATTTCTCTCAAACACTGTTCACAAATCTGCCTAAATGTGTGATATTGAGCACTTCTGCTTTATTAAGATAATCCATCCCACCTCACAGGTGTGCCACATCAAGATGCAGATTTGACATCATGATTAGTGCACAGGTGTACCTCAGACTCTCCACAATAAAAAGACATCCTGAAATGTGCAATTTTCTTTTGCCTTATTGGGTGTATGGGCCTCCGAACCAGTCAGTATCTGGTGTGACCACCATTTGCCTCATGCAGTGCAACACATCTTCTTCGCATAGAGTTTATCAGATTGTCAATTGTGGCTTGTGGAATGTTGGTCCACTCCTCTTCAATGGCTATGTGAAGTTGCTGGATGTTAGTGGGAACTGGTACACACTGTAAAAATGGTAATAACACAATATTACCACATTATTACCATTTCGACAGTGCATACCAGTTCCCACTAATATCCAGCAACTCCACATAGCCATTGAAGAGGAGTGGACCAACATTCCACAGGCCACAATTGACAATCTGATAAACTCTATGCGAAGAAGATGTGTTGCACTGCATGAGGCAAATGGTGGTCACACCAGATGCTGACTGGTTCGTAGGCCCATACACCAAATAAGGCAAAAGAAAATTGCACATTTCAGGGTGTCTTTTTATTGTGGAGAGTCTGAGGTACGCCTGTGCACTAATCATGATGTCACATCTGCATCTTAATGTGGCACACCTGTGAGGTGGGATGGATTATCTTAATAAAGCAGAAGTGGTCAATATCACACATTTAGGCAGATTTGTGAACAGTGTTTGAGAGAAATGGTTATATTGTATATCTGGAATGAATTTTAGGGCTTTAAGTCCATCCCCTGAAAAATGGGAGCAAAAACAAAAGTGTTGCGTTTATATTTTTGTTGAGTGTATATTACCAAAATGCAATAACTTGTAATATAAATATATTACTTAACAAAAACAACCTAATATATTATACTTTTCTTTCTGCATTACTGCATTACTTTCAATATTACTATCTGTCAATCTGCCTCGCTGAAAATGTTCTTGTGAAAATTTCTCTTACTTATTTTCTATAATTTGTCATCAAATTATTTATTCAGGAGTGACGTTTTTTCAAGTTGATTTCATATGGATTTCCCAGATAGCCAAGTGCGCTTTCTTTATTGTAGGTAGGCCACTGGCCTACACAATATTTGATTAATAGTGACACTAAATATTTAATTATATATTTTGCACAACATTTTTCTTTTAAGTAATATGTAATAGTAATATTAATATATTACACTTGCTCAGACAGCAATATTGTAATACAATATATTGCTTTAAAATGAAGGTAATAAGTAATAAGTAATACATTAACAAGGTATAGTAATATTCCCAACAGCTCAATGCCAGTATATTGACTTGAACGAATGAGATCAATGCAGATAAGTATTACCTTTTCAATGAGCTCAATGCACATGGCCAGGTCCATGCCAAAGTCAATGGTATCCCAAGGAATGCCTTCTTTCTTGTACTCTTCTTGTTCCAGAACAAACATGGTGTGGTTGAAAAACTGTTGCAGTTTCTCGTTGGTGAAGTTGATGCACAGCTGCTCCAGGGTGTTGTACTGTAGTTGGAAATATCATGAATTTAGTTCCTTAACCCGTCACAAAAGCATTCATGCCACATTTCAAGCTTGGTAGTTTGGCAGTAACACCTGCAGTTCTTTTTCATTTGACTCCTGAAACGTAACAGTTTGGACATTGAGTTTTCCACCCGACAGAGACGGTATAATAGTTCAAATCTTAAATGACGCAGATGCTTTCCCGGTTTCAATAGGTTAGGGTAATTGTGATAAACCATCGTCACAATTGTTGTTAAAAAATAAATAAAAAATAGTCCATGCTTACATCAAAGATTTCAAAACCAGCGATGTCCAGCACACCAATGTAGTAGTTTCTCTGCTGCTTGGTGTCCAGCATCTCGTTGATCCTGATGACCATCCACAAGAACATCTTCTCATAGATGGACTTGGCCAAGGCCATCACTGAGTTATTCACCTGAGGAAACAGGACCATTACAGTAGGGCTGTGAATTGTTATTGCATTTCTTCCAAAGATGTATACCGTAACTCCATGCAGTTTCCACCCCAATTTAGTAGTAGTCCATGTCATTGTGTATTTAAGTGAATATTTCGTGAAGAAGTTTTTTCTGTTCTATGAACCGTATGGAACATGAAAAAAGTGGTTTACATTTTTTATCTTTGCCCAGAAAATATTTACCCATAACATCCCATATAATGTAATAATTAAAAATATAATCATACTTTAAGAAGCACATGTGACATGTCAAACTAGGGGTTTTTCATGCTTCTGAATCCATCCCAAGCATTAGTTTTGCCCAAAAAACATTCCTTGGCCTAAAAACGGCCATAGATACTTGCCCAAATGTGCTGACCTCATCACATTTTCCATTATCTCTATGGTCAATTTTAACCCAAGGAATGTTTTTTGGGCAAAACTAATGCTTGGGATGGATTCAGAAGCATGAAAAACCCCTAGTTTGACATGTCACATGTGCTTCTTAAAGTATTTTTAATTATTACATTATATGGGATGTTATGGGTAAATATTTTCTGGGCAAAGATAAAAAATGTAAACCACTTTTTTCATGTTCCATACGGTTCATAGAACAGAAAAAACATGGTTTACAAAAATCTTCACGAAATATTCAGTAAACTAGATTCTGCTACATAACTACATAGACTATAGGCTATAGCACTGCGGCACTTATAGTAGTAGGTATTTTTTTCAAGAAGTATTCCACAATAATGTACTTTCACACAGTATATCTGTGCGGTGATTAAATTAATTCAGAGCAATATTATATATTAGAGGTGTGAAGATAGTTTGTGTATAGACTAGACAATATATAAGGTGAGTATCAAGAAAAGAAGGCTTCTCACCTGTGCCACAGTCTGACCCTTGGTGACAAACTCGTTCCCAACCTTCACTCTGGGGTAGCAGTATGCCTTCAGCATCTCCCCTGAGTTCAGACCCATCAGGTAGGCAATCTTGTCAGCCTCTAGAATTAAAATAAGTCATGAACAATGCTCCGCTTTACGTCTACCAGAGTGGGCTACACTTCCTTGTTTTCACTCATCACTTCACTTTTCATCTGAACTACCGTCATTTCCGGACTATAAGCCGCACCTGAATATAAGCCGCACCAGCTAAATTTGGGGCAAAATACTGATTTTCCCATGTGTAAGCCGCACCTGACTATAAGCCGCACCAGACAACAAGCTTCATGATAGACCAGTGGTTTTCAACCTTTTTGGATCCGTGGGAACACTATTTATTCAGCATTTGAGCTACAGACCACCATTTGACAACATTTTCACCCCACAGGACCCAAAACTAAAGATTTCTTTTGGTTTTGTCCACAATTCCAGGATGGATTTTCACAAACAAAACAGGCAAAACAGAGATCAAAATGACCAATGACTTATTAATTAAGTGCTAATTTGGATGGTGAATATCATAACTCTTGAGAGTGTAAACATGAAACCAAATGGACCCGCAAGGGTCTATTTGGTTTTATTTTTACACTCTCAAAGAGTTACATCTGATTAACCAGTTTTCCATCATTTAGTCTGGAGGGACCAATTGGAACCCTCTCAGGGAGCACTAGTGGTCCCTGGACCACCAGTGTTAAAAAAAAACACCTGTAAAAATCACCTGTTAAAATCACCACCTGTAAAAATCTATAGATTAGCCGCACTGTTGTATAAGCCGCAGGGCCAAAAGCATGTGAAAAAAGTAGCGGCTTATAGTCCGGAAATTACGGTACCCGTTTTAGAAGGATCATTTTTCATTCCCCGGCTGAAGATGCCACTCACCCTCGGTGCCGTCAGGCTCTGCCTGCTCCTCGCGCTGCTTCTGCTTGAACTTCAACACCCCGTGATGCATCACTGCGCCCGTGAACTTGTAGATGTACGTTTTCTCCTCAGCTGTGAAGCCCAGGATGTCAATAGCATCCTGTCAATCAGACGAGTGACATTAACACTTTGCATTAACGTCTGTACATCTTCAACTGATCAGGATCTGGTGAAGGAGCAGCGTCTCTCGATCTCTACTATAAACAATTGACTGCACACAGAACATTAAAGAAGGGGTGTCGTGATTTTTGAATTTTTTCCAATTTTGTACATGTTTAAGAGGTGACAGTATGTAAATAGACGCCTTGGTGTGTTTTTTTATGTGCAATGATGTCTTCCCTTTGTATTTAGGGTTTCTTCCTGGGGGCTGAACCTTTCCAGTCAAACGTGCCAATGAAAAAAACTGCAATATAGTGACATCACGTGTTCAGCCCCTCCCCTAACTCCTCCCCCTTTATCATGCAACTAAAGCTGTGGGTGTGGCTTCAGTTCAGGTGGATCTCCACCCATCACCACCCACCAGGCAAACCAGGCATACTTAATGAACTGGTAGGGTGGAATCATAAAAATGACAGTTTGACAAACACTGTACACTTTTTGGGGAAAAAAAAATCTTACTCTTCATATAACAATAGTAGCTGATGATCATGTTTTAGGGTAGAAAAAATCATGGCACTCCATCTTTAACAACGTCATGACCATATAATAACAACTGAGCCGCACACTGAATGCCATGAACATAACCTATTATTAACATCATGGTTTACTGACGTCTGTGGCGTCCAACTCCTCCTTGTCGTTGATGCTGGCCACTGCGATCTGCCCCATGCTGCACAGGGGGAAGTCGTAGGGGTTGGTGGTGATCAGACACATTTCTGAGGAAGAATTAAAAAATAAAAGGTGTGATTATTTTAGTCATTTGTTAACCGTTTGTGTCCTGAACACGTTTTGGTGTTCAACGCATTATGTTACACTTTAGCTATTGAACAATATCAGATCTGCAAGCTCATATCGCGCCACCGAGTGGCGCGATATGAGCTTGCAGATCTGATATTTTTTTTGAAAAACTGTAATCTAAGAATATATTCTATTTGACACCTGATTGTAGCGTCTGACACTAGATTCTAGTTTCTGTTTCTGATGCTATAGTTTCTGAGAGATTCTAGTTTTTCTGAAAAATCTATGTTCCTGTGTCAGTGATGCTCAACATATTTCATGCCAAGGACCACCAGAATTATCTATATTTGGCTGCGGACCCCCATCTGAAAACATGTTGTTCTAGGGATCCCCCAGAAGCATCGATTTTAGTTCAAAATATTTGCTTCCGAAAGAATATATATTCAAAGATTTGCATCACATTTTTACATTTTTTTTTTAAAAATATCAGAGATACAAGCTCATAGCGCGCCACTCGGTGGCGCGCTATGAGCTTGTAGATCTGATATTTTTCAATAGCTAAAACATAATGCTTAGAACACCAAAACGCGTTCATTTAAATTGATGTAATCACTGCATCATTAGTCCATTTTCCAACCTACCCACGATATTAGGTCTGTGCCCGGTCATCATCTGATAGAAGATATGATATCCTCTCTCAGCAGGGAGCTGGAAAGTCACTCTGGACTTTTCCAACAGATCTACAAGGGTTGTTTGTAATGTACATGAGTCAGAATTGATTCCTCTGAAACGTTTGACACATATACCGTAATTTCTGGATTATAAGACGCACCTGAATATAAGCCGCACCAGCTAAATTTGGGGCAAAATACTGATTTTTCCTTGTATAAGCCGCACTTGACTATAAGCCGCACCAGGCTTATAGTCAGGTGCTACCAAATGGACCCGCTAGGGTCCATTTGGTTTCATTTTTACGCTCTCAAAGAGTTACATCTGGTTAACCAACTTTCTTTCATTTAGTCTGCGGAGCCCACCTGGAACCTGGAAAATCCATAGATTGGCCGCACCGTTGTATAAGCCGCAGGGTCAAAAGCATGTGCGGCTTATAGTCCGGAAATTACGGTAATAACATTGGATTATGATGGGAAATAGGAATCATGTAGATTTCATACTCACAGGTCTCGATATCAGCACTAGACAGTTTACCGCTATTGTTGAACCAGATTCGGATGAATTTACCCTGTTTCATAAAACACGATTTTTTTTTCTATTAACTATAACAAAAAACAAAAACAAAAACAAAACAACCTCTACAACATTCTGAAATTGCTTCAGGATTTCTCATGCCATGAGAACTTACAAAGCGAGACGAGTTGTCGTTCCTCACAGTTTTGGCATTACCATAGGCCTCCAGCAAGGGATTGGCTGCGATAATCTGATCCTCCAGGGAGCCCTAGAGCATGTTTTACGTATCAACACAATGAAAGTTTGGTCATAAGTTGCAGTTCACCAGAAAAATGATCACTGATCAATACTGATCAATAAAACTGCATGTTAATTTTAATAACCCCCATCCTAGAATGTTCATAAATAAACTTTATGGGATCTCAAGCTTTTCAAAATTTGTCATTTGTTACAGTTCATTTGTCATTTGTTACAGTTCAAAACCTGTACGTTGATGAGATAAAGTAGACCTTTAAGCTCACACCATTTCTGATAAGTGTGTGCCTCGTGGGTGGGCCGCATCAAGACCACAGCAAGATAACGAGTTTTCGATATAGTGAGTGGAAAAAGACAGGCAGAATTCTCCAGGACAGACACAGCGCTGGACCTGTGCTTTGAGGGGCGCCCCGCCTAAAGAGCTGATATAATGTGAATCTTGGTTTGCAGTATAACAGGTCATATCTGCTTTTAATCATATAATATTCATTTGCTGTTCATATTCCTATCATGAAAGGGATACATTCGATTCCATTGTATAGTAAATAAATATTATGTCTAGGTCCCACAGGAGTTACGTCTACAGCCTCTTACTGGACTTTAAAGGTGGTTGAACTTGTACCAGACGCATCAACGTATACCTTGAGTTTCCCAGAAGTGATGGGTTGAGCCTTTTCGCCCGGTGCACCGCCACCACTGCCAGAGCCTGCTGCTGTTGCAAAGTACTGGATCACACGCTTGGTGTTCACAGTCTTCCCTGCACCGGATTCTCCACTGGTTACAAATACACACATTAAGAGAAATTACCCCGGTCTCTCCCAGGGCCGGATCTAGGCATGGGCATGGGGGGCAATGCCCCCCTAAATACCCAGTCTGCCACACTGGTTAGAAATAAACACATTCAGAGAAATGCGCCGGGTTCTACATTGGTTAGAAATACAGTACATACGGTATATTTCGGGAAATGCACTGGGGTCTACAGTGGTTAGAAATACATACAGTGCATTCAGAGAAATGCGCCGGGTTCTACATTGGTTAGAAATGCATACAGTATACCGGTATTTAGAGAAATGCATTGGGTTCTACATTGGTTAGAAGTACATACATTCAGAGAAATGCAGCAGATTCTACATTGGTTATGAAAGCAAACACTCATACTGCATGTCACCCCCATCATTATTTCTTCAAATTTCCTTTAAGACTTGCTTTCTATTTCTATTTACTGTCTATCCCTCTATAAGCATAAATAAAGGCAAAAAATAAAAGCAAACATTCAGAGAAATGAATACCACTCATGTTCAACCAATGGGCCAATGTCATAATACAGTTCTTCTTGACCATTTCAGGCCATTAACCCTAAGAGGTAAGCCTCCAGTTCAACGGTTCCAAGGTATATTATGACATGGTTTAACATTGAAGATGAGTGGTAAAGTATTTCCCTTTAGTTTAGTGATTAAAAAAAAGCTTAGGAGATGATAAACGTACGTGATCAGGACAGACTGGTTCTCTCTGTCTGTAAGCATAGGGAAACAAATGGAATGTCATGTCATGTGTAACAGACACAACTATTATTTACAGTATGTTTGTCGCTGTCAGAAGGAAATCACCAAACTCCGTTTGGTGATTTTTGATCTTTTATTTTTCCATAATACTTAATGCTTTTGACATCCTTTACATCAGTGTGTTGTTTATAAATAATGGTATTAAAATTTGCTCAAGTCCAAATTGCCACTTTTCTTTTTTATGTAATATGATCACAATACGAACTTTGATGGGCAGTATTGCTTTGTTTTAAATGTCTACGGTTTTCTTTATTTCCTGTTGGATTTTTTTTTTTTTCTCATTTTCTGAACATTGTACATTTGGTGTTTGTCCGACAGCAGAGATATAGTATTTCATATCGTCTTGTCTGGCACATACATACCCATCAGCATGAACTGATAGGCGTTGTCAGAAACAGAGAAGATGTGGGGTGGAGCCTCCACACGCTTCTTGCCCCTGTAGGCGTTCACCACATCCTGGTCGTATACTGGGAGCCACTTGTAGGGGTTCACAGTGGCACAGAACAGGCCAGAGTAGGTCTGGAGGGGACGAGAGAGAGAGAGAGAGAGAGAGAGAGAGAGAGAGAGAGAGAGAGAGAGAGAGAGAGAGAGAGAGAGATTTCAAATGCCCTTTGCAGTCTGTTAGTAAAGTAGCCTATTTGACTACTTGACCTGATGATGTTCCAATTTTTATTTGATGTAAACCTATGGTGTATGAATAATTACTTTTCTTCCTCACTTTAAAGAGGGGTTGCTGTGATTTTTGTATTTTTTCCAATTTTGTACATATTTAAGAGGTGACAGTATGTAAATAGACCCCTTGGTTTGTTTTGTATGTGCAATGATGTCTTCCCTTTGTATTTAGGGTTTCTTCCTGGGGGCTGAACCTTTCCAGTCAAACGTGCCAATGAAAAAACTGCAACATAGTGACATCACATGTTCAGCCCCTCCCGTAACTCCTCCCCCTTTATCATGCAACTAAAGCTCAGGGTGTGGCTTAAAAAACACTGTACACTTTTTTAGGGAAAAAAAGTCTTACTTTTCATATAACATTAATACCTGATGATCATGTTTTAGGGTAGAAAAAAATTCATGGCACTCCATCTTTAATCTTCAATATGTACTTTGCTCAGCCAGAAACATCATCGCTATGGGGTGTATCAGCCAATCATGAGCTAATGTTTGTGTTCACACAAACACACATAATAATAATAATAAAAATAAAATAATAAAATAAAATGGATGTGGGGAGGGAAGCACACCTACCTATTATACAAGACAGTGGGGTCTCTGCGCACTACCCTATACAGACATCAGAAACATCACCCGTATTTAGTGTACACTAGAACACTAAATACGGGTTACTTCCTTAGGATGTTAGTGTTTTTCTTTTCACTTTTCCTTACTAGTGACAGCTCAGCGACAACAATACCATGCATTGTTGTATTGTTGACTTACGTCAGGGTTGGGCAATTATTTTTCCCAAGGGGCCAAATGAGATACATAAAATATTGTGGAGAAGCCAAGACTAAAGGCTGAACTAAAGTCTGCGTAATATTAATTTAATTTCAAGATAAAAGTAAGAGTAAGACCAACCATTTTGACACCAGGGCTCACTATTTATTCAGTATTTGAGCCATGGACTACATTTTAGCCCCACAGATTCCAAAACTTTCTTCAAGATTTCTTTTGTTTTTTGTCCAGAATTCCAGGCTGGAATTTGGGAAACAAAACAGGATAACAAAAATGACCATTCTCTTACATTCTCTGATTGAATGTGTAGACTTTGGGCTAATTCAGATGATGAATATTTTAACTCTTGAGAGTGTAAAAATGAAACCAAATGGACCCGCAAGGGTCCATTTGGTTTCATTTATACGCTCTCAAAGAGTTACATCTGGTTAACCAACTTTCCATGTTTAACTTGGAACTCTCTCAAGGACCACTGGTGGTCCCCGGGCCGGTCAGAGTCAGCCAAAGGGCCGCATAATGCCCAGGTAGGACTTACGTAGATCATCCACGCTGCATAACGCTCTTTGAGGTTATACAGGACAGTGGCTTCAGTGAGGTGGGTCATCATGGCCATGTCCTCGATCTTGTCATACTTGGGAGGGTTCATAGGGGTCACTTCGGTCTCTTTTACGGTTTTCTCCTATTAGGCAAGGAAATCAAATAAAACAAACAACTTGAGTGCCAATTCTTCACTGCTTCATGTAAAACACACAACCGTGTCCGAGCCACTGTGTGATCTTAACCCATTGTGTAATGAACGCGTTTTGGTGTTTTAGCTGTTGAAAAATAGCAGATCAACAAGCTCGCGCCACTAGGTGGCTATTTTTGAAAAATTGTGGAAATTAATGAAAATCTCTGAATACATTATTTTGGAAGCAAACATTTTTAACTCTTTTTTTTTTTTGCTTCTGGGGGATCCCTAGAACAACATGTTTCCTGATGGGGGTCTGCAGCCAAATATGGATAATTCTGGTGGTCCTTGGCTTGAAATATGTTAGCATCACTGAAACAGGAACATAGATTTTTCAGAAAAACTAGAATCTGCATCAGAAACGGAAACTAGTCAGAAACTAGAATCTAGTGTCAGAAACTACAATCAGGTGTACAATCAGGTTATTCTTGGATTTCCGTATCATTGTCACAATATCAGATCTACAAGCTCATATCATATATAAGCTTATAGATCTGATATTTTTCAATAGCTTAGGTGTAACATAATGCTTTGAACACCAAAACAGCTCTACATACCACCTCCGTGTCCAGCACCATGACGGTCACCATGTTGCCCTCCCTCTTTAAGATCTTACACTTGAGGTACAGGTCCTTGGGATCAGTCACGTAGGCCGCGGTCTTGGCATCGAAGGGTGCCGCCTGGGCCTCTAGTCTCTCCCTCTCCGGCTTCCGGAGGTATGGCGCGGCCTTGCCATACTGCTCCATCTCCGCGTCCGTACTCATGGTGGCGGCTTTCTGTGGACGCAATTAAAGCTGGCTTTGATGCCTTTTGATGACTTGAGATCATCATCATCATCATAACCTTAAATTAGAGTTCAATGTTGCCGAACACAGAACATAAAATGATCAATATACATTTAAATATAGTAATATTAAAGGTAGGGGAAGTGATTTCACTTTTGTCAGATATCACCCAAAAAAAAATATTTTTTCTGTTAAAATGCTCTATTATAAGGTGTGCAGACCATATGTGGAGTTTCCCCCTCCCCCACGTTAGCAGACGAGCTAATAAAAGTTCCCCAGGTGGAGGGTGAATTCTCCTCCAATCAGGATTGAGCAGCAGGTTCACATAGTGTAGCTACTCTTGGGCGCCCCTAGTGCACCAGGCTGGTACTACACCATGAATTTCAAATCACTTACCCTACCTTTAAATATATAACTTGGAAAACAAAATACATAAAAGAACTATAGATAGGCTCTGAATTAATGACAACCGTCACATGGTTGAAAAGTGCATTGACCCAAGGAAGGTAGTTTTTAAGGACTCATGGAGCTCGTTCTACTGTAATCAAATGGAGCACAGACTGATAATCGTGCTTTGACTAGCTGTGTCTGAACAAACGGCAAAGGGATTTTGGATTCTGACTTTTAGGAATATTAAAGTTTAGGTTTAATATTAAAGTTTTGGTTTAATATAAAAAAAGGATATGAACACTCACCCTTTTCCCCCTCTATGCAATATAACAGCTGGAGCCTGTGTGCGTGCGTGCGTGCGTGTGCGTGTGTGTGTGTGTGTGTGTGTGTGTGTGTGTGTGTGTGTGTGTGTGTGCGTGCGTGCGTGCGTGCGTCCGTGCGTGCGTGCGTGTGTGTGTGTGTGTGCGTGCGTGCGTGTGTGTGTGTGTGTGTGTGTGCGTGCGTCCGTGCGTGTGTGTGTGTGTCCGTGCATGTCCGCACGTGTGTGTGTGTGTGTGTATGTGTGTATGTGAGAGAGAGAGAAAGAGAGAGAGAGAGAGAGAGAGAGAGAGAGAGAGAGAGAGAGAGAGAGAGAGAGAGAGAGAGAGAGAGAGAGAGAGAGAGAGAGAGAGAGAGAGACAGAGTTTGGGGGGGATGAAGAAAAGCAAGAAGATAAATAATCAAAACGAAGATAAGAATAGAATACAAAAACTACGGTAATACAACGAAAAGGACAGTATGAAAAGCCATCAGCATACTATCAGCAAGAGACTTTTGATAAGGAGCAGTATAACAGTAACTATAGTATTAGTAGAGATGATGCCAAACTGTCATTTAGCAAGGACACTCCCTAATAGCTCCTGATGACCATTGATGCATGAATGGATGTTTGCATGTATGCACATTCTATGCAAAGTGCTTTGGATGAAAGTGCTGTATAAATGCACCATAATGTTAGACTGAGCTATTCCCAAACCATAGCATTGATAATTAATTTTCAACAGTACACAAGTGCACCTTGTGCAATGTTGGATTGGTCACACTAGTGCACCAAAGGATTGCAGTGATACATTACACCACTTGATAAGGTAGAAAAAAACTTAACAGTCAACTCAGATGTTCCATTTCAGTTGGAATGTTTTGTTTGCTTGTTTGCTATTACTAGGTATATTAGTCTTGCATCTTAAATTGTTAAATTGTTTGCTCACATTAGTTTTTTGTTGTTGTTTGTTGTTGATTTGTTGTTGAAATGTTGTTGACTCATCAGGGTTATTATAGTTATGGATTTGGTGTTTGCTAGTTTTTATTCAGTTTTTATTTTGGTGAAAATGTTTAGTTTTAGTTATAGTTTTAGTTGTAGTTATTTTATTTTTTTCTGTGCTTTGGTTGTCAGGTATAGGATTAAAAAAATGTGCCAAAGTAGGAAACGGTTGGTATTCAACCCTTGCTTTGAGTTTCTTAGTAGATTGGATGATTGCACTCTCCCACAAGAACACAATTTTTACCCCCAGTGTTTATGGAACTCAGTAGTGGATAGAAGATCTAGAAGCATCTCCTCCTCATGCTGGTCACCAACACATTTTGGATTTAAAAGCTTCATAAAAACTAAAACTAAGGATATTTTGGCTATAATTTCAGTTAGTTTTAGTTAGTTTTCTGAACCCACATTACAGTTTTAGTTTAGTTATCGTTTGGCCTATTTGCATTCATTTTTAGTTTTTTATTAATTTCTGTTATGTTTTTTGAATTTTAGTTTTCGTTTTTAGTTAACTATTATAACCCTGTGTCTCATTTCCTATAATCTATTCTAATGTCATAAGATGAATTGGGGTTACAATGTCTATTTGTCCAAGACACCTGCACACACTTCATGCAGTTTAGCATCTTAAGTTTATTTCACTGTAGATCAGGGGTTTTCAACAGGTGGTCCGGGGACCACCAGTGGTCCTTGAGATGGTTCCAGGTGGTCCCCAGCTAAGTTGGTTAACCAGATGTAACTCTTGAGAACGTAAAAATGAAACCAAATGGACCCTTGCGGGTCCATTTGGTTTCATTTTTACACTCTCAAGAGTTAAAATATTCATCATCTGAATTAGCCATTTTGGAATGTATGTTTTGCTTGTTTTGCATCCCAAATCCAGCCTGGAATTGTGGACAAAAGCAAAATAAATCTTTAGATTTGGGGTCTGTGGGTCTAAAAATATCCTCAATTGGTGGTCCGTGGCTCAAATGCTGAATAAATGGTGGGCCCTGGGATGAAAAAGGTTGAAAACCACTGCTGTAGATGACAATAAAGTCTCACTCACCTTCCAGATGAAACTGTGAAATCCTCCTGCCCTCAAACCATCGCACACCGCGGCCTCCTTTATATTGAGCTTTATCGTCTGCTAAAAGTAGGCACATGCCTGTAAAAGGATTTCATTCCAGATCAGCTGACATACATTTTTTGTTCATGATTTTATTAGACCTAATAAAATCACTAGTGATCTAAATCCTATTAATATACCGTGGCATAAAAGCATCTTATAGCTTCAACCTTGCCAGGCAGAGTTTGGTAGCACATCTATGACCTTGATTACATACCAGTCGCTTGTAATAAAAATAATCAAGGTTTGATATGGTGCCTGGTTTCCTCTTGGGGAGGGGCGAATTAAATGCTTGATGTGATCTTACTATTCAGAATATGTTTGCTGACCCAATCACAGATCGCAGAGGAACAAGCGGCGGCTCGCAGGGGCAGCTGACAATTGCCACATGCATACCCTCCGCGTCCACATTTAACCTTGACTTCAGTTTAGGGGTAATTCGGTTCGAGAAACTGCTTTATTCATTTGCTTTGTTATTCTTTAAGTGCAACTGTTCTCTATGACAAACACCTTCCTGTTGAGTATTCAGGGGCGGATCTAGGCATCGGCATGGGGGGGGGGGTGCGAGCCCCCCTAAATACCCAGTCTGCCGCCCCAAACACGATGCCATGCAAAACAACCCAAGATATTTCAAATTAAAGTGCTTATATTTAAAATGATTTGAAACACTACTACTGCTACTAACTAACTACAGCTGTGGCACCACTAAACCAACAGCATTTCATCATTGAAAACAGAAAACTCTCTGAGTCAGACCTTTAGCTTTATGCATGCTGCGTGTCTGTTGCAACTTCAACAGCAACTGATGTTATTATTGATGCTTTACTTGACTAATAAAAGTCTATGTCTGAGATAACTAATTTTACTTATCTTTCATATTGGTTTAAACCCTGTGGAAATGTTGTATTGAGTTTTAAAATCCATTGTTTTTCTGCAAACTTCCTCTCCCCCTCTGTCCACGTTTTGTCGGATTCTGATCCACATACTTCCATTGCCCCAATTCCATGTCCCATAAATTGCTGTACTATTAGCAAAATCCCCTTGGTATTTTTTATGTTATATCAATGCTGGTTAACTGCATGTCTGCTATTGTGTTTCTGCTTTCCCCTACATATTGTAGATTACATTTGATGTGTTACCGTACATGTGATAAGATAGTTTTTTGTGGAGGATAGGGTCAGGCATCGGCCCGATGGTTAGGTTTAGGTGCATTGGACCAGTATAGACGTGCGCAGTGACGTCACCGCCCCGGTTCCAGAAGTGTTCCATTCATTTTTCTCATAGACTTTTCGAAAAACGATCAAATAATTTCTAAGATGAAAAACTAAACAAAATAGTGTTGTATCCTGCTGTTTTCTATACTTCTTGCCAATTCGATATTATATGACGATATTGTGTGTGTCCTCATGATTTGTCACGACCCGAGATGGCTTTAATTTGTTATTGCCAACAAAGGCCTGTATAAGGTCAAGGGCAAGTCCTACGTGTTGAGGTGGAGTCCGAGGAGGTGAGTTATCAGACTAATTATAGGCTCACATTGTGCTCTGGGTCACATGTCTGTGTCTCCAGGCTACTGTAGATCTCTGATCGCTCCCCTTTGTTGGCCACAGGCATAGTATCTCCTATGCAGCTCCCCTTATCCTACATTTCATTCTTAGTTATTATCATTTCAAAACATTAAAACAATGAATTGTTTTAATGTTTTGAATTGAACACGATTCAATGATTTTGTTTTTTTCCTGAAATGGCAGAAAAATCAAAGGAATTCCAGAAGAGATACAGAGATACAGTATATATTTAAAGAGGAATTCCACCCATTTTCAATATTTTTTTCTGAGAGCGTACAAATGCAACCAAATGAACCCTAACGGGTTCATTTGGTTCCATTTGTACGCTCTCAGAAAAAAGAAGCGTCTAAAGAAATCCATTAACATGGTGAAAATACATCTTGATGATGTCATCAAGATGTTTCACCATGTTAGTGGTTTTCTTCAGACCTCCATTTCTTGGGAACACAGAATGGGGGAACTTTTCATCATGTCCACCCAACACCTCTAGGGTATACTAATGACATATTAGAATGTTGAAAATGGGTGGAGTTCCCCTTTAAATGTTCTGTTGTCATGTTTCTTAACAAGCATCATAGAACAGAGTAATTGCAACAACGCACATGCACAGACACACACAGTCTGGTGTCACAGTGAGGGTATTTACCTCTGCCTTCTGTCTCTTCCTAAGACTGTGTGTGTGTGTGTGTGTGTGTGTGTGTGTGTGTGTGTGTGTGTGTGTGTGTGTGTGTGTGTGTGTGTGTGTGTGTGTGTGTGTGTGTGTGTGTGTGTGTGTGTGTGTGTGTGAACAACTTGTCTGAAAGAAATCGCACGGAGACGTCCCTCTCCTGTGCAGCATCAGCAACTTGGTCCTGGGTGATCCCGAGACGTTCCAAGTCCAGAGAGTCAGTGCAAATCCCTCCATCTGGTCCTTGGTCTGCCCCAGCTGGGTTCTCTCTCCTCCCAGAGGGACATGCATCGAGGCAGACGCTCCAGAGGCATCCTAACCAGATGCCCGAACCACCTTAAAGGGACATTTTACCATTTCTGCAAGAAAATATGTTAATGACATTTAGAAGGAAGATTTAGCAACTCTGCTGAATCCAGAATGTTTACACTGCACTGTTCACTTTGTAATGTTCATTAATATGCACTGTCCCGACGAAATAAACAAAATTAACACAATACTCTACTGTATCGTGTTCAAGACAAAATATTCACTTTGTTTCATTTCATTCGTTTTATTTATTCTGCTATTTTGACAAGATGTCTGGCCTTGGCCCAGAAGACAAAATAGAAACCAGTGCTTACTAGGAGGAGTACTGTACAATTAGCCAGTAAGACACACCATATACAGTACCAGCATGGGTGGATTCTCACACTCACACACACTCACACACACACACACACACACACACACACACACACACACACACACACACACACACACACACACACACACACACACACACACACACACACACACACACACACACACGTAACAATGAAACGCAAAGTATCTCATCTGGAAACCTACAGGACGCGACTATTTGATATGGTCACCGTTGCACCCTGGACAGACATTAAGTGAAAATC
Source organism: Benthosema pterotum (assembly GCA_039105355.1). NCBI lineage: Eukaryota > Metazoa > Chordata > Actinopteri > Myctophiformes > Myctophidae > Benthosema > Benthosema pterotum. The sequence continues at coordinate 8,683,099 of CM076967.1, forward strand.
CATCAAAATGTGGCTGAGATGGGATTTTTATATATATATAAAAAAAACATCCATAACACAACTTTTATTCGGTTCTTGTGCAAGTCCACATACTCCAATATTATGACACTATACCAGCAGGTCACCCATATTCAAATAACTTGTTTGTTTTATGTCCCCCCCAACTTAGTGTCCAGCAGAATTGACCAAATAAAAAAAACAAAACACTGACATGCTCGATGTCCCTCGTAACCTCACGAGAAACAAATATATATATATATATATCTTTTTTTTTTTTTTTTTTTTTTACTCATGGGGGACTGTTTACATTGTGACACAATTTCGGGGGCAGTTGCAAAGCGTGGCACCAGACAGAAATGTAGGATTTCTTTCAGACAAATTGTTCCAGTTATACATGCCTAGCTCATTTCATGTTTCTTTTGCTTCTTTTACCTCTTTTGTGTGTTTGTGTGTGTGTGTGTGTGTGTGTGTGTGTGTGTGTGTGTGTGTGTGTGTGTGTGTGTGTGCCAGCCAGGTGTGGATCTAACATTTCCCAATTGGGGGGGCAGGAGAAAATAGTATGGGGCGACTTGGAAGCGGCGAAGATCCGCCCCTGGTGCGTGCATGCGTGCGTGTACATGTACAGTATGCCAGAGTGCGACACTGCTTGAGATGACAGTGAAAAGGCAACACGCTTCGAGTGTCATTTCTCCTGGGATTGGGAAGTATTTAGGGCGAGAGAAAGAAATTACGTCACAGACTTGCATTTATTCCTTATGAACCTTTTAAACCCTATAATTACACACTCTACTTAGATGACCAGAGTTCTATACATGGTCCAGCCACCCCTCCCCTCCCTACCATATCTCAGACAAAAATAGCAGATCTACCAAGCTTCCAGCTGGAGGAGCTTGTTGTTCTTTCTGTAATTCGCCTATTGTGCCATTATGTGCAGAAGAGAGCACTGAAATCTGAGGTCAAAATCGTTAGCGGGCGCAAGTCGATGGGTTGTTTTATTATTTGCACTGTAATCCCCATAGGGCCCACTTTTTATTCAGCATTTGAGCATTTTAGCCCCACAGACCCCCAAAACTAAAGATGTCCACAATTCTAGGCTGGATTTGGGAAACAAAACAGTCAAACACACAGATCAAAATGACCATTAATCTTCTACATTCTCTAGTTGTGTAGACTTGGGATAATTCCGATGATGAATACTTTAACTCTTGAGTGTGTAAACATGAAACAAAATGGACATGCAAGGGTCCATTTGGTTTCATTTTTTACGCTCTCAAACAGTTACATCTGGTTAAGCAACTTTCCATCATTTAGCCTGGGGACCACCTGGAACGCTCTCACGGACCACCGGTTGAAAAACCCTTGCCATAGGTGGATTTAGATCAGACTCAGAACTGCGTATGAAAACGGTGTTTGGGGCCAATCGTTTATATACAGTACATAACTAGTGGATGCACCCGTATGCCATTTTGGCGTCGTGGGCGGGGAAGATAGGGGGCGCGAGAGCGTGGTCTTGGCTCTCAGTGCGTTAAATATGACCGCGGCGCAGCAGAAAGGAAGAGCGAGGTACTGTAAATGGATGATGGTTGGAGAGAGAGAGAGAGAGAACGCTTCCCTACCTCTCCCGTTTGTAAAAAGCAGATATAACCGAAGGAAGACTGAAGGAGGGAAGAGAGAGAGAGGAGGTGGGTCTTCTCCAGGCTCCTGACCAATCACAGGTCTTTATTTTGGTGACGTTTCCACCCCCTTTTTTTAATCGTCTCAAACCGGCAAAACCTTCTGTTCAGCAGTACTCTCGCACGCACGTGCGCGCGCACGCACACACACACACACACACACACACACACACACACTAGGGTGACGAGATTCCAATCTGTTTGAGAAAACGGGGTTTAGCAAATTATTAACATCTTGACCTCATTTTCAAAAAGAATCATTCAGGATTTCACATTCAAATAATATCAAAAATAGTCGATCTACAAGCTCAAAGCGCGTCGCACTGCGACGCGCTTTGAGCTTGTTGATCAACTATTTTTGACACATACGACACAGCCTGGGCTAAGAGCGCGCTATTGAGACTATCAAGAGTAGTTATGGAAGTTACCATATTTACAATTCAGTCCTCACTAGTGTCTTGACTTGTTCACTCTTATCTTTTTTCAGAACAAATGATTTCAACAAACAGATCGAGGCTAACATAATATGACAGTACTTGTAGTGTGGCCCCTCTGGAGTGTTAAAAAACACATCTATAGAAGGAAAAGAGACAACAGAAAGCCACATTATTAGGGCATTTGAAAGCTGATGCCTGTCAGTCACAATGTGGGACAGACAGGGTCTCAATTTGTGGGACACAAAAGTGGGACTGTCCTTATGCAAAGAGGGACATCCGGTCACCCGCACGCGCACACGCCCGCGCGCGCGCACACACACACACACACACACACACACACACACACACACACACACGCACACACACACGCACACACACACACAGCTGAACACACCGTATTTCTGCTCTGATCTGCCAGTGGAAGGGCAGCTACTGTACGTTGTCTGTGTGACACAGTGGAGGAGGTATAGTGATACGAACTGAAGGAATTCACCCGCAAGAATCTAACGTCAGACTACACAATAATAATAATAATATTAATAATAATAATAATAATAATAATAATGCTCGGCCTCAGTCCAGTCCCATTCCCACATTCCAGACCAGAACATGTCCCCGCCCCAAAATGTTCAAAAAACAAAAACACAAAAACAAAAAGTTTTTAAAATCTTTTCAGCGTTTTCATTCTTTACATTAAATCAAGAACTGGTCTCGTCATGTGTGTGTGTGTGTGTGTGTATAGTCCAGTCCACAATCACACCCACCCCCCCTGGGTGTGTCCACCATCATGTCCTTCCGGTTGTCCATATTATTATAACTTAAGATATGCTGGTGCAGCTATAGTCCAGTTCCATTTTACAAACCGCTTTAATTCCGCTCCTGGTTTTCAGTTCTCGGGTCCAGACAGAATAATAAGAGACGGCGGAGCCTCTGCGTTCCGATCCAGGAGTCTATTTATTCCATTTCTCCTGTTTACCAGAGTCACAGTGTTTTTTAGGGGAGGTGGAGTAGTCACAGGATCGATTCCCGCCAGATTCCTGCTGTCAGCACAGCAGTCCCTAAAACCTGGAGGAGGAAAAACAAAAAAAAACGGATCGGACTCCCGATGATCCCGTAAAGTGGAAGAATCCTCGGTGGATTCAGTCTGTGGTCAAAGCAGCCGTTTTGCTCTTCCTGAGGAGTCTGTTTATTGGCCAGCATGTGTGTAACCATGGTAACCACATGGAGCTGCCGTCTGTCTGTCTTTCTGTCTGTCTGTCTGTCAACCGCCCCACCTGATAGGAAGAAAGGAAGGAAGGAGCTCTTGTTATTGGTGGACTCCGCTAGTGTGGGCGGGCCTGGGCCATCATCTTGAGCCGCGATTGGTCGATGACGTCGAGCAGGTTCTTGGCGTCCACAGCGAGGGCGTGGGCCGCCGTTAGCATCTGCTTCTTATAGTCCTGTTGGAGACTGGGAAGAACGCACACACACAAACACAGTTCACACGCAATGTTCCAAACATTTTCAATGTTTCAATTAAAAAAAGGTTCGGGTGTTTCAGTGTATCAGAAGTAACACGCTCGACACTACTTCCTGGACTACAATTCCCAAAGCGCTTTGGTGCAGTGCTCCTCCTTGTGGATAGGGGGGGGGGGTGGGGTGGAGTGTTGGTGACATCAGAGACACTGGACTCACTGCTAAAATCTAAATGATCTAAAACCACACATTACACACATCAACACCTTCAGGAAAGTGTTGTTAATCTTCTAAATGTCATTAAAGAGGAATTCCACCCATTTTCAAAGTTTTCCTGAGAGTGTATACAAACGGAACCGAATGGACCCGCTAGGGTCCATTTGTACACTCTCAGAAATTTTGCTTTTGCAAAAGTGGTTAAGTGTCCTTTCAAGTTGGTTTTGGTGATCCGTGTCTGAATGTACCTCGTCATGACGTACTGCTGAGCTAGCTTCATCTTCCCAATCAGCTCTGCCAGGTCTGAATTCAGCAGCTTCTGAGCCATCTCAATCTGTGGAGAAAGAACACCAGGACTCATGAATCCACAGTGTTGTTGGTGGACAGCATCAGGGAGGTAATGTACAGCGCCTGTATTCATTGGAATCGCAAATTTGATTCCCGGCTTCTAATGATTGCCCCTGAGCAGTACATTCACCAACCGTTGGCACAGAAATCTTCTAGAGTGATCTAAAAGTGCATTGATACATATGCATTGGGAACACATGCATTGGGAACATAATCAAGGCCATCTGTTAGCATTGTTAGCATTGTCTGTTAGCAAAAGCATTTTGTTTGAGGGCTATAAAATGTGTTATATGTTAAGAATTTATTGTTCCACAACTTTTCACAAAAGAATAGAAAATATAAGATAAGAACCAGGCTCAATAAGCACAATCGATGGTGCTTCTTATAAACTAACATTGAAAAACAACTTTCCACTCTGTTTTTTCCCTCAAAATAATCCATTCTACTGTGAAAAGCACCCTCCATTTACAGTATATCCTTGATCCGTGATTTTTGACTGCAATCGTGGGGGAAATACCACCCATTTGAGCGAGAGCAGACAGATCAGTGCTGTTGCTGATCCAATCTTGTTTACTTCCTGACTTCCCTTCCATGTGAAATGCCCAGATGTGTCTAAAATGGAGCCCTATGCACTGCACTGCCCTGCACTGCCATACCCGATCTTGTGTTAATAGTGTTTATACCTCTCTGTGTGTGCTTGCAGGAAGCTGTGGGATGGTCTCATCCACGGTCGCTAATAACGTCCTCAATGCAAGGCCCACGTCCTGACACACACACACACACACACACACACACACACACACACACACACACACACACACACACACACACACACACACACACACACAGATATGTTCTTACATTATACATCATTTACAACACAAAAATATTTTGCTGATAAATGGTTGACAGAGACTTTATAATCCATGCGTCATACGGTCCAGTACCTTGACCATGGGAACGTATTCCTCCGGAGGGGCAGGCTGGATCTTACTGGACATCTCGATCACAGCTTTGACCAATCCCGTCACGTTCTCGTACACCTTGTCGTTGGAGCGGTCCAGGTTGGCCGTGGGGGGCGGGCTTATCTCCTGAGGCTGCAGCTGTGGACCAATGAAATGGCAGAAAGAGAGAGAGGAGAGGACAGTGAGTATGAGTGGCAGGTCTAGTCTATGCCCTGGCCTCAACCAATGAAGAACCAGCAACAAAGCTTGTATGTGTTGTGTCATGGCAAAAAGGCAAAGGGCCTAAACTTTAAAGATGGAATGTCATGATTTTTTTTCCCAACCTAAAACATGAGCATCGGGGATTACTGTTATATGAGGAGGAAGAAATTTTCTAGTTCCAGACGCTAGATTCTAGTTTATAGCG